>OZ012690.1:15634426-15704426 GCA_963942565.1 Maea johnstoni
TATATTGCAGGTGTTTTAAACATGTTTATAGATGTTGTACACATGTACATATAAAATATCTTATTGGACATATTCATTAGTTTATTGGACAATGAGGTTTAGCAGAAGTACAATAGGTATTGGTGTAAGGAAGACAGGATGACTCTCTAGTGATAAACAGGTGTTTTACAGGTGTATTGCAGGTGTTTTAAACATGTTTACAAGTGTTGTACACATGAACATATAAATAAAGTTATTGGACAAGGAGGTTCAGCAGAAGTACACAAGGTATTGGTGTAAGGAAAAAGGAATAGACTCTGTAATGATGAACAGGTGTTTACAGGTGTTTAACAGATGTTTTGATAACATATTTAAAAGTGTTGAGGCATGTACATCAAGTTATTTTAATAAAGATAATCAGCATAATAGCTACTGGTACAAGGGAAATAAAACTGGTGATAAAAAAGTGTTTTAAATGTGTATTACAGATGTTTTAAACATGTGATTCCAAGGGTTATACAAGTGTTTACAAGTGTTATACCGGTGTAATGATCAGCATTGATGTCTTTTATGTCTTTACAAGTGTTGTACTGGTGTAACAATCAGCATTGATGTGTTTTATATGTGTTTACAAGTGTTATTATACTGGTGTCACAATCAGCAAGAGCTTGACCTGTGGAACAAGTATACATTAAGTTACTGGACTTAGATAATCAGTAGAAGCAGTAGAGGTATTTGGTAGGAGGAAAATGAAGGTGGCTGTCTCATAATAAGTTTTTTTTCTATGTATGGTGCTTAGGTATTTTGAAGGTGTCAAAATTAGCAGTACAATACACACATATCCATAAAGTTATTGGATATAATATAGTAGAGGTGGTGAGAAAATAGTGTCTCGTGATGAGATCATGAGAAAGTGTTTTATAGTGTTTTATAGGTTTACAAGTATTGCATAGGTTTTGTGCTAGTGTTTTACAGGTGTCCCATTCAGCAAGAGCTTGGCCCATGCAGATGTATATCCATTAAGTTACTAGACGTCAGCTAAAGGTAAAAGTTAAATGTAGCTCTCATGTGAAGAAAGGTGTTCTACATGTGTTGAGGGTTTTATTCAGAGTTTTACAAATGTCACAATTGGTGATTGCTTGACCCACACAAACACAAGTTTATTTTATATCATTGGGTATAGTATTCATTATCAGCAGTGTTAGTAGTAGAGGTACAGGCAGTGAGAAAAATAACATGAAAGATATACTGTCTTATGAGATGGTGTTTTACAAATGTTGTATAGGTGTTTTAGATGAGCCAAAATTATTGATAGATTAAACTATTCAACACACATGCCCATCTAGTTATTGCAAATAGAGTATGAGTAGCACAGGCATCTTTAGAAGGGAAATAGAAGTGGCTGTCTCATGATGAGAACATGTTTAAGAGTTGTTGTACAAGGGTTTTAAAGGTGTTTTACTGGGGTCACAATAAGCAGTAATTTGACCCATGCAACACACATATCCATTAAGTTATCAGTGAAAATAGTGTAGGCATCTTGAGTAAGGAAAAGAAGGTGACAACCTCATGATGAGACAGTATTTTATAGTTGGTGTGCAAGTGTTTTAAATGTGTTGTTCTAGTGTTTTACAGATGTTTAACTGCTGTCACTTAATTTTGGCCCTTGCAACACACATATCTATTAAGGTATCAGTAAAAATTGTGCATGTATCTTTAGTAGGAAAAGGAAAATGACTGCCCCATGATAAAAGAGTGTTTTATAGGTGGGGTACAAGTGTTTTAAATGTGTTGTTCTAGTGTTTTACAGATGTTTAACTGCTGTCACAATTAGTCTTAATTTGGTCCTAAAATGCAACACACATATCTATTAAGGTATCAGTAAGAATCGTGCAGGTATCTTTAGTAGGAAAAGGAAAATGACTGCCCCATGATAAAAGAGTGTTTTAAAGGTGTTATACAAGTGTTTTAAATGTGTTGTACTAGTGTTTTACAGATATTTTACTACTGTCACAATTAGCCTTGATTTTACCCTTGCAACACACATATCCATTAAGTGATCAGTAGAAGTTAAGTGCAGGTATCTTTAGTAGAAAAGGGAAAGTGACTGCCTCATCATAAGGTGTTTTAGAGGTGTTGTACAAGTGTTTTACATGTGTTTTACTGGTGACACAATTAGCAATGGCTTGACCCATGCAAACACAAGTCCATTATGTTATTGGACGTAGCACATTAAGGGCTGCTAGTAATAGAGATAGTAGGGGGATGGAGGTAGCTGTCTTGCGATGCAGGTGGGTATTTTACAGGTATTTTACAGGTGTGTGTCTCTGTTAAAGCTGTCATGGTGGTGCTGAGTGCCCGGTGACTGTAGTGGTAGCCGGAGGAGGAGAGTGCTCTATGATGATTTGATAATCATCGCTAGTTGCACTCACATGATAAACTTGTGCTTTTCTGGGCTTGTTGTCGACTCTCTAATAGCTAGCCCTTCCTATGCTGAGGCTACTTTCGTCCAAAGCGGAAATGATTCAAAGATTGTCGTAAATCATCTAAACCCTGTCATGTTGGTATTCATTAGATAGCTCTCACTGAGTACTCTCAGATGAGTTATATAACCCATATGCCAGGGTTTCAGTAATTTTTCGGCTTTTTGGCTTAATTTTGTATAGGCAAGACAAGCCACCAGTGGAACATAAGGGTTAGGAGGTGGGTGGCAGGCACAGACTCTCAGCCAGGATGTTTAAAATGGGATGAACAAAAAAGGTATTTATCATAAAACGTTTTTTTATGTTTTGTGGCAATATTAACCCTTTTGCTGCTAGTTGCAACTTTTGCTAATACAAAATGATGCAAAAAAAGCTGAAAAATGACTGAAACCCTGGCATATGGGTACTCATCTGGGAGTACTTAGTGAGAGCTATCATATGAATACCAGTATGACAGGGTTTAGATGGTTTCCGAAAATCTTTGCATCCTTGTGCTTTGGACGATTTATAAGGCAGACAACATGAATGGAGTAGACGAAAAGGCTGCAGAGATAATTGCCAAAATCACTTGACCCAGCATTTCTAGTGAGGAAACTGAAATACTTGAAATATTTCATTAAGTTTTCACCTAGTTACGTACCTGTCAACATTCAACCATCAAGAGATTTCATGAGGTTCGCTGTTGGGGCCTCTTTAGAAGCATTTTGTGTAGTTCCAATTCTGGACACCAGGGGTCAGGTTAAAAATTAAGCTTACGAGTGGGCCAGATTATGATTAGTTCCACTTATCTGTTTATTAATGAAATGTATGATGTCTTTTAAGTAATATAATCAAATTCACATTGCAAAGTGTTGTTGTTGTTGTTTTTCAATTTAAATACATGCATTATTGCCTTTTTAGTAGGTGCAGGTAAATTTTGGCTAATATATTTTTACAATTAGTCATTCTGAAATCGTATGTGATTGTCAGAGTTAGAAACCCTAGCATGGGTTGTGAACTGGCCCACAGGGGATATAGGGTACTGTTCTGTCACTTAAAAACCCTGACAAATATCTTTTGGGTATCAGCTTCTGTGGCCCATAGAAAAACAAACCAATATTTCATTGCTGGAGTTGGGACTCATTTGTAACTGTTGTTCCACAGATAACATTTTCTTGACCCTTCCAATGCTAAAGGCTTAAATTTCGTCCAAAGCACAAGGACCCAACGATTTTTGAAAACCATCTAAACCCTGTCATGTTGGTATTCATTTGTTAGCTCTTGCTGAGTACTCTCTTATGAGTACCAATGTGCCAGGGTTTCAGTCATCTTTTAGGTATTTTCCATAGTTTTGTAATGGCCAAATTAGCCACAAACAGTATCAGGGTTGAGGCATGAATGAGTCAAACCTTGATATAATAGAGGGTAGTTATCATTATCAGGCATGATATCTTGGAAGGATACTATTGGTTAATATGCTGTAACTTTCTAGTTATTAGCCCTCAATTAGTCCCTGTGAGAGGGTACAGCATGGTCTATCTGGCTACTGTGACTTGATAGAGGGTAGTTCACGTTATCATGCAGGATATCTTGGTTATTAGCCCTCAATTAGTCCCTGTGAGAGGGTACAGCAGGGCCTATCTGGCTACTGTGACTTGATAGAGGGTAGTTCATGTTATCAGGCAGGATATCTTGGTTATTAGCCCTCAATTAGTCCCTGTGAGAGGGTACAGCATGGTCTATCTGGCTACTGTGACTTGATAGAGGGTAGTTCATGTTATCAGGCAGGATATCTTGGTTATTAGCCCTCAATTAGTCCCTGTGAGAGGGTACAGCATGGTCTATCTGGCTACTGTGACTTGATAGAGGGTAGTTCACGTTATCTGGCAGGATATCTTGGTTATTAGCCCTCAATTAGTCCCTGTGAGAGGGTACAGCATGGTCTATCTGGCTACTGTGACTTGATAGAGGGTAGTTCATGTTATCAGGCAGGATATCTTGGCTATTAGCCCTCAATTAGTCCCTGTGAGAGGGTACAGCATGGTCTATCTGGCTACTATGACTTGATAGAGGGTAGTTCATGTTATCAGGCAGGATATCTTGGTTATTAGCCCTCAATTAGTCCCTGTGAGAGGGTCACAGCATGGTCTATCTGGCTACTGTGACTTGATAGAGGGTAGTTCACGATATCAGGCAGGATATCTTGGTTATTAGCCCTCAATTAGTCCCTGTGAGAGGGTACAGCATGGTCTATCTGGCTACTATGACTTGATAGACTGGTAGTTCATGTTATCAGGCAGGATATCTCGGTTATTAGCCCTCAATTAGTCCCTGTGAGAGGGTACAGCATGGTCTATCTGGCTACTGTGACTTGATAGAGGGTAGTTCACGTTATCAGGCAGGATATCTTGGTTATTAGCCCTCAATTAGTCCCTGTGAGAGGGTACAGCATGGTCCATCTGGCTACTGTGACATGATAGAGGGTAGTTCATGTTATCAGGCGGGATATCTTGGTTATTAGCCCTCAATTAGTCCCTGTGAGAGGGTACAGCATGGTCTATCTGGCTACTGTGACGTGATAGAGGGTAGTTCACGTTATCAGGCAGGATATCTTGGTTATTAGCTCTCAATTAGTCCCTGTGAGAGGGTACAGCATGGTCTATCTGGCTACTGTGACTTGATAGAGGGTAGTTCACGCTATCAGGCAGGATATCTTGGTTATTAGCCCTCAATTAGTCCCTGTGAGAGGGTACAGCATGGTCTATCTGGCTACTGTGACTTGATAGAGGGTAGTTCATGTTATCAGGCAGGATATCTTGGTTATTACCCCTCAATTAGTCCCTGTGAGAGGGTCCAGCATGGTCTGTCTGGCTACTCTGACTTGATAGAGGGTAGTTCACGTTATCAGGCAGGATATCTTGGTTATTAGCCCTCAATTAGTCCCTGTGAGAGGGTACAGCATGGTCTATCTGGCTACAGTGACTTGATAGAGGGTAGTTCATGTTATCAGGCAGGATATCTTGGTTATTAGCCCTCAATCAGTCCCTGTGAGAGGGTACAGCATGGTCTATCTGGCTACTGTGACTTGATAGAGGGTAGTTCATGTTATCAGGCAGGATATCTTGGTTATTAGCCCTCAATTAGTCCCTGTGAGAGGGTACAGCATGGTCTATCTGGCTACTGTGACTTGATAGAGGGTAGTTCATGTTATCAGGCAGGATATCTTGGTTATTAGCCCTCAATTAGTCCCTGTGAGAGGGTACAGCATGGTCTATCTGGCTACTGTGACTTGATAGAGGGTAGTTCACGTTATCTGGCAGGATATCTTGGTTATTAGCCCTCAATTAGTCCCTGTGAGAGGGTACAGCATGGTCTATCTGGCTACTGTGACTTGATAGAGGGTAGTTCATGTTATCAGGCAGGATATCTTGGCTATTAGCCCTCAATTAGTCCCTGTGAGAGGGTACAGCATGGTCTATCTGGCTACTATGACTTGATAGAGGGTAGTTCATGTTATCAGGCAGGATATCTTGGTTATTAGCCCTCAATTAGTCCCTGTGAGAGGGTCACAGCATGGTCTATCTGGCTACTGTGACTTGATAGAGGGTAGTTCACGATATCAGGCAGGATATCTTGGTTATTAGCCCTCAATTAGTCCCTGTGAGAGGGTACAGCATGGTCTATCTGGCTACTATGACTTGATATACTGGTAGTTCATGTTATCAGGCAGGATATCTCGGTTATTAGCCCTCAATTAGTCCCTGTGAGAGGGTACAGCATGGTCTATCTGGCTACTGTGACTTGATAGAGGGTAGTTCACGTTATCAGGCAGGATATCTTGGTTATTAGCCCTCAATTAGTCCCTGTGAGAGGGTACAGCATGGTCCATCTGGCTACTGTGACATGATAGAGGGTAGTTCATGTTATCAGGCGGGATATCTTGGTTATTAGCCCTCAATTAGTCCCTGTGAGAGGGTACAGCATGGTCTATCTGGCTACTGTGACGTGATAGAGGGTAGTTCACGTTATCAGGCAGGATATCTTGGTTATTAGCTCTCAATTAGTCCCTGTGAGAGGGTACAGCATGGTCTATCTGGCTACTGTGACTTGATAGAGGGTAGTTCACGCTATCAGGCAGGATATCTTGGTTATTAGCCCTCAATTAGTCCCTGTGAGAGGGTACAGCATGGTCTATCTGGCTACTGTGACTTGATAGAGGGTAGTTCATGTTATCAGGCAGGATATCTTGGTTATTACCCCTCAATTAGTCCCTGTGAGAGGGTCCAGCATGGTCTGTCTGGCTACTCTGACTTGATAGAGGGTAGTTCACGTTATCAGGCAGGATATCTTGGTTATTAGCCCTCAATTAGTCCCTGTGAGAGGGTACAGCATGGTCTATCTGGCTACAGTGACTTGATAGAGGGTAGTTCATGTTATCAGGCAGGATATCTTGGTTATTAGCCCTCAATCAGTCCCTGTGAGAGGGTACAGCATGGTCTATCTGGCTACTGTGACTTGATAGAGGGTAGTTCATGTTATCAGGCAGGATATCTTGGTTATTAGCCCTCAATTAGTCCCTGTGAGAGGGTCCAGCATGGTCTATCTGGCTACTGTGACTTGATAGAGGGTAGTTCATGTTATCAGGGAGGATATCTTGGTTATTAGCCCTCAATTAGTCCCTGTGAGAGGGTCCAGCGTGGTCTATCTGGCTACTGTGACTTGATAGAGGGTAGTTCATGTTATCAGGCAGGATATCTTGGTTATTAGCCCTCAATTAGTCCCTGTGAGAGGGTACAGCATGGTCTATCTGGCTACTGTGACTTGATAGAGGGTAGTTCATGTTATCAGGCAGGATATCTTGATTATTAGCCCTCAATTAGTCCCTGTGAGAGGGTCCAGCATGGTCTATCTGGCTACTGTGACTTGATAGAGGGTAGTTCACGTTATCTGGCAGGATAACTTGATTATTAGCCCTCAATTAGTCCCTGTGAGAGGGTACAGCATGGTCTATCTGGCTACTGTGACTTGATAGAGGGTAGTTCACGTTATCAGGCAGGATATCTTGGTTATTAGCCCTCAATTAGTCCCTGTGAGAGGGTACAGCATGGTCTATCTGGCTACTGTGACTTGGGAGTGACCTGTGATTCAATTTGGCATGGAAGGATCTCTTGGGGAAGCATGTGTATTAGTCATTGGCTTTGTCTGTAATGGCACACGCTGGATGTGTTCACTCAGGATCATTTACAATGCAACTTGTTAATTACACTGATTTCTGCATGCTGGCCAGGAGTCAGTACTGTTATACTGCTACACTGCATGGCTCTGAGAGCTGCTGCTACTACTCTTAATAAGCAGTTAGGACTACTCCATTAAAGTCTCATTTGGCTGGGAGCAGTGTCTTCTGGGACTCTATGCTTCAAGACTTCCCAGACAGCATCGGTCAGTATGGTCATGGTGCTGCCCTGTCCACTGTACACATACATGTGCCTAAAGCTGACTGATAGCCTTGGTATATATATATATATATATATATATATATATATATATATATATATATATATATATATATATATATATATATATATATATATATATATATATATATATATATATATTAGGCGGGTGGCCAAATCCCTAAAAGAGCTCTAGAAATATTTTTGATGGCGTTTTTCGTTACAAGTCGTCATCCATGCTTATTCATCTCTACATAGGGTGGGCTTTAGCGCACGGGTGGATGACACGTCTGATTTTGCTGCGTAAGGGAATTTTGGGGCATTTTATGCAAAAAATCACCAAAAAAGCATGTTTTTTGGGATTTCCTTCTAGAAAATTCATTTTTCGGGATAGAAACTCAAAACTTGCTACAAATGTGTTCAAGAGGATGCTTCTGATCTTAGAACATGTTGCGTTAGCATGACTTCAAGGAACCCGCTGTGAGTGATTTTGGGGGAAAAATCATCAAAAATGAGTGTTTTTTGTAATTTCCCACAACTTGAATGTCATCCTGTGGACTATTCCAAACTCTCAACTGAATAGTTTTGGGTTAGAAAACTACCCAATAAGGTGTAGATACAGAAAATAAGTTATGTTTGAATATTTTCGTGATATGCTACGTTTTGGGGCATTTTACAGAAAAATGGCATTAAAACTAGTGATTTTAGGGATTTGCTTCTGGAAGGTGCAATTTTCATAGTAGGAACTCAAAACTTGCTACAAATGATTTTTATTAGTATGTCTATGATTATCAAATGTTTTGTGTTAGTATGAAATGTATCTGACCCCTGCTGTGAGTGATTTTGGGGTAAAAACCTCTAAAATAGTAGGATTTTTGTAATTTCCCACACCTTGAATGTCATACTGTGGACTATTCCAAACTCTCTACTAAATAGTTCTGGTTTAGAAAACTAACCAAGAAGGTGAAGATAGAGAGAGAGTGAGTCATGTTTGCATATTACCATGACATGCTACGTTTTAGGGCAATTTATAGAAAAAATGGCATAAAACAGGTGATTTTAGGGATTCGCTTCTGGAAGGTGCAATTTTCATACTAGGAACTCATAACTTGCCATAAATGATTTTAAGAGGATGTCTATGATAATCAAATGTTTTCTGTCAGTATGAAATGTATCTGACCCCTACTGTGCGTGTTTTGGGGTAAAAACCTTTAAAATAGTAGGATTTTTGTAATTTCTCATACATTTGAACAAAGGTATATTACATCTTATACCAAGATTCTAGCTGTTACAGAAAATTAACCAAGAATAGGCAGATAAAGGAAATAAGTTATGGTAGCCAACCTATGACATGCTAAATTTTGGGGTATTTTACTGAAAAATCATCAAAAGCATGTGATTTTAGGGATTTGCTTCTGCAAAGTGCATTTTCCAATGTAGATATATTAAACTTGCCAAAAATGTGTTCGCATTGATGCCTATGGTTGTAGGATGTGTTGTGGTAGTTGAGGTTAAATGTGGCCCCTGCTATGAGTGATTTTTGGGTAATCCTTTGAAATTATGCATTTTTTTTGGTATATTGCAAGGCTTAACTGTCAACCTGGAGACCATTTCACAAATTTGACAGAGAAAATCACCTAATAATGTGTTGACTATAGAACTCAGTTATGTATACTATAGCCTTTTAATGATAAGCTATGGTTTTGTTTTTGTTATGGAAAAAGTAGTAAAAATGTGAATTTAGATATTTGCTTCTAGAGAGCGTAAATTTCATAGTAGGAATTCAAATTTGGGTACAATAATACTCATTAGGATTTCTGTGATTATAGTGATGTTGTGTTTTAAGTTTCATGTGACCCCTGCTTAACAGTTCAAGTGATTTTTTGGGCAAAAATTTAGAAAATAGTATTCAATGGACTATTTCGTTATATCACATATCAATCTAACATTTATGCATAATTTTGCACCTTTTTGCAGTAAAATATCAAGAAATGTGTCATTTAATAGTCCCTTTTTAGTATTTACATTGGCCTTTAATAGGAGTTTTCCACTGTTTGCCATTCAGCATTTCATCAACTAAGATGTGCCACATGTAGATGTGGTGTTTCAACATTAAAAATGATCCTATATAGACCCATATAAGAATGAAAACACAGGAAACAAAGTCTTTTCACAAAATAGTGGTTTATGAAGTTTATGTCTTTACCTCGAGGATGTTCGCCATTCATCACACATAAAGAAAAGTAAAGCATTCTTCCTGAGTGAATGTCTCT
The DNA here is from genome assembly GCA_963942565.1 of Maea johnstoni. Classification (NCBI taxonomy): domain Eukaryota; kingdom Metazoa; phylum Annelida; class Polychaeta; order Spionida; family Magelonidae; genus Maea; species Maea johnstoni. The sequence goes on from OZ012690.1 coordinate 15,644,594, forward strand.
TAGTATAAGGGACTGGGCCAGTTGATGACCAGTACATACTCTCTAGTAGTGGCTTTAATGATGACAAATTTCAAAATCAACAAAGTGAAAAACATCTAATGTTGTCTTGCTGCAATGCAACATTGTTATTAAACAGTTGCTGGAAGGTGTTCCTAAAAAAGCCCAGCCTCCTTAATATAATTGGGTGGTTGCTGTTTTGGGGGGTTAGACACAGAAACTGAATCTGAAAAGTACTAGTAATATATCATCACTATTCACTAATATGAGTATATGTGCACATGTACATGACTGACTATTAATTCTTGTAATGCTACCTCAGATGTGTGAGAACAGGAAAAATGTATTTAACCAAGCTAATGCAAGCTGCATTAATATTCTGGTATAAGTATAAAAAATAGAACTGATTTTAATTATTCAAAATATTGTTGAGACTGTTTGGTGGAAAATTGTATTTGAGGATAATGTACAGTGGAACCTGATAGATTACCTCTGTACATAGAGCATTTCAACAGCAGTACCTGCATACTGTAACAGCGCAAGGTAACCATGTAGCCTGTGACTATACAAATCTTTTAAAAAATAATGGTAGGGCTGCATGCTTAAACAATGGGCTTGTAGGTCCATTGGGCTAAGTACTTTATATTTATCAAAGTACACAATATGCTCATGGGCTAGTTATCATAAGGGGAATAGGTGGAAGGACTACTAAATGTTGTGGACAAGTAGTCCATCACTGGCTAGTGGAATATTTTGGTAATATTTAATCGTGAGTGATAGGAGCCTAATTTCCCAAAGCTTTGTGCCAGGAGAGTGGGGGCATTTAATCTTTAGGCAGCAAACTGACAAAAGGTGTGGTCCTAATTGTGCAGTGTTTTTTGTAGCGCAACCAATAATCTGCTGAATAGGAAGTATTAAGAGTAGTATGATGAAGATATGAATAGGGAGGAGTCAAAATGAATCCTGATTCATGCAATACTTTGGAATATTGATCATCCTTTTTCAGCCATATTTAGGCTAAATTGTAACTAGCCTGTTGTTAGTGATGGAGGAAACTATAGTAATCCAGTGAAAACCACTTAACTCCAAGTCAGTGATCACTTTCTCACATGCCCTGTCTGGGATCAAGGAACAAACACACATTTTGGAGTTGGGAATTTTGTTTTTTGTCACTTTTTCTGCCATACCATGGTTAAGTCATGAGTAACCAGTTGTAATTGGTTTAGGAAACCAGATTACCCTGCAAAAACACTGCCTAACTCCAAGTCACTAGCAACTTTCTCACATAATGACTGGGATTTGAAAGACCAAAGTGGGTGTTTTGTTTTTCATACTTGAATGACTCACATGTGTATCAAATTATAAATGAAATAACATCTCACAGCATGATACTTATGTAACTGAGTGAGATATACCTTAGACTCTGAGAGTAATAGTAGGAGCTCTACTACTATTCTCTACCATAAATTGATATTGATGCTATTTCAATGACTCTGTTTCTTGATCTGTATGACCTGAGATGTCAGGGACCTGCATACGCGGAGCACTTCTTAATTTCTCATGAGTGCTCCATGTCCACAGGTTCCACTGTGATTGCTACGTACGTAGGTACTATCAAAAGTATCCATCTCTCATTATATTACAGCAAAATGATCCAAAATCTAGCATGACTGAGGTATTAATTCAAAATTCCTTAGAATGATAGAGCCTATGAAATTACAAAAATTGCATTTCTATAAGTTCTCACGTTTCATTACTTTTTCCATAAAATACCCAAAACGATAGCTTATCATTGAAATCTAGTAAACCTAACCCAGTTCCTTCACAAACACATTCTTAAGTGATTTCTTTGGCAAAATTGGGACATTAAGATCTTTGCATAGTCTGCAAGTTGACAGTTTAAGCCTGGGAAAATACAAGAAATGCATGATTTTAAAGGATATTACCCAAAAATTACTCACAGCATGAGCTACATTAAATCTAAACTACCAAAACACATCCTTCAACCACAAGCATCAATGTGAACATATTTGTGTCAAGTTTTATATATCTACATTGGAGGCTGCATTTTCCAGAAGGAAATTCCTTAAAACGCATGCTTTTGATGATTTTTCAGTAAAATACCCCAAAATTTAGCAAGTCATAGGTTGGCAAACATAACTTATTTCCCCTTCATGCCTATTCTTGGTTAAATTTTTGTAACAACAATATCAGGCTAGAATCTTGGTATAAGATATGATATACCTTTGTTCAAATGTATGATAAATTACAAAAATCCTACTATTTTAAAGGTTTTTACCCCAAAATCACTCACAGTATGGGTCAGATACATTTCATACTAACAGAAAACATTTGATTATCATAGACATCCTCTTAAAATCATTTATGGCAAGTTATGAGTTCCTAGTATGAAAATTGCACCTTCCAGATGCGAATCCCTTAAATCACCTGTTTTATGCCATTTTTTCTATAAATTGCCCCAAAACGTAGCATGTCATGGTAATATGCAAACATGACTCACTCTCTCTCTATCTTCACCTTCTTGGTTAGTTTTCTAAACCAGAACTATTTAGTAGAGAGTTTGGAATAGTCCACAGTATGACATTCAAGTTGTGGGAAATTACAAAAATCCTACTATTTTAGAGGTTTTTACCCCAAAATCACTCACAGCAGGGGTCAGATACATTTCATACTAATTCAAAACATTTGATAATCATAGACATACTAATAAAAATCATTTGTAGCAAGTTTTGAGTTCCTACTATGAAAATTGCACCTTCCAGAAGCAAATCCCTAAAATCACTAGTTTTAATGCCATTTTTCTGTAAAATGCCCCAAAACGTAGCATATCACGAAAATATTCAAACATAACTTATTTTCTGTATCTACACCTTATTGGGTAGTTTTCTAACCCAAAACTATTTAGTTGAGAGTTTGGAATAGTCCACAGGATGACATTCAAGTTGTGGGAAATTACAAAAAACACTCATTTTTGATGATTTTTCCCCCAAAATCACTCACAGCGGGGGGTTCCTGGAAGTCACGCTAACGCAACATGTTCTAAGATCAGAAGCATCCTCTTGAACACATTTGCAGCAAGTTTTGAGTTTCTATCCCGAAAAATGAATTTTCTAGAAGGAAATCCCAAAAAACATGCTTTTTTGGTGATTTTTTGCATAAAATGCCCCAAAATTCCCTTACGCAGCAAAATCTGACATGTCATCCACCCGTACACTAAAGTGCACCCTATATAGAGATGAATAAGCATGGATGACGACTTGTAACGAAAAACGCCATCAAAAGTATAATTCTGACACTTGGCCACCCGCCTATATATATATATATATATATATATATATATATATATATATATATATATATATATATATATATATATATATATATATAGTTGGAAGAGCCAGATTATTCCAGTGACAAGTGGGAGTGTTCTAAGTGATAGAGGGGGGATGGAGTGTAGTTGGAAGAGCCAGAGTATTTCAATGACAAGAGGGAGTGTTCTAGGTTACAGGGGGGGGGGTGGAGTGTAGATGGAAGAGCCAGAGTATTTCAGTGACAAGAGGGAGTGTTCTAGGTTACAGGGGGGGGATGGAGTGTAGTTGGAAGAGCCAGAGTATTTCAGTGACAAGAGGGAGTGTTCTAGGTTACAGGGGGGGGGGGGTGGAGTGTAGTTGGAAGAGCCAGAGTATTTCAGTGACAAGAGGGAGTGTTCTAGGTTACAGGGGGGGGGGGGGGGATGGAGTGTAGTTAGAAGAGCCAGAGTATTTCAGTGACAAGAGGGAGTGTTCTAGGTTACAGTGGGGGGGGGGGGGGGGGGTGGAGTGTAGATAGAAGAGCCAGAGTACTTCAGTGACAAGAGGGAGTGTTCTAGGTTACAGGGGGGGGGGGGATGGAGTGTAGTTGGAAGAGCCAGAGTATTTCAGTGACAAGAGGGAGTGTTCTAGGTTACAGGGGGGGATGGAGTGTAAGCCAGAGCCAGAGTGTTCTGTGTGATAGAGGGGGGGGGGGGGGTGGAGTGTAGTTGGAAGAGCCAGAGTATTTCAGTGACAAGAGGGAGTGTTCTAGGTTACAGGGGGGATGGAGTGTAGTTGGAAGAGCCAGAGTATTTCAGTGACAAGAGGGAGTGTTCTAGGTTACAGGGGGGATGGAGTGTAGTTGGAAGAGCCAGAGTATTTCAGTGACAAGAGGGAGTGTTCTAGGTTACAGGGGGGGGGGTGGAGTGTAGTTGGAAGAGCCAGAGTATTTCAGTGACAAGAGGGAGTGTTCTAGGTTACAGGGGGGATGGAGTGTAGTTGGAAGAGCCAGAGTATTTCAGTGACAAGAGGGAGTGTTCTGTGTGATAGAGGGGGGATGGAGTGTAGTTGGAAGAGCCAGAGTATTTCAGTGACAAGAGGGAGTGTTCTAAGTGACTTGTGTTGAGTGGGGAATAAGTAAGTGCAACAATGACTATATTAATGTCAAACCACTTAGTGCTAATCACGGAAGCAGTCCTTAAGTAGCCCTCAAAGTTACACCATGCCTCCTAATTGAATGAAATCGATTAAAGTTTACGCTTATAATTGAAGTGATTTAAACTGCTTTGGTGCTTTTACAAGATGTATTCAAGTGCTTGTCAGAATGATTGAAATAATTGAAATGTTAAAACTGTCTGGTTATGAAGGAACTCAGGCTCTGGTGAGAGCCAATGCAGAATGGGTTATTGTGATAACACCAGGATGATGATGATGAGAATGATAAGAAGGAAAGCATGATGATGACGATGATGATGATGATGATGATGATGATGATCTGGATGATGATGATGATGATGCTGATGATGAGGATGAGGATGAGGATGCTGATGATGCCCCGGGGATGATGCTGATGATGATGAGGATGCTGATGATGCTGATGATGATGATGATAATGATGCTGAAGATGATGATAATGACGATGACGATGATGATGATGCTGATGATGATGATGATAATGATGCTGAAGATGATGACGATGCTGATGATGATGCTGATGCTGATGATGATGATGATGATAATGATGATGAGTAGGAAAGATTTATGTAAATAGTGAGGATAAGAAGAAAATGAGATGATGATATTCATGATGTTCATAGGTTAGTGTTAACCCTTTCAGTGCTGCGGCTACTTTTATACAAGACAATACAACCACTAAAATGTTTGAAAGCCATCCAAACTCTGCCATGTTTGTATTCATTGGAAAACTCATCCTCAGTACTATCAGATGAGTACCAATTAGCCAGGGTTTCTGTCATTTTGTTTTCACATTATTGTGTTTTGACCAAATTAGTCACCAGCAGCATAAGGGTTAATAATGTTGTTGATGATGATGATGATATTGATTGTGATGATGATGATGATGATGATGATGATGATGATGATGGTGGTGGTGGTGGTGGTGATGATGATGATGATGATGATGATGATAATGTGAATAATAGTTGTTGTTTTTTAGCGGTGATGATTATTGATATAATGATTGTTAGGATGATGATGATGATATGAATAATAGCGGTTGTGTTTTTTAGTGGTGTTGATTATTGATATAATGTTGGTTAGGATGGTGATGATGATGATGATGATGATGATGATGATGATGATGATGATGATGATGATGATGATATAAATAAAAGAAGTTTATTTATTGGTTGTGATGAGTATTGATATCACGACTGTTTGGATGATGAGGATGATTTAAATAATAGTTGTGATTTTTTAGTGGTGATGATTATTGAGTTAAAGATTTTTTAGGGTGATGATGATGATGACGATGATGATGGTGGGATAGCTTATGGTTTGAATGATGGTGATAGCAACAATTGAAGTATTGATGATGATGATGATGATTATAAAAGAGATGATGAGTATGTTGATCATTTCAAAAAAGTTGATTGCGACAACAACAGTAGTAGTTGCTCAAAGGCTGCGGATAATCGTTATGATGATGAAGACTGATGATGATAATGGTGACACCTCATTTAGCATATATATTACAAGGACATCTTCTTTAAGAATGAAAGTACTTGGCAGCTTTCCTCACAAATGATTAAATCCATTTCGGGTCCCTGGCCTCTATTAGGCCTGCATTGTTTATGCGTGTGATGGTCCTTTAACAACATCAGCCGAAGAAGGTCCACACTAAGAATAAAATCACACAGAAATTAATCATAATAAACTGAACTAAAAGTAAATGGCTATCCTGTGAATATCCATTAGTTTTAATTCCGGGCCCTTCCCTCCTGGGAGAGAGTGTTTTACCTTGAGATGCTCTTATGCACTTAAAATGATATTTCCCATACAACTTTTTACATTTATGTTGGGAAAACTTTTCACTTTTTTATTTGCCTATTATGATGTTGTCCTGTGTCTGTAATGAGGGTGACAAGTAACGATGTCTTTTTTAAAAAATGCCTTGGATTTTTGTTTTTTATACTTTTTTGATTTTGTTGATAATGACAGATACATTTATCTTTTTTGTTGTATCTTTTACTTAGGTATATTTTGTATGTCTAGGAGTTAATTGGGAAAAAGTTTTTATTTTCTATTTGTGTGTGACATTTTTTAAACCTTTCATAGAGCTTAATTTGATAAGTGTTCATGTCTGGATCAATGAAACATATGAAAATAACTTTTGATTAGATTATGAATTCACAACATATGTGAAGAAGAGTTATAGGTGTAGCTGTGATCCACATTTCATCTTGTAATTTTTTTCCAAAGCTGCGTTTGTTTGATAGTTATCACCAAAACAGTAGGGTCTTTTTGGCTGTTAAAGGCATAAACATGTTAAGATAAAAATTCTAATGAAATAAATATGTAAAGGAATTTTCTTGTCAAATTACTGAAAATATGTCGCCTTATTTTACTGATGAATAGAATATAAATTAATTTTTAATTACAAAAAGAAAGAGATACTGTTTACATAGTTAAAGATGGTGATACCTCATACACCTGGATTTGAAGAAAGCATTTATTTCCACATATTTCTATCCCTCTCAACAAAAAGGTGATAATAATGGTAATAACCACACATAACTAAATATATGCTAAATGTGCAATGTCATGTTCTAAAAGAAATGGTTATAGGTTTATCATAATCTATTCCTATAACAGATATCCCATTATTCAAAATCTAACTCCCTGCTTTTGAATCCTGTAGCTAATCCCTTCCATTGCTGGGGCTACTTTTGTCCAAAGGACAAGGACGCAAAGATTTTTGAAACCATCTAAAACCTGTCATGTTGGTTTTCGTTGGATAGCTCTCGCTGAGTACTCTCAGATAAGTACCCATGTGCCAGAGTTTCAGTCATTTTTCAGGTTTTTTGTATAAGGATGTATTGACAAAATTAGCCATCGCCAGCACAAGGGTTGAGTCCCTGCTCATTACTGATCATTGAAACTGCAATGTCTACTAGTACTCCCTCTAGTGGCCACTTTTGGCACCAACACTCAGGTGACTGGGATAGAGGGGCAAGTGATTGGTATGCATCCACATCACCTAAAGCTTACAGGATTCTAAGAAGGATTTTAAAGGATACAAATATATATATATATATATATATATATATATATATATATATATATATATATATATATATATATATATATATATATGTATATATATATATATATATATATATATATATATATATATGTAAGTATATATATATATATATATATATATATATATATATATATATATATATATACATATATATATATATATATATATATATATATATATATATATATATATATATATATATATATATATATATATATATATATATGTATATATATATATGTATATATATATATGTATATATATATATATATATATATATATATATATATATATATATATATATATATATATATATATATATATATATATATATATATATATATATATATATATATATATATATATATATATATATATATATTTATATATATACATGCATGCTGAGCGTGCTTTCTCTATATTATCACATACATGCAAAAACTTGTGGTAGAGTTCATTGCCTGACTGAGAGTAGACCTGGCCGGGGGCTTCCTCTTTTCTCCATTAGTCAACTTGAACTCAACACAACCTGACAACCCTACAATTACGCCACTTTATTCCCTATTTGCCAAAATGCCAGTGCATCAAAGACATTTCAATTAGCCAGTTTAACAATTCATACATCTAGCTTGTAATTTGGGGCTGGATGGCGGAGCGAGATGGCTCCGGGTTGCGGGAGAAACGCGGGCATTAATTATTGAAGGGCCCGTAAATTGGCAAGACCATCAGCCTGTTGCTAATGTAATTAGGTGGCGAGAAGGACTTGTAAATATCCGACCATTACAAGCTTTTAGAATGGCCCAGCGCTGGCCCAAACACTGTGCCCACTATCAACCCTCTAGACCCTGTCATATTGGTATTCATCCGATAGCTCTCACTGATACCTCTCAGATGAGTACCCATTTGCCATGGTTTCAGTCATTTTTCAGATTTTTGCATCATTTTGTATTGGCCAAATTTGTCACCAGCAGCATAAGGGTTAACTCTGATCTCCATATTATGCCGGCTAAAAGTACTATTTGTTCATACCCTCGAACAATTATCATTCTTTCGAACATCAAAGTGTTAAATTAAATTGGTGGAGATAAGTCACTTGTGTGGGTCTCTCAACCTTTATGTGATAGGAGAAAAGGTAATTAAAAGCAGGGAATAATAGAACCATTTTATGTTGTATTATATGAAATTGTAGGCTTTAACCCTTATGCTGCTGGTGATTAATTTGGTCATTACAAAATTAATAAAAAAAAACTGAAAAATGTTCGATTCCCGATGGGGCTGCGGAAAAAGGAAATTTTGATTTCCTTGCTGCATACCAGTGCATCTGATGGCACTTTAAGCCGTAGGTACAGTCGGCCAAGAGCCCTAGTAGCTTGCATTTCTTGTAATTAATATACCGACTTAAAATAAAGATTACTTTACTTTTACTTTACTTTTAGACAGCAAGCATTCAGTGACAAAGCCTTAGATCACTCAGCTATTGGGGCCAGCCCCTCAAAGATTGAAATTGAGCAAACGTAGGCTACTGATTATATAGACATTAAAGATTTAGTTGTCTCAGATAACCGATGAATATTCTATGATTTCCAATAGGGATTCATCAAAATGTGTATAATCTAACTAAGTAGACCCCTTTTTATTGTAGTAGAGTGCTTCAGAGATGTTGCTTCTAGAAGAAAAATGGAATAAGTGATTCAACAAATCTGACGTGGTATAAAATCTTTATGAAGAATGTTTATATAACTTTATCCACAATCCCTTATAGGGATGATCTACATTAAGTGGTGGTATTCCATTAGTCGATTGTTAAGTAGCAAAATAAAACAATAAAAGTTTACTTTGTAATGCTTTAAGTGTCATATTTATTGATGCATTAGTTATATTTTTTGTTGAATCAGTTGTGTCACTACCTTATTGGAGCTAGCCATTTAAACAGTTATACAATTTTCTAATCGTTTTTAATATGATTTTACACATACATTATAAACTAACTCAACACTTAAAATTAAATTTCTTTCAACTTGTATTCATTTTAATGAAGTATATCACTGATGTGAAGGTTCGTTAAGTTATTTGTTAATAGCCTTAATTATATCCCCAAAAATGCACAAGTTTTTTTGGAAAAGAAAAAATTTGCGATGAAATGTTTCGCTGAAACCAAATTAACGACTTTTCTCATGTTTATTTTCAAAACATCGTCTTGCTTGCAGTCATCACTTTCTGAATGTAATTTTAGTTTAAAAAGTACCCATAAACAATAAGGACCCCCCTCACCAATCAGTCATGCTTTTACCATGTAGCTCCCACAAGTATCAACTGAGTGTGCAGTCTATAGAGTTAATTAATTAAACCTTATGCTGCTGGAGGCATTTAGCCAAAATAAAATTATGCAAAAAAGCTGAAAAATGACTGAAACCCTGTCACATTGGTACTCATCTGCCAGTGTTCAGTGAGAGCCTTCCAATGAATACCAACATGACAGGGTTTAGATGGGTTTCAAAAATCTTTGCATTCTTGTGCTTTGAACGAAAGTAGCCTTAGCAGTAGAAAGGTTAACTCATTAATGCTCAAGAGTTCTTTAAGCTCTTCTCATCTGCATCTATAATACTTCATACAATAACTTTTGAATGATAAGAATAATATTACAAAATATTTGAAGGAGAGTTGTTGGTTAGTGTTCTGATCTGATCAATATGTTTCCAACTTTGCTTCTGCTTCTTCGAGTTGAGGGGAGGGGGGATCCTGGGCATTCAGAATTAGGGGTAGGGGGAGGCAAAAGTTCATCTGGTCCCCCCCCCCCCCCCACCCCCTCCTTAAATAGAACAGCCCTCAAACATTTTCCAATGTATGCTATGCTATTAGGGAGGTTATCATAAAAATTGTATGGTAGTTTTGGGTGATATAAATGGGTTAAACTAAATTTACAGACATTAAAAATGATGTCATTTTAACAAAGTGCTGCTGACTTATTTAAGTTTCTATGGAGAAAGATGTAGAAGAGGAATCAAAGTGTAGATACCGTTAATCAATTAAGGAGGTTGTGGTGGTTTAGAACGCGAACACAATATGATAATTCGATTAAATAGCTTGATGACAATAACACAATTAATATTAATCCATTAAAAGTCTGAAACTGCGCTCGCTGTATTACCCAAAGTGCATGTATCGAGCAGAAGAATCAATTAGAGACTTTTGGAGGGAGAGCGGGACACCGAGACAATATATTAACTCACTTAAATTGCTCCAAGAAAGGGTATTAATAGCAAAATGAATATTAATGTCTCCTCTTCGCGGTGTGTGTGCAGTCTCGGGGAGAGAAATTCACTAGAGGGCCCTCGTAAAACGTGACCAAACCATTGACACCCATTGTTTGCTGGCCTGAACCACGTTTGCTGCTCTCCCGGTGTCGGGATCACCGTTATTAATGGCCGTGTCTGCGGGAGTCAATTTTTCCTCGCTACTTACATACTAATCATCTATAGATTCTATAGACAACAACACCCCACCTACTAGTCAATCTTTCCTCACTATATATACTTACATACTAATCATCTATAGACTCTATAGACAACAACACCCCACCTACTAGTCAATCTATCCTCGCTACTTACATACTAATCATCTATAGACTCTATAGACAACAACACCCTACCTACTAGTCAATCTATCCTCACTACTTACATACTAATCATCTATAGACTCTATAGACAACAACACCCCACCTACTAGTCAATCTATCCTCGCTACTTACATAATAATCATCTATAGACTCTATAGACAACAACACCCCACCTACTAGTCAATCTATCCTCGCTACTTACATACTAATCATCTATAGACTCTATAGACAACAACACCCTACCTACTAGTCAATCTATCCTTGTTACTTACATACTAATCATCTATAGACTCTATAGACAACAACACCCCACCTACTAGTCAATATATCCTCACTACTTACATACTAATCATCTATAGACTATATAGACAACAACACCCCACCTACTAGTCAATCTTTCCTTGCTACTTACATACTAATCATCTATAGACTCTATAGACAACAACACCCCACCTACTAGTCAATATATCCTCACTACTTACATACTAATCATCTATAGACTCTATAGACAACAACAACCCACCTACTAGTCAATCTATCCTCACTACTTACATACTAATCATCTATAGACTCTATAGACAACAACACCCCACCTACTAGTCAATCTTTTCTCGCTACTTACATACTAATCATCTATAGACTCTATAGACAACAACACCCCACCTACTAGTCAATCTATCCTCACTACTTACATACTAATCATCTATAGACTATATACTAGACAACAACACCCCACCTACTAGTCAATCTATCCTCACTACTTACATACTAATCATCTATAGACTCTATAGACAACAACACCCCACCTACTAGTCAATCTATCCTCGCTACTTACATACTAATCATCTTTAGACTCTATAGACAACAACATCCCACCTACTAGTCAATCTTTCCTTGCTACTTACATACTAATCATCTATAGACTCTTTACTAGACAACAACACCCCACCTACTAGTCAATCTATCCTCGCTACTTACATACTAATCATCTATAGACTCTATAGACAACAACACCCTACCTACTAGTCAATCTTTCCTTGCTACTTACATACTAATCATCTATAGACTCTATAGACAACAACACCCCACCTACTAGTCAATCTATCCTCGCTACTTACATACTAATCATCTATAGACTCTATAGACAACAACACCCCACCTACTAGTCAATCTATCCTCGCTACTTACATACTAATCATCTATAGACTCTATAGACAACAACAGCCCACCTACTAGTCAATCTATCCTCGCTACTTACATACTAATCATCTATAGACTCTATAGACAACAACACCCCACCTACTAGTCAATCTATCCTTGCTACTTACATACTAATCATCTATAGACTCTATAGACAACAACACCCTACCTACTAGTCAATCTATCCTTGCTACTTACATACTAATCATCTATAGACTCTATAGACAACAACACCCTACCTACTAGTCAATATATCCTCACTACTTACATACTAATCATCTAAAGACTCTTTACTAGACAACAACACCCGATGCACACCTACTAGTCAATCTATCCTCGCTACTTACATACTAATCATCTATAGACTCTATAGACAACAACACCCCACCTACTAGTCAATCTATCCTCGCTACTTACATACTAATCATCTATAGACTATATACTAGACAACAACACCCCACCTACTAGTCAATCTTTCCTTGCTACTTACATACTAATCATCTATAGACTCTATAGACAACAACACCCCACCTACTAGTCAATCTATCCTTGCTACTTACATACTAATCATCTATAGACTTTATAGACAACAACACCCCACCTACTAGTCAATCTATCCTCGCTACTTACATACTAATCATCTATAGACTCTATAGACAACAACACCCTACCTACTAGTCAATCTATCCTTGCTACTTACATACTAATCATCTATAGACTCTTTACTAGACAACAACACCCGATGCACACCTACTAGTCAATCTATCCTCGCTACTTACATACTAATCATCTATAGACTCTATAGACAACAACATCCCACCTACTAGTCAATCTTTCCTTGCTACTTACATACTAATCATCTATAGACTCTATAGACAACAACACCCCACCTACTAGTCAATCTTTCCTTGCTACTTACATACTAATCATCTATAGATTCTATAGACAACAACACCCCACCTACTAGTCAATCTTCCCTCGCTACTTACATACTAATCATCTATAGATTCTATAGACAACAACACCCCACCTACTAGTCAATCTTCCCTCGCTACTTACATACTAATCATCTATAGACTGTATAGACAACAACACCCCACCTACTAGTCAATCTTCCCTCACTACTTACATACTAATCATCTATAGACTCTATAGACAACAACACCCCACCTACTAGTCAATCTTCCCTCACTACTTACATACTAATCATCTATAGATTCTATAGACAACAACACCCTACCTACTAGTCAATCTTCCCTCACTACTTACATACTAATCATCTATAGATTCTATAGACAACAACACCCCACCTACTAGTCAATCTATCCTCACTACTTACATACTAATCATCTATAGACTATATACTAGACAACAACACCCCACCTACTAGTCAATCTATCCTCACTACTTACATACTAATCATCTATAGACTCTATAGACAACAACAGCCCACCTACTAGTCAATCTATCCTCACTACTTACATACTAATCATCTATAGACTCTTTACTAGACAACAACACCCGATGCACACCTACTAGTCAATCTATCCTCGCTACTTACATACTAATCATCTATAGACTCTATAGACAACAACATCCTACCTACTAGTCAATCTATCCTCGCTACTTACATACTAATCATCTATAGACTCTATAGACAACAACATCCCACCTACTAGTCAATCTATCCTCGCTACTTACATACTAATCATCTATAGACTCTATAGACAACAACACCCCACCTACTAGTCAATCTATCCTCACTACTTACATACTAATCATCTATAGACTCTATAGACAACAACACCCCACCTACTAGTCAATCTATCCTCGCTACTTACATACTAATCATCTATAGACTCTATAGACAACAACACCCCACCTACTAGTCAATCTATCCTCGCTACTTACATACTAATCATCTATAGACTCTATAGACAACAACATCCCACCTACTAGTCAATCTATCCTCGCTACTTACATACTAATCATCTATAGACTATATAGACAACAACAGCCCACCTACTAGTCAATCTTTCCTTGCTACTTACATACTAATCATCTATAGACTCTATAGACAACAACACCCCACCTACTAGTCAATCTATCCTCACTACTTACATACTAATCATCTATAGACTCTATAGACAACAACACCCCACCTACTAGTCAATCTATCCTCGCTACTTACATACTAATCATCTATAGACTCTATAGACAACAACAGCCCACCTACTAGTCAATCTATCCTCGCTACTTACATACTAATCATCTATAGACTCTATAGACAACAACATCCCACCTACTAGTCAATCTATCCTCGCTACTTACATACTAATCATCTATAGACTCTATAGACAACAACACCCCACCTACTAGTCAATCTATCCTCGCTACTTACATACTAATCATCTATAGACTCTATAGACAACAACACCCCACCTACTAGTCAATCTATCCTCGCTACTTACATACTAATCATCTATAGACTCTATAGACAACAACATCCCACCTACTAGTCAATCTATCCTTGCTACTTACATACTAATCATCTATAGACTCTATAGACAACAACACCCCACCTACTAGTCAATCTATCCTCGCTACTTACATACTAATCATCTATAGACTCTATAGACAACAACACCCCACCTACTAGTCAATCTATCCTTGCTACTTACATACTAATCATCTATAGACTCTATAGACAACAACACCCCACCTACTAGTCAATCTATCCTCACTACTTACATACTAATCATCTATAGACTATATACTAGACAACAACACCCCACCTACTAGTCAATCTATCCTCACTACTTACATACTAATTATCTATAGACTCTATAGACAACAACACCCCACCTACTAGTCAATCTATCCTCGCTACTTACATACTAATCATCTATAGACTCTATAGACAACAACATCCCACCTACTAGTCAATCTATCCTTGCTACTTACATACTAATCATCTATAGACTCTTTACTAGACAACAACATCCCACCTACTAGTCAATCTATCCTTGCTACTTACATACTAATCATCTATAGACTCTTTACTAGACAACAACACCCCACCTACTAGTCAATCTATCCTCGCTACTTACATACTAATCATCTATAGACTCTATAGACAACAACATCCCACCTACTAGTCAATCTATCCTTGCTACTTACATACTAATCATCTATAGACTCTATAGACAACAACACCCCACCTACTAGTCAATCTATCCTCACTACTTACATACTAATCATCTAAAGACTCTTTACTAGACAACAACACCCGATGCACACCTACTAGTCAATCTATCCTCGCTACTTACATACTAATCATCTATAGATTCTATAGACAACAACAGCCCACCTACTAGTCAATCTATCCTCGCTACTTACATACTAATCATCTATAGACTCTATAGACAACAACACCCCACCTACTAGTCAATCTATCCTCACTACTTACATACTAATCATCTATAGACTCTATAGACAACAACACCCCACCTACTAGTCAATCTATCCTCACTACTTACATACTAATCATCTATAGACTATATAGACAACAACAGCCCACCTACTAGTCAATCTATCCTCGCTACTTACATACTAATCATCTATAGACTCTATAGACAACAACACCCTACCTACTAGTCAATCTTTCCTTGCTACTTACATACTAATCATCTATAGACTCTATAGACAACAACACCCCACCTACTAGTCAATCTTTCCTTGCTACTTACATACTAATCATCTATAGACTATATAGACAACAACACCCCACCTACTAGTCAATCTATCCTCGCTACTTACATACTAATCATCTATAGACTCTATAGACAACAACATCCCACCTACTAGTCAATATATCCTCACTACTTACATACTAATCATCTATAGACTCTATAGACAACAACACCCCACCTACTAGTCAATCTATCCTCACTACTTACATACTAATCATCTATAGACTCTATAGACAACAACACCCCACCTACTAGTCAATCTATCCTCACTACTTACATACTAATCATCTATAGACTATATAGACAACAACAGCCCACCTACTAGTCAATCTATCCTCGCTACTTACATACTAATCATCTATAGACTCTATAGACAACAACACCCTACCTACTAGTCAATCTTTCCTTGCTACTTACATACTAATCATCTATAGATTCTATAGACAACAACAGCCCACCTACTAGTCAATCTATCCTCGCTACTTACATACTAATCATCTATAGACTCTATAGACAACAACACCCCACCTACTAGTCAATCTATCCTCGCTACTTACATACTAATCATCTATAGACTCTTTACTAGACAACAACACCCGATGCACACCTACTAGTCAATCTATCCTCGCTACTTACATACTAATCATCTATAGACTCTATAGACAACAACACCCCACCTACTAGTCAATCTATCCTCGCTACTTACATACTAATCATCTATAGACTCTATAGACAACAACACCCCACCTACTAGTCAATCTATCCTCGCTACTTACATACTAATCATCTATAGACTCTATAGACAACAACACCCCACCTACTAGTCAATCTATCCTTGCTACTTACATACTAATCATCTATAGACTCTTTACTAGACAACAACACCCGATGCACACCTACTAGTCAATCTATCCTCGCTACTTACATACTAATCATCTATAGACTCTATAGACAACAACATCCCACCTACTAGTCAATCTTTCCTTGCTACTTACATACTAATCATCTATAGACTCTATAGACAACAACACCCCACCTACTAGTCAATCTTTCCTTGCTACTTACATACTAATCATCTATAGACTCTTTACTAGACAACAACACCCCACCTACTAGTCAATCTATCCTTGCTACTTACATACTAATCATCTATAGACTCTTTACTAGACAACAACACCCGATGCACACCTACTAGTCAATCTATCCTCGCTACTTACATACTAATCATCTATAGACTTTATAGACAACAACACCCCACCTACTAGTCAATCTATCCTCGCTACTTACATACTAATCATCTATAGACTTTATAGACAACAACACCCCACCTACTAGTCAATCTATCCTTGCTACTTACATACTAATCATCTATAGACTCTATAGACAACAACACCCCACCTACTAGTCAATCTATCCTCGCTACTTACATACTAATCATCTATAGACTCTATAGACAACAACACCCCACCTACTAGTCAATCTATCCTCGCTACTTACATACTAATCATCTATAGACTTTATAGACAACAACACCCCACCTACTAGTCAATCTATCCTTGCTACTTACATACTAATCATCTATAGACTCTATAGACAACAACACCCTACCTACTAGTCAATCTATCCTCGCTACTTACATACTAATCATCTATAGACTCTATAGACAACAACACCCTACCTACTAGTCAATCTATCCTCGCTACTTACATACTAATCATCTATAGACTCTATAGACAACAACACCCCACCTACTAGTCAATCTATCCTCGCTACTTACATACTTATCATCTATAGATTCTATAGACAACAACACCCCACCTACTAGTCAATCTTCCCTTGCTACTTACATACTTATCATCTATAGACTCTGTAGACAACAACACCCCACCTACTAGTCAATCTTCCCTTGCTACTTACATACTTATCATCTATAGACTCTGTAGACAACAACACCCCACCTACTAGTCAATCTATCCTCGCTACTTACATACTAATCATCTATAGACTCTATAGACAACAACACCCCACCTACTAGTCAATCTTTCCTCGCTACTTACATACTAATCATCTATAGACTGTATAGACAACAACACCCCACCTACTAGTCAATCTTCCCTCACTACTTACATACTAATCATCTATAGACTCTATAGACAACAACACCCCACCTACTAGTCAATCTTCCCTCACTACTTACATACTAATCATCTATAGATTCTATAGACAACAACACCCTACCTACTAGTCAATCTTCCCTCACTACTTACATACTAATCATCTATAGATTCTATAGACAACAACACCCCACCTACTAGTCAATCTATCCTTGCTACTTACATACTAATCATCTATAGATTCTATAGACAACAACACCCTACCTACTAGTCAATCTTTCCTCGCTACTTACATACTAATCATCTATAGACTATATAGACAACAACACCCCACCTACTAGTCAATCTTCCCTCACTACTTACATACTAATCATCTATAGATTCTATAGACAACAACACCCCACCTACTAGTCAATCTATCCTTGCTACTTACATACTAATCATCTATAGATTCTATAGACAACAACACCCCACCTACTAGTCAATCTATCCTTGCTACTTACATACTAATCATCTATAGACTATATAGACAACAACACCCCACCTACTAGTCAATCTTTCCTTGCTACTTACATACTAATCATCTATAGATTCTATAGACAACAACACCCCACCTACTAGTCAATCTATCCTCGCTACTTACATACTAATCATCTATAGATTCTATAGACAACAACACCCCACCTACTAGTCAATCTTTCCTTGCTACTTACATACTAATCATCTATAGATTCTATAGACAACAACACCCCACCTACTAGTCAATCTATCCTTGCTACTTACATACTAATCATCTATAGACTATATAGACAACAACACCCCACCTACTAGTCAATCTTTCCTTGCTACTTACATACTTATCATCTATAGATTCTATAGACAACAACACCCCACCTACTAGTCAATCTTCCCTCGCTACTTACATACTAATCATCTATAGATTATATAGACAACAACACCCCACCTACTAGTCAATCTATCCTTGCTACTTACATACTAATCATCTATAGACTCTATAGACAACAACACCCCACCTACTAGTCAATCTATCCTCGCTACTTACATACTAATCATCTATAGATTCTATAGACAACAACACCCCACCTACTAGTCAATCTTCCCTCGCTACTTACATACTAATCATCTATAGACTGTATAGACAACAACACCCCACCTACTAGTCAATCTATCCTTGCTACTTACATACTTATCATCTATAGACTCTATGGACAACAACACCCCACCTACTAGTCAATCTTCCCTTGCTACTTACATACTAATCATCTATAGACTATATAGACAACAACACCCTACCTACTAGTCAATCTTTCCTCGCTACTTACATACTAATCATCTATAGACTATATAGACAACAACACCCCACCTACTAGTCAATCTTTCCTCGCTACTTACATACTAATCATCTATAGACTATATAGACAACAACACCCTACCTACTAGTCAATCTATCCTTGCTACTTACATACTAATCATCTATAGACTATATAGACAACAACACCCCACCTACTAGTGCTTCCTTGCTTCTACCTTCAACTGAAAAACAGAAAGATGTTTAATGGGGGGGGGGGGGGGGGTGATTGACAATACAATATATTGAGAAACTTGTGACTTAAAGTTGTTGATCATAGGATGAGGTTACCAATGCAATATTTTGAGATATCTTCAACTGAAAGTTGTTTAATGGGGGAGGGGGGGGGGGGGGGGGGGGAGTGATTAACAATGCAGTATTTTGAGAAGTATATGACTGGAAGTTGTTGATAGTGGTGTGGGGAGAAGTTAATGACAATGCAGTATTTTGAGAAATATTTGACGGAAAGTTGTGGATCATGGGGAGGGGGGGAGTGATTAACAATGCAGTATTTTGAGAAGTATATGACCAGAAGTTGTTGATAGTGGTGTGGGGGGAAGTGATTGACAATGCAGTATTTTGAGAAATATTTGACCGAAAAGTCTTGATTATGTGGTGTGGGGGGGGGGGGGGGGGGCTTTAACAATGCAATATGCTATGAAATATTTGGGGGTTGGGTTGGTTATTAATAAAATATTTTGAGAAACATGCGGCTCAAAAATGTTGATCGTGGAGGGGGGGGGGGGGGCAGGGACACGCAGAACACTGTGTTTTGACAGTTTGGACACCCAAAAGTTTATGTCAGAATTTGCTAAAGATGACTTTTCTTAGAAGATAGAAGATGTAGAAGCTGTAGTGTCACTTTTATAAGACACACAAAGCAGTATCTGGCCTAAAAAAGCTAAATCTGTAAAGGTATGAGGCCAATTTCATTAAGCCACTTGATACCTGGTTTAAAGTTAAACCAGGTCACAACTTGAAGATAAACCAGGTCTCAAAGTTAGGCCAATTTCATTAAGAACTTAGTACCTGGTCTAAAGTTGAACCAGGTCACAAATATGGGACTAACTTTAGACCAGGGGAGGGGTGGTTTATATCCTAGTAGGGCCTGGTCTCAATATCTATATGGCTGATATAAAGGCTTTTTTGAGTATATAAACTGGACTTAGCATATACATAGCCATATTTCATAATTATTGTGGTACAATCATAACTAAAATACATATTTTTTATCAGAAAAAAATCATGCTTGTAAATGTGCATATATTATGTGATGCAGACGAATCTAACACACCTTAATGCTAATAAATTTGTACAGATGGCTTTTGTCACCTTTCCCAAAACATGCTTTTTGTCATAGTTTTTCAACAAAAATGTCAGGTACCTCTCCCTTTGAAAAATCTCTCAAATAAAAATAATACAGTTTGGGAGTAAACTAAGAAACTTGTCTTAATAGTAAACTAAACCACTGGCATTTGCATTTTAAAGATATCTTGCTTCTACATTTACATTTTGCACTTACATTTTGATATTCATAGATAGTTTGAGTGGTGCTCATGTCTTGAATTGCAGAGTGCAGCATTTGAAGCATCTGACATATAAGTCAGAATAAATATCAAATCAATTAAAATTGACAGTGGTAAATATTGCATGTATCAACTTTATTTTATATTCCATGCTTTTAATTAGCATTTACATCATAATTGCATGCAATACTTAATACATGTATTTTTCATTCCAAAGAAATAATACCCTACACTGGTCATCCACTATAGATGCAATAGGCTTTGTTGAGGGAGGGAGGTTTCTGTTCTCTCAACATGGTGTCCTCTACTCATAGCCTTTGTTATACTGACCACAAGCCCTTGCCAATACCCAAAATAGAGCGAAAACCAAGGCCTAGATAGTTGAGACTAGGTTTGGTTGTTACCTGGTACTAACTCATTTGATGAAATTGGACTAAAGTTAGGCTGGTTTAACTTCTAGACTAGGTAACAGCCGGACCAGGTATCAGAGTTGACACCTAGTCTAAATTGGGTGGGTTTATCTCACCTTAATGAAATTGGCCCATAGGGTCTATCTTATTAGTAGTCTGTATTTTGTACCACACTTTGGACACGCAAAAGTCTATGAAACCTCTATATGGACACCCTGTTTCCAAATATCGGCTAAGACCCTGGGGGGGGGGGGGGGGGGGGGGATGTTAACAATGCTATATATTGAGGAACATTTGCCTGTTGGATGTTGCATGGGGGTGGGGTCAACAAGAAATGTTGAATGGGGGAAATGAAATATCTTTTAGAAATATTTGAATACCATAAATTCTCACAAATATCGGACACTTTTTATTAATTACGATTTTTGTTGGCTGATGTTGGCCAAAATTTTCAGAAAATAGAAGCTGTTGATCATGAGGAGGGTGGGTGTTAACAATGCAGTTTCTTTAGAAATATTTGACTGACAATTATAAATCATGGGGTGGGGGGGGGGTGAAATCAATATCCCCTCAAATACATTTCCACAGATATTACAGTGATGGAAGGGGTAATGTCCAAACTTTTTTTATTCTCAAGAAACCTTCAAATCCAAGGGCCTTTTTTAGAGGTTGTTGTACAACAACCTATATTCAGTTCGCTTATGTTGTCTTACATTCCCGGGGAGGGTCCTGGGAGCTGGTTGATGCATTTTCCCTATGTTGTCTTACATGGCATTTTTGGAAAATTCTAGCCGCATGATCTGGAGAGTGGGGTGTGGTGGGGTCGTTTTGTTTATTGTTTCTGTTAGAATTGGGTGTGTAGTTTATAATGTTTGTTTCATTGTTTCTGTGGGTTGCCTAGTTTTTTTTTGGTGGATTTTTACGTGTTTATACTTTACGTTTTCTTCACTCCAATACGATTCTGTAGCGCGTCTGGTCTGGTGGGGCGGCCGTTGGATGCGCATGCGTGGGTGGATGCGCATGCGTGGGTTTTCTGCATATTTAATGCGATCGGCTAATCACGTGACGGTGCGTGATTGGGTTTCCCAGCACCACGTGGTTTGTCTCTGGTGAATTATCCAATGAGCGGTCTCACTGCCTCACCGTCACACCACGTGGTACTCTTTCCCGCGGTTTATTAACCAATGAGCGGCTATTTGTATCCCTTTTTGTACTATTTTACTTACGTGTTCATTCACGTATTTTTTACATTGGCTAGGTTACCCTCCGCCATTTTGAATATCGGGTTTGACGAAATTTGCACCCCGATTTCAAAGCTTTCGTTTGTGGCCATCTCTAACTCTAAAATTCTGAAACCAAAAGAATTAACAAGCAGCCAAGTATCTATATTATTAAGATTAATTCTTTTGGTTTCGGAAAATCGAAAATATTTTGAGATATTTGTCAACACGCATCGATGGTGGCGTGTTGACCATGGCGATTAGTACATTCTCAATGGTACCTCGCCGATTCCTGTCAATTTCATCAAGCTATCTCCCCCCGATCACAATATGACTACCTACCTGGATAGATGAGATCCTCATCTATCTGATTCAATCATTTTTTTAATTCAACTTCAGGTTGGAAGCGAAAAAATAGCTTTTCGCTACAACCGGAAGTTGATTTTTTTGATATAGCGAGATTAGGGCATTGATATGCATTGTGTGCATTTCACACAAAAAACATACTTTTTTCAATAAATTGTCACGTCGCCGTTTCTGGGTCAAAATTTACAAATGGCCCTCAAAGTGTTCGCAACAAATAGGGCTTTTACCCTATTATCATAACTTGTTGGTTATATTTGTAATTTTTGAAAAAAAATGGCGACTTCGGAAAAAAACGGCAAAAACGGCTTTTTGGAATGTTGATTTAGGAACCCTGGCGAAATTCTAAATTTACTTATTAATTTCGCCACTAAAACCGGAAAAAAAGTTTCAACTTCAAGAAAACAGACTCTAAATAATCCATCCTGCCCATTTGTGGATTTTTTTTGATCCCCACAATCGTAAGAAAACAACTTTGAAAAAAACGGAAGTAGTAAATATTTTTATCGCGATTTCAGCAGTCAGTATATATACCCTTCTCACCATGAGTGTAGTATGCAGTCCTGAAGTTAGCAGACCTTTAACCCTGCCATCCCTTCCGTTCTCACTGTTGTTGTATTTTAGATAAAGATATGATTTTAATTGTTTTGGGTGACAGGAAAAGTGTGTACTGTTATAATTTATTGGTCACAAACTTATAAGCCCAAAGAGCATGTAATGCGAATGCATGGGATGGCAGGGTTAATGGTCTGCATACTTCAGGATTGCATTTTCACTCATGGTGAGAAGGGTGTCAAGGGACATAACTGCAGGCAGCACTCATAGAAACTGGCTTCGACATCATACTGCATCTACACCAAAGAGCATCATAGGAACTTGATTCACCTGACAACCCAAAATAGTAAGCATACATTAAATTGAAATAAATACAAAAGTATCAATACAAAACTATCACTCAATATACAATTTTATAAAAACACATCCACAAAATATAGAAACCATGCAAATCTTCACTGTCCCTCAAACAAAACAATTACTGTTTAAAGAAGATATTGTGTCGGTGTGATAATATAAGATTGCATTTGGTGAGATATGTTTTGTGTTGATATTTTTGTGTTGCTTTGATGGTATGTATGATTATTTTTTCAGGTTGCATGGTGTATTGAATTTCTCTGATGTACCTTCAGTCTACCTGATGTTTAGTGCTGCCTGCAGTTCTGTCCCTAGAAACTCTTCTCAACATGAGTGAAGTAGCAGACCTGAAGTATGCAGGCTTCTACCCTATGATGCCGATGCCGGTCCCATACCCCTTCAACCCAGTGCTCGGGCCCAGGCAGCATCTCCCTGCATTTGTATCGCCCAAGATGCAAAACAAACGAAAATACTGATCAAAATAAAGGGAAAATTACAAAGTTTGTGTTTCTGATGTATTTTTTAACACTATTAGGTATGATAGAAAGATAAAGAAGTTCAAAGAATGGGAATTTTTTTTGAAATTGTTCTAGACTGATATTTAATGTACATTCACAAACTGGCTCTTATAGTTGTATTTCTTGGCACTATTAGGTGTGATAAAAAGATAAAGAAATTCAAAAATAGGGAAGTTTTTTTAAGTGCGGATTTAGATAGAAATCTTATGAAAAGTTTGGAAGATATGTGTTTCAGATGTATTTTTTGGCACTATTAGGTGTGATAAAAAGATAAAGAAGTTCAAATAAAAGGAAATTGTTTTAAATTGCTCCAAACTGATATTAATGTCTATTCACAAACTTGGTTTTTGATTAAAAAGTCTGTAAGTATCATCAGCAGCATTACAAGTGTGTATCAGTCTATTTTAGGTTTAAGTACAAAGTTATTGCATGCATATTGGGTTTCTGGTAGTGCTGGACCTGCTTTAGTGGCGGAAGATCATGGCCAGGGGCATATGTCCCTTAAGGGGCCATATGGTTGATATTAGTGCATGTTTGCATTCAGGCAGTGTTTGGCCATTTTCATGTAAAGGTAAGTCACGGACTAAAGTTCTTCAGGCAGCAGCATGTTAGTTGTGGCAAGCATGCTGCTGGTGGGGTTTTGTTGGCTGTCATTTGCAGTGCTGGTTGTAGGCTTTTCCCATTCATGTTTGGTGATCTACTGGATTAGTGGTGGTGAGTTTGCCATAGTTTCTTGGATAGCTAGGAGTGGGTTATAGTTTTCGAAAATATTTGAGGGAGGGTTTTAGATAGAATTCTTTTGAAAAAATTGAGGGATATGTGTTTCAGTTGTATTTTTTGGCACTATTAGGTATGATAAAAAGATAAAGAATTTCAGTGGAAGGGAAATGTTTTAACTGTCCAGGTTTGGGGGTTTTGGAGCATTTTTCCAGGGAAAAAATTGAATAGTTTGTGTTTCTGATGTATTTTTTGGCACTATTAGGTATGATAAAAAGATAAAGAAGTTCAAGAAAGTTGAATTTTTTTTTAAATGTTCTAAGCTGATATTTAATGTCCATTCACAAGCTTGGCTCTTATAGTTCATCATCAGGTAGCAAAATCACATAATCCAGGAACATATGCCCCTTAAGGGACCATAAGGTTGATCCTTGTGCATGTTTGCACTCAGGCAGTGTTTGGTCATTTTCATGTAAAGGTAAGTCACAGACTAATGTTCTTCTGGCAGCAGCAGGTAAGTTGTGGCAAGCATGCTATTGGTGGGGTTTTGTTGACTCTCATTTGCAGTGCAGGATGTGGGCTTTTCCCATTCATGTTTGGTGATCTACTGGATGAGTGATGGTGGGTTTGTCATAGTTTCTTGGATAGCTAGAAGTGGGTTATAATTTTGGGAAATATTTGGGGGAGGGTTTTAGATAGAATTCTTATGAAAAAATTGTAGGATATGTGTTTCAGATGTATTTTTTGGCACTATTAGGTATGATAGAAAGATAAAGAATTTAAGGAAAAAGGAAAATGTTTTAAAATGCTCCAAACATATATTTAATGTCCTTTCACAAAGTTGGCTCGTATATTTTTTCATCTGGTTGCAATATCACATGAACCAGGGGCATATGCCCCTAAAGGGTACATAAGGTTGATCCCTGTTCATGTTTGCTTTTAGGCAGTGTTTGGCCATCTTCATGTAAATGTTTTGTGTTACTTTGATGATATGTCAGATGTCAAATTTTTAACCCCACCCCCCATCGCTCTCTTTTTCTGAAGTATGTGTGTTAAAATGTTCATGTTTATATTTGGCGGATAGGCTTAGTGATTAGTTTAGTTTGTCAAAAGTTGCATTTTATTTATGCGTGCTGAATTTTAGGTTATGATGAAATTTTTTATTCGCTGTTTAACTGTTGGTCTTTTTTAATATTTGAGAGCCGGCACTTATTTTAATGCATGGGCTTTGTTGTATATACTTAGCTTATGTGTTAACATTTTGTGTTGTGGGGGAGAGTCACAAGCCTCTGTTAAGGGGGAGTGGATTTTTGGCTGTTGGCAACATGTTTGATTTTGATGTGGTGTTATTTGCAGGCAGCCAGTCAGTTTGTTACATGCATCAGTGATTGACTTTAACATTTTCAGACAGGAGCAGATTTGGCTCCCAGGATTTTAAGTTTAGGGGCTATTAAATTCCTGTGCGGCCACCACGACGGTATGGTTTTGCCAGGGGTGCATTGTCCAGGTTTGGGGATCTTGGGGCATGCTCCCAGGGAAAAGTTTGAAAGGTTTGTGTTTCAGCTGTATTTTTTGGCACTATTAGGTATGATGAAAAGATAAAGAATTTCAAAAAAAGGAAAAGTTTTTAAAATGCTTTAAGCTGATATTTAATGTCCGTTCACAAACTTGGCTCCTATAATTCATCATCTGGTAGCAAAATCACATGGTTCAGGGGCATATGCCCTTTAAGGGACCATAAGGTTGATCCCTGTGCATGTTTGCATTCTGGCAGTGTTTGGCCATTTTCATGTAAGGGTAAGTCACGGACTTAAGTTCTTCAGGCAGCATTAAGTAAGTTGTGGCAAGCATGCTATTGGTGGGGTTTTGTTGACTGTCATTTGCAGTGCAGGATGTGGGCTTTTCCCGTTCATGTTTGGTGATCTACTGGATAGGTGATGGTGGGTGGTGAGTTTGTCAAAGTTTCTGGATAGCCAGAAGTGGGTTATAGTTTTGGAAAATATTTGAGGGAGGGTTTTAGATAGAAATCTTATGAAAAATTTGAAAGATATGTGTTTCAGATGTATTTTTTGGCACTATTAGGTATGATAAAAAGATAAAGAATTTCATAAAAAAGGAAAATGTTTTATAGTGCTCCAAACTGATATTAATGTCTATTCACAAACTTGGTTTTTGATTAAAAGGTCTGTAAGTATCATCAGCAGCATTACAAGTGTGTATCAGTCTGTAACCACTAACGAAAAAACACAAAAATCAGAAAAATTTCAAAATAGCAAAATATTAAAAAAACAAAAAATTGCAAATGATTAACTACAAAAAGACATACAAGGAATCAACCTCTTGACGCCACTGGCGTCTATCTTGTTGTTTATTTTCCTGGGTGCCGAGCTTTACGGCCATGCTTTATACAATTTTTCCATATGATATACAGCACAAATATAATTGTATACAGCATATAATATATTGCAAAGCATCTGATTATATAATAAATGTGAAACATCATATTCAACAATTGTCATCTGTTATTTGTTATTTGTTCTCAATATACTCTATCATTATTCCCCATATTTTTTCAAATTGATCCTCTTTGTGTCTTAATGTCCAAACTTGTTATATCATGCATGCGCTGCGGATGCAAACAGGTTTAATACCTAGCTCTTAAGCTGATTGAGATTTTTACCAATTGCGCCCCTCAATTTACCCCCTCAATGTCCCACCCTCTCGGCATGTCTGGTCCTGCTAAGTGACAGCCCCCCATTAACACACCTGACCCCGCCACTTCTACCCGTTACTAATAAAACTGTCCCATGATATATTTTCATACAGGATTGCCTTTATTTCTATAGAGCCTTTTTGGGGACATCATACAGGTATCTGGCGACCTTAGGTCATCTCGTGTTATTAGATTTACTCCCTAGTTTCCTCGTCAAGAAAAGATAAGGCCAACCTCCTATAGTTAAGACATTATCATGTTGTACTTGTGCGTGTGTAAAGTTAGAGATTTGTTGCCTTTAACAATCGATTTTTAACCGATCGTACTTCTGTATACTTGATTGGTTCAGAATTTCTCGGAATGAATTCTGATTGGTTGAGACAAGGAGGGGTGAAATTTGGCTAGGATTGTTATTTGGAAATATTGTGTTGTAAGTGAAAGAAAGTTTCCGATTGACTAGCCGGGTATTACCTTGTGTTAATGGCCGCTAAACAAGTGGTTGCCGTCTCTCGTGAAAAGCCTAAGTATTGCTCATGGTCAACTGACCCCCATTAGACCTCCTTGTAAATTTATCGTTGGCGTTCCCGCATTCTGCTCGGGGGTGAGCTGGATTTCTCTAAGTGCACTCCAAATAAGACGGGCGACACTTATTGAGGCCCCCTTTTACTGCGCCGATACATTTACCCTTTTCATTTATCGGATTCTGATCAGATTTCTCCGCATGTAGATGTCAGCCGCTCTGATATAGACAGAACTGTGATTGGTTCTTACTACGAGTGTCTAGACGAATTAGAGTGCGCTTCTCGCCGCGATGGCCAGAGGTGTCGACGAAATCACTTTATACGTATCATGACAACTGTACGTCTCTTGACCTATACTTATCGCATGCTACGCGGTAAATCTTGCTAAAAATCCCATCCGATGGCCTTTGTGTGGAGAGAAGGCCACTGTGTCCATTAGCAGAGGCTTAAGAAGATAACAGAAGACAAATGCATCAGTTTTGCCCCTCTCACACTGTTAGCAGAGTCTTTCTATGAAGAGCTAATTGTATCTTTTCGTCTTTAGATCAGATCACGCAGGACCTCATGTGGAGAAATCTATTCGCATGATGTTTGGGATTTGGGATTATTGCCTTAAAATCAGTTCTCTACCTTCTTTTTTTTTATTTTTCTCAGCAAAGGTATTTTTCTTGGAAATTGGATATAATGGTAATTTTGCATGATGCGAAGTTTCCAAATCTAATTTATCAGAACTGTGGTTGTATGTTAGAAAATACATGATTTGCTTTCGCAATCTCTTGAGCGTAGGCTTTTACTTATTTCTCACAAAATCAGTTAAAAACAGCACTTTGACTTGTAAATTCTCTATTAATCTGGGAATGTGTCGCTTGGATGGTTAATAGATTTTATTTAATCCTGTGAAGAAAATGTCAATTCAATAAGTCATTGGTAGATGAGAAAATGAATGACAAGGCACACATGATAACTGCATTTATTTAAAACTTGTGATATTTTAGGGAAAATGTCTGTACTATTGTACCTTAATGTGTAGTGTACTTTCTGAAAAAGTAAAGAAAAAGAAAATATATATCTAGAACTTCAGATACTCGGTATTATAAAGAGCCCCTCAAACCCTTTCTTAAAATGTGCCTATTTTAGAAATATCTTAATCCATTCATACCTAGAGATCTCTTGACCTGTTGGCTTTTTAAATGATACTTTTTAAAATATCTTAAGAATAAAGATTAAATTTCCAAAATATTTGATGGGGGGGGGGGGGGGGGGGGAGGGATGCAAGCAAGATGTGAATATGGTTCATATTGGTAAAGGCATTTCTGATATATGTTCACAAACACAAATGAATACTAACAATATAAATAAAATTCAAACTCATTATTGTTTCCAAAGTGTATTTATTTGTTGAAGTACCAAAGCATGTGGAATTACACAGTACTTGCATTGAAGAGGCATTCTGGGGGTTTTCACAGTGCCATGATGTTATAAAACTTCAATTCTCCAATAGGCATCTGCCCTAATAGAACCTTATGTAGACTCTTATTTCTTGATGGTCAGAAGGTGTTTTTTTATAAACCTGAGATTGCACAAACATGCAAAGATTCTCAACCCTGTCATGTTGGTATTCATTGGATAGCTCTCACTGAGTAACCTCAGATGAATACCCATGTGCCAGGGTTTCAGCCATTTTTATTTTTCAGGCATTTTTTGCATCATTTTGTATTGGTTAACTCTGAAAATTAACCCATTAATGCTCACAGCGGCCAAAGGCAACCTGACAATTTGGCTAAATCTTTGAGTCCTAAGCAATTTGAAAAAATTGAAGGTGAATTGTTTATCGCAAAACTACCAACAACTCTTCTTCAAATATTTCGTACATCTATTCTTGACTCCTAAGTTATTATCAAAAGTACCATAGATCCAGACGACAATTTCTAAAAGGAGATCTTAAGCATGAATGGATTAAGTAGTTTTCTGTGTGTCACTTTATTAGAAGTAAACTAGCCAACTACTCTGTGCAGCAAGTCCCAGCTGGGACACTTTAATAGGATATCTGTTCCCAGAGCAGACCTTGCTCAATTTAATTGTGGTCATGCGGATTGCTTCTTTCTTAACCCTTACACTGCTGGTGGCTATTTTGGTCGATACAAAATGATGCAAAAAACTGAAAAATGACTGAAACCCTGGCAAATGGGTACTCATCTGAGAGTACTCAGCGAGAGCTTTCCAATGAGTACCAAAATGACAGGGTTTAGATGGTTTTCAAAAATATTTGCATCTTTGTGCTTTGGACAAAAATAGCCTCAGCATTGGAAGGGTTAAGCTGCCCTTCAGGGAACTGTTGCTTTTATCATCGTACAACACTGACAGCCTAAGAGGCTTATTGCTGCATTGGAATCTTGGAATTTTGTGTACCGTCACTTTTTCTGCCATAGAGTCTAAATCATGAGTAGTTTATAGTTGTAAATATGCGAGTAAGCTGGAGTACCCGAGGAGGACCACTGACTAACCCCAAGTCACTGGCAACTTTCTCACTTGCCCCATGCGGGATCCAAGTTACCCAGGCAGTGGTGAAATACAGTGAGCTGTCAGTGCCCACAGGGTGCAACATAGATTCCAAAACATTACTTCCCAAGCGGGCAAGCTGGCCCTAAAGTTTACTTGCCCCGCCGTCACTTCCACTTGCCCCGACGGCACTTCCGCTTCCATTTGTCTTGTTCTGCTTGCGCGATTGACTTTTTTTGCAGAAGTCACTTACAACTTGCAATGGGGCAAATGGTTATGTTGCATGATGGCTAATGCTTTAGACCACTCAGCTGCCGGGGCAGGCCCTGCATTAGTAACCCTCTTGCAGGGTTGTCCAACCTTCTTATTGTCACACCAACATGTGATAGAGGCTTCAAAACACGACAGGCCAAATTCTTCAAGCACTGTTTAACTTTAATTCTCCTTCAAATATTCCATGAAATAATTCTAAATTACCAAGTTTATATTTTGAAAAAGCGTAAAGATACAGACAACAATTTCTCATATAATTCCCAAAAACGAATGTCTTAACATTGGTAGGGGTGTCGCACTGGCCCAGGTCACATGGTGTGTTTTTCTGTTAATCAAGAAATAACCAACATCTCTCCTTCAAATATTTTGTGAAATAATTCTGAAGTCCCAAGTTTATATTTTGAAAAAGCGTAGAGATGCAGACAGCAATTTCTCATATAACTACTAAAAATGAATGTCTTAACATTGGTAGCGGTGTTGCATGGGCCCAGGTCACATGGTGTATTTTTCTGTTAATGTGTCAACACTGGAAGTGGTGTGGTATTAGTGTATTTTCTGCACTCAAGCCAAAGGTATGCTGTGGTCCTAATAAGCACTGGCGTAATAAGACGCTCGGCCCTCACAATAAGACACGGCACCACCACTCAGAGCGGTGCTCATCGTCCAGCGCCGGTAGAAAATGGATGAAATAAGTATCGCTCCACAGAGGCCGCGCGGCCGGGAGAGTAAGGACAAACTGGAATGAATAATTGAAGTGTTAGACAGCTCTCTCTATAATAAAACGCCTCCCCTAGGCTCTCTTCGCCTATCAGCACTTCCCTGTATACGCTTGATTGTTTGATCATCCCGGACTTCCAGGATGAATTTTGTATGAGTGTTTATAGGACTGCAATTTTGAGAATGACAAATGGATGATGGTTAGAGAGGCACGTCATGTCCGTCAGGTTGCAAATTGCTCCTAATGTACCCAAGACTCCCGCTGGTCGAGTTTCTTACCCCCCCCCCCTCCCGTACGTACTACCACTTCTTTTTTCTCGCCATCTTGCCTCATAACCCTTCTAATGCTGAGGCTACTTTCGTCCGAAGCAAAAATGTTTGAGAACCATCTAAACCCTGTCATGTTGGTATTCATTGGATAGCTCTCGCTGAGTACTCTCCGATGAGTACCCATGTACCAGGGTTTCATCCATTTTTCTCTGTATATATAGCTTATTAACCCTTCCAATACTGAGGCTACTTTCATCCAAAGCACAAATATAAACATGCAAAGATTTTTGAAAAGCTTCTCAACCATGTCATGTTGGTATTCATTGGATAGCTCTCGCTGAGTACTCTCAGATGAGTATCCATGTGCCAGGGTTTCAGTCATTTTTATTTTTCAGGGATTTTTTGCATCATTTTGTATTGGTCAATTTGGTTACCAGCGGCATTTAGGGTTAATGTACCGCAGACTCCCATTGAGTTCTTGAATCCCCCTAGTATGTCTTATTCTCTGTGTATAGCTTCTTAAAGTACCCATGACTCTCAATGAGTTCTTAAAACCCTTCTTTATCTGCATATAGCTTCATGAAGTACCCATGCCTCCCAATAAGTTCTTACACCCCCCTAACATGGTTTTCTCTGCATATAGTTTCCTTAAGTACCCACGACTCCCAATGAGTTCTTAACCCCCCCCCATCTAACATGTCTTTTTCTCCCATGACTTCCAATAGGTTCTTGAACCCCCCTAGTAAGTCTTTTTCTCTGTATATAGCTTCTTAAAGTACCCATTACTCCCAATGAGTTCTTAACCCCCCCTAACATGTCTTTTTCTATGTGTATAATGCTTCTTAAAGTACCCATGTCTCCCAATGAATTCCTGAATCCCCCTAACATATCTTTTTCTCTGCATGTAGCCTCTTAAAATAACCATGACCCGATGAATTCTAGAGTTATCAGGTTATTTATCCCTTTTGTAAATTAAAATGGAATTACTTAAAAGGTTTTACTAACAATTATCCTAGACTAAGAGGGACAAATGAAATTAACCTGGTGACATAGTTCCCTATGAATTCACTGATTGGCATTCAAATTGTTCTAATGAAATGAAAAATATCAATTTTATGCAAGAGGTCTTATTTTAATTGTCTCTGAGGCCATCATCCGAAGTCTATTTAGAAAATAAATGATTCCAGCTCATAAACTTCGATGTTCACCCTTTCCCGTGTTTTATTTGATAAATTGAAAAGTTTGCAGTCATCAGATGGTAAATTCACATTTGTGAATTTAGTGCTTTCTGGTTCGAGATCCATCATTGTGTGGGGCAGGCCTCACCTGGTCTGAGTTGATTTATACTAGTCCTGCATGATAACTAAACAGAGCTGCACGGTCTCAACTCCCAGACAGCATGTGAAATATTTTTAAAAAAAATACTGGTTCTCAATTCTTAAAAGGGTATGGCTAGTTTTAACTCTCTGAGACAGCAGGGAAAAGTTTGAGGGGAAAAAGTGAACTTAGCATGTGTGTATATATATATATATATTGTATATATATATATATATATATATATATATATATATATATATATATATATATATATATATATATATATATATATATATATATATATATATAGATATATATATATAGATATATATATATAGATATATATATATAGATATATATATATAGATATATATATATATATATATATATATATATATATATATATATATATATATATATATATATATATATATATATATATAGATATATATATATATATATATATATCACTCAACAGTTAATTGACGGAGGAGAAGGGACTGTTGGGACATGACAACTTAACATTTGAATAGAAAAAACAACATTTACAATTTCTACCCCATGATTGTACACAAAATAACATGGCTGCCCAGATTCGATTTCCACCCCAACCCCTTCTTCCTCCCCTGATGCCTACATGTTGTAGTCTAGCCTGCCCCCACCCCCCCCCCCCCCCCCCCCCCCCCCTCGAGTGGTAATCTTGGGGCCATGTTTCCCCTAGGCCATTAGCGCACCCATACATAAATGCCACACTCACCAATTAGATGAGAGTTAGCCGGACCAGACATCTCAGAACAACAACAGCTACAGCTGAGGTGTCGATCGGCCCGATCCATGACCGCTCGCGCATTTACTTGTGAAAGGTATCCCTGCCCTCTAGTGTCGATAAGCGCGCACCGCCCCGATTACTATTGATTTTTAATAGAATCGCAATTGCGATTTCCGCTCTGGCATATTGCCTCTTGATTTCGGGGGGCTGAAAAATCGCCCACTTATTGCGCCCGGTCGTTATAGTGATGGCTTTGTTTTGCATTGTGCAATTGGTCATTTTGATTGCGGCGGAAATAAATGGGCAGTCAGGACATTTGGGGTAGGGGGGATATTGCACCTTCTCGATTCCTATCATTAATCGCATACAAATGGTGCGCCCAGCGGTGATATATGTCTTGTTAGGAGATATGGATTCTGGCGTCTTATTGGCCATTGTTCATTCCGTGTGTTTTTCTGGCTGATACGGCGCTAGGACTAATCTGAAATGCTGGAGTATTGGAAATTCTGCTTGTTGTATTAGTGAGACGTCCACAGTGCTGTTATGCAGCAATGCTGTCCAAGTTTTCGAGTCCTGGGGCACAGCAAATTTTGTTTTTTTGAATATTGTCACCAGAAGATACTATGATAACAGCTTGGTAGTAATAATAAAGACCTATAATAATAATAATAATAATAGTAATAATAGTAATAATAATAATAATAATAATAATAATAATAATAATAATAATAATAATAATAATGATAATAATAATAATAATTAAAATAATAATAATAATGATAATAATAATAATCTTTATTTCACAAGGGTAACACAGTCAAATACAGGATTTGATTTTCGCTGTGGCCCTCCAATTTAAGGATTATACTTTTCATGCTTCGGGCCACAGAGTTGAAAATTGTTCCTCAAGGTAAAGTCTCTTGAATGTTGAGAGAGATGGTGCCATTTTCCTATTTAACATTAAGGAATTCCATATTACTATGCCTTGGTAAGTGAACCTATACAACGCAATAGGTGATCAAATGAAAAACAAATAAAAGGAGTTTAATTTTTTTTAAAGTAAAATCTGTATTTAAAAAAGCAAGTAAAACATTTGACACAGTCATTTGGTCATGAAAATCTCATAAGTCAAGCATTGATTAAAAGGTTTGTCTTGTCGCACATTTTAAGGCCTCTGTCGCATGCTGGTGTGACAATGGGACAGTTGGACTCCCCTATCATATATGCAGGCCTATTATACAATATCAAAGGCTTATAAGCTTATAAGCCTTTGACAATATATAATCAAACAATGGGATGTCCTCTACCAAATGTAGCTTGGATTTTTTAGGAAAATTTAGTATTATCAACTTGTATTTCCTAAAAATGATTCTTGGAATTCCTTAGTAACCTGAGGTTAATTTGGTAAGGGGGTAACTATAGGAGATTTTCCACTGTTATATAAATAAAAAGAGGATCATAGTAAAAAAAATAAATAATATTTTGCAAATGCACTATATACTAACAAAAATTCATAAATGAAACAAAATTATCCTGTTTCTTAATAGCAACTTGTAACAATTGTGCAGTGATAAAAAACCCACACAATCTGCAAAAAGATCTAAAAGAAGCATTTCAACCTTCTTGTTAAATATTAGGATTCATAAGTCTGTTTCTTTTAGCAACTTGTAACAAAGGGAGTGTTTATGGTTAGATTATTC
Organism: Maea johnstoni; assembly: GCA_963942565.1. Taxonomy (NCBI): domain Eukaryota; kingdom Metazoa; phylum Annelida; class Polychaeta; order Spionida; family Magelonidae; genus Maea; species Maea johnstoni. The sequence goes on from OZ012690.1 coordinate 15,680,683, forward strand.
CTTAAAATTTCATTTATCATCACTTTTTCTGTCATATTAAGGGTAAATTCTACTCACCAGACATTAAGTTGTTTTCGGAGGAATAAAAGTACCCAGGGAAAACCACCAACGTTTGTTATTCCACAACGATAATATTGGAATGGTAATATAGAATTAAAACACAAACATTTCTTTCATTGTGAAACGATAACATTGGAATAATGAAATGAACATAAAACACAAACATTTCTTTCATCGTGAAACAATAAAGTTGGAATAATAAATTGAACATAAAACACAAACATTTCTTTCACTCTGAAACATCATAACTTTGGAATAATGAAATGAACATAAACACACAAACATTTTTTTCATTCTGAAGCGAAAACCCTGGAATAATGAAATGAACATAAAACACAAACATTACTTTCAATCTGAAACAATAACCTTGGAATAATGAAATAAACATAAAACACAAACATTACTTTCAATCTGAAACAATAACCTTGTAATAATGAAATAAACATAAAACACAAACATTTCTTTCATTTTGAAACAATAACCTTGGAATAATAAAATAAACATAAAACACAAACATTTCTTTTATTCTGAAACGATAACTTTGGAAAAATGAAATGAACATAAACACACAAAGATTTCTTTCATTCTGAAATGATAACCTTGGTATAATAAAATAATCATAAAAAACAAACATTTCTTTCATTGTACCGCTGAAGAGTTCTACACATGTGGGCGAGCAATTAGACATTGTGCCCATGAATTATTTATCATCAGCCCCTACTTGTGGCTAACTGCGGTCACTAAACCGAGTCAAGTTATGTTTTGTATTCTTGCGAGATGCGAGCTAGGTAGCTGACGATCCGCCCTGTCCAAATGCCACAATTAAGTTGTTCGCTCCGGAGGCAGATGCAGCAACAAGTTAAGTGCGGGTGTGTCAATTCTCCGAGCCCCAGACGGGTACGTAGATTGGAGGCCGTCCATGCTTTCTACCTACGTCCAGCGCGGGGGAAACTAGCCTGTGTTAATCTGACTGCAGTAAAAGAGACTCGTAAAATTTGATGTCAGGGATATTTCCATGCAAATGGTAGCACAGAGGGGGAATAAAAGGCCGCAGAAATACCCCTACACAGGTGCTAGCGAAAATAAAAGATAATTTCCGCATCATAAACGGATGACCACTCTACACCCCTGCAAAGATAACCATGGGGGTAGAATAAAAATAGTACTATTTGTGCAGTGATAAAAACCCCACACAATCTGCGAAAAGATCTAAAAGAAGCATTTCAACCTTCTTGTTAAATATTAAGATTCATAAGTCTGTATGAATAACCCTACACGGGAAGTGGTTATTATCCATGCTCCTGGGCCGCAGGATTAGTAGGTGAAATCCAGCGCTGTATAATTGAGAATCGTCAGAGTTTTTCTGCGGTTCATGGCATGACTGTCTGTTTGGCCTGAGACTGACCACAGCGGCCAAATTGACCGGTGTGAATGGTTAGGCACACGTAGCACCTGGTTAGCGTTTCATTGAAAGGATATTTAGGTGGCGGCTTTTTGCATGTAAATGGCGTTGTCGGCTGGGCGTCGTCACAAGCGTCGGGAGCGCAGGGCTCAGATGGGTTATAAATATTCTATGGATGTAAGTTGCGCATGGTAATCTTAGGGATAACACAATTTCATTGTTTTCTGATAAATGTGCTGATGGACTTTCTAAGATAGAGAAGCTTTTGATTAAATTTTATGATTGTTTTACAGTGCGGCGAGAGAGTTTCATATTTAATGCATGCCGCGGCGCTAGAACAATGATAAATGGCCGCGAAAGCAAAGGTTGGTGTATTTAACAGTCGCCAAGTTTTTTGCGCCCATTTCTCAGCATCTTTCAATCATCTTGATCTGGCAGGGACGGATCTAATGCGCAAAGCATGAAACATTTATGCCACACATCAAGACAATGCAGGCAATAAAATCTTAGGAAACAATGTCAAGGCAAAACAAGACACACACACAACACCCTCTTTGACTTAGTATCAAGATACTACAGGCAATAAAATCTAAGGAAACAATGTCAAGGCAAGACACGCACACAACACCTACTTTGACTCTTTGTATCAAGACAATGCTGGCAATAAAATCTGAGAAACAATGTCAAGGCAAGACACATGTATAACACCATCTTTGACTCTTTGTATCAAGACAATGCATGTAATAAAATCTAAGAAACAATGTCAAGGCAAGACACACACAACATCCCCATTGACTCTTTGTATCAAGACAATGCAAGCAATAAAATCTAAGAAACAATGTCAAGGCAAGACACATGTATAACACCTTCTTTGACTCTTGTATCAATACAATGCAGGCAATAAAATATAAGAAACAATGTCAAGACAAGACACACACAACACCCACATTGACTCTTTGCAACAAGACAATGCAGGCAATAAAATCTGAGGAAACAATGTCAAGGCAAGACACACACAACACCCACATTGACTCTTTGCATCAAGACAATGCGAGCAATAAAATCTTAGGAAACAAGGTCAAGGCAAGACGCATGAACAACTCCCTCTTTGACTCTTGTATCAAGACAATGCGGGCAATAAAATCTAAGATACAATGTCAAGGCAAGACGCACACAACACCCTCTTTGACTCTTCGTTTCAAGATAATACAGGCAATAAAATCATAGGAACTATGTCAAGGCAAGACACACAGACGCATACAACACCTTCTTTGACTCCTTAATTTCACCATCACAATGTAGGCAATGAATCATGTCAGTGTTGTCACACACTAGTTTTAAACATATGTTTGGGTATGCATTGTCAATAAAATTAAGCTTTTCTTGGAATCTGCTAATAACGCACTCTTTCGCATAAACCTTTGGTTGGATTTAAGAGATGCCGATTGTATGAAAATATATAATAGGACTGACACTGGAATCCCTTATTACTTAATTAACATTATAAGTTTATAACTTAAACATTTAAATTTTCATTATCTTTTATTATTCATTGAATTTTATTTTTGTTGATTTGAATTTTATTAGCATCATCCTTTGCATTCCTGGGTATTCCCAGCTGCTATTGGCAAAGGGACTGAAGTTGTGAAAACAGTTGTCCCCTCCCATTTTTTCTATGCTAAAAGGTACTCTTATATTAATAATAGTAATAATAGAGCTGTCCCAGTGCACTATTTTCTCTCTCTCCCTCTTATATTACGGGGGCAGAGCTGATTACTTCAAGGTAAAACTAATGAAGTGTTGGTTTTCTTTGCGTGGCTCTCTCCAGGGCATTCTCGGAGATGACGACTAGCGGCCATGTGACGGTGACGGGGACGGTGACGTGACGGGGACGGCATTTCATGTGAAGGATTTTCCTCCGACACAGGACACAAATCAAGCTGCCGGCCCGGGGCGAGGATGCACCTGCCGTCGTCGAAGCGACTGACTTGTTGATCGGATATTCCCCCAGATAAGTTCCATCAGATTTTTACCTGCTTTATCATTATTCTCGCTGGCCGCTCATCTTTTTCGTTTTCGTCGTTGTCGTGGAGACTCGGGGTAATCGATGACAGCGATTGGTGGAGCTGCTGCTCAGGTATGACGTCCTGATCAGTCACTGTAGCTCCGCAGGTAATTGGTCAGATAGTGTCTGATCTTAATCCTAGGGGGCTCTTCTGTGATATGAAGATAATCACCAAAGGTGACATGCAGCCCCCGCTATATATCCAGCGGATTCCATCACATAATTTTTTTTTGCCTTTTTATTTTTTTTCAAAAAAACGTTTTTGTTGGCTAATGTTGAACAAACGTTCAAAAAAAAAGAAATCCTTTTTAAGAGTAAAAAGCATTTACCTTGTTATCAAAAGATTTGCATGTTTTATCTTCCCTATTTTTGATAAGGATTCAAATTATTCAAACAGATATACATATTTGATACTCACAATACATAACAGTTTGATAACAAGGTATAAATTGTTTTTTACTCTTAAGAATTTTTTCTTTTTTTAATGTTTGTTCAACATTAGCCAACAATATTAAAACATGACATGTTTGTGACTGTGAAAGTTTGAATGTAACATTTTTTTGCCCCTTAATTTTTTTTCTCAAAAAAGCATTGATGACAATTAAATTGTTTCTTTAAAATAATACATTTAAAGGTAACATTTTGTGCACCCAGTTTCTAAATCCTGGCTAAGACCCTTCACCATATAGTTCCTATGTGTATTCATCTCATTCACAGTGCTATAAATAGATTTGCCCAGTCACATGTTTTGAATTCTCTGTTGCACAAAGGTGCTGTAATTTACAATACAGAGTTCACTTCTTTTTTCCTTGTTAGACCTTATATTTATTTTCACTTTTATTCGTTCTCATCTTTTCTGTGTTAGCTGATGACTAGCAAACACGTCCTCTTTAAGTGCAACTCTAACCTTAGATAAATAAAAACAAGTGGATATGAAACCAGCCGGTCAACATGAACAGGCTGGCTGCGGCGAATATCACAAATGTTGTGTTTGCGCATGTTGGTGCGTAGCTTTCTCTGTAATGAGAACGATACAAGAGCCCTCATTGGTCTTTGTCTCCTAGTGACATCACCCTAATAGGCCAGATTCGAGAGCCCTGGGTTAGGCAGGTCTTCTCCATATATAGCGTGTATAGTAATTGGTCTCTTGCTGCATATCCATTCTTTTATTCATCTAAGCTCTAACTGAGAAAGCGGTTAGGGAAGAACACAGCTCATATCAGTACATGGTTAAAGCAGCCGTTTCACTGTAGATGGCGCTATCACATAGGCTACCGTACAGTATTGATCGTACACCACGCCTACACACAACTACCTGCTAACATAGATTCCACACTGTCTGGGCTTAGATGTCAAACAGATTCAGAATGAAAAAAATAAGAGGGATTGGAAGATTCTGAAATATTGCAGACAGGGGTTTAAAAGTTATTGAGTTATACAAATATGGTTCTTTAATTTGATGGGTAATCAATATAATGCAAAGTGTGTATGGAATTTTCTTTTATTGAAGAAAACAATAACATATAAAAAAATCCATTATAAACAAAAAATTATCAAAATATCATTTCTATTGTTTTGGTAAAAAAGATGTAAATGGAGAGAGAGAGAGAGAGAGAGAGAGAGAGAGAGAGAGAGAGAGAGAGAGAGACAGAGAGACAGAGAGACAGAGAGACAGAGAGAGAGAGAGTACTTCTACCTCATTGGCTTTAAGCAGAACTAGAGAAAAGTGACAATTCTTAGCAAGAAAATCATCAATTAAAACCTTATGCTGCTGGTGGCTAATTTGGCCAATGCTAAATGATGCAAAAAAAACTCAAAAATGACTGAAACCTGGCACATGGGTACTCATCTGAGAGTACTCAGCGAGAGCTATCCAATGAATACCAACATGACTTGGTTTGGATGATTTTAACAATTTCTTGCATTCTTGTGTATTGGACGAAAGTAACCTCAGCATAAGAAGGGTTAAAATGATTATCTAGGGAATTGAGCTAAAATGAACTCATAATGCATCAAATAAAGACTGCGAAATTTGATGATACAGATAAAAAATCTGAAAATTATGTAATTGTCATTTTGAATATTTCAATTCATCGGTTTTATCTATTTCACAAAGTGATGGATTCAGAAATAAATCTGTTCCTGTGAGGGCTATATCATATCCTCTCCGTGATGGATTTTAAATCATTACTTGTTTTATTTGATAAATGCGTTGAGACACTTGTTTGAAAAATGATACTTTATAGGAGTTGTGACTGATAAAAACTGTTACACCTAATAGTTAGGCCCGCAGGAAAGCAATGAGGATAATGGAATTTATACTGATATTAAACCCACACAAAAAAATCAAAGATATCCAATTTGAAATATTTGGAATTAAATCATTTCTTTATAATTTATGCATTTGAATGATACTACTACTACTACTACTACTACTACTACTACTACAACAACAACTACTACTACTACTACTACTACTACTACTACTACTACTACTACTACTACTACTACTACTACTACTACTACTATTACTACTACTACTACTTCTACTACTACTGCTACTACTACTACTACTACTACTACTACTACTACTACTACTACTACTACTACTACTACTACTACTACTACTACTACTACGACTACTACTACTACTACTACTGCTATTACTACTACTACTACTACTACTATTACTACTACTACTACTACTACTACTACTACTACTACTACTACTACTACTACTATTACTACTACTACGACTACTACTACTACTACTGCTATTACTACTACTACTACTACTACTACTACTACTACTACTACTACTACTATTACTACTACTACTACTACTACTACTACTACTACTACTACTACTACTACTACTACTACTACTACTACTCACCTAGTAATGCCCATAGGAAGGCAATGATGATAACGGATTTTGTATTTTAACCCATACATAAAATCAAAGATATCAAATTTGAAATATTTGGAATTAACTAAATAATTTCTTTGAAATATATGCGTTTGAATGATACTACTACTCCTACTACGGATTTTGTATTACTAACCCATACAAAAAAATGGAGATATCCAAATTGAAATATTTGTAATTAAATCATTTCTTTGAAATTTATGCATTTAAATGATACTAGTTCTACTCACCTTTTTTAAGGCCCTTAGGAAAGCAATGATAAAGATGGATTTTGTATTATTAACCCATACAAAAAGTCAATGATATCCAAATTGGAAAATTTGGAATTAAATCATTTCTTTGGAATTAATGCATTTGAATGATACTACTACTCACCTATAAGGCTTGTAGGAGAGCAATGATGGATATGGATTTTGTATTGATTACTCATACAAAAAATCAAAGATATCCAATTTGAAATGTTTGGAATTAAATCATTTCTTTGAAATGTGTACATTTAAGTCATACTTTTCATTGCACCTGGTGTCTCAAAAATAGTCATCGAAAAATTGCATTTTATCTACTTTATCTTTATTAAGAGCTCAAAGTATTCAGTAAGTATGTTGCATTCCTAAGAAAAATTAATCCTATTGATTCCAATATAAAATCAATTGTAGTTTGCACACTATTCTCAATTACCCTTTTTCTCATTCTTCAATATCTTCAGAGATATCTATAACCTTGGTTATTGATATCTTTGATATCTTTAAAGTCAAGCTTGCCAACCTTTCAATCGTTTTATTTTCATACATTTCACTCCCTTAACCCGTAAGCTGCTGGTCCCTAATTTGGTCAACATGAAATGATGAAAAAAAGCTGAGAAATGACTGAAACCCTTGCAAATGGGTACTAATCTGAGAGTACTCAGCGAGAGCTTTCAAATGAATACCAATATGATAGGGTTTAGATGATTCTTTATGATGTTTTGCTTTTTTGTGCATTGGACGAAAGTGATCTCAGCATCAAGAGGGTTAATGATTTTTGTGGAATTTTTAAATTCTAGACATTTTAATGAATAGTTCAGCCAGTTGAATATATTTTTTTCCTTAGGTAATATAGACACTGATCCTTCAATTTTTAGTGTTTTATGAATGGAAAACATGCTGCAGCTTAAAGTCCCAGTGCCCTCTTTATTATGACTTACTACAACTGGTTTTGCAATTGTAGGTTGCACAATATTGTCAAATTGCTTATTATCATTCTTCAATATCTTGAAAATCAACTTTGTCAACTTTATCTCATTTTTTCATAAATTTCACCACCCTATTAATTTCAAGTTCTTTTATGGATTTTTAAAAGTTTTATGCATTTTAATGAATAGATATTTGATTTTCCGAAACTAGCCCTTCAGTTAGGGTTTAATCAACACATATCTTAATATTTTAGTGTTTTATAACTGGAAAACATACTACAGCATAAAATGGCAGTGCCCTCTGTGTACTTACTACAACTGGTTTTCAGTTGTTTCTACAAGTTTGGCTACTTTCCTCATCAAGTTTGCTAAACATTATCTGTCAATGGCGTTCAATAAAATACATACAGGGACAGTTACGACGAAGAAAAAATGATTTACGGTTATCATTCTTAGATTTGTAGTCTGGAGTCTCAGTTTGCCGGCATAATAACTTTGAATGACACTAAATTGATGGGAACATTAAAGTCTTGTGCTCATTTTACAAATTAAAGCCATGTGCGCTATGAATCGCAGTAGTGCTGACATTTATAGAAAAATTAGATGACGGCCTTGTGAAATGTGGACTATAGAGGAACGGTGTCACATGACCAAAGAACCGACACAGAACACTTACTGCAACCACTTGTCTTTTCCTCCTCGGCTGTACTACTGAAAAGACATCTTGTCAAAAGTACTGCCTAGCAATAATGATTCCTTGCTCTTCTTGCCAGATACAAAAGTGTGTGTGTGTATATATATATATATATATATATATATATATATATATATATATATATATATATATATATATATATATATATATATATATATATATATATATATATATATATACATGCATGCATGCATGCATGCATACATACATACATACATACATACATACATACATACATACATACATACATACATACATATATATATATATATATATGTGTATATATACATATATACATATATATATATATATATATATATATATATAAATATATATATATATATATATATATATACACACATATATATATATATGTGTGTTTGTGTTTATAGATACATATAAAAATACGTTTTTCGATTATTTTTCTTTTATTAGACTTCTTCGGGTCAACTTTCCTCAAAAAAAAGAGTAAGAAAAAAAGGATGTCAATCTTTCTCTCGCCCGCAGTGGTACTCTGCGGCGTCCTCCTGTCATAAAATTTGATGCGCCCTGATGCTAGGGAGCAAATAATGATCTAGAGGTCATCAATGCCCTTCATGACTGGCCGGACAACACATGAATGTCACTCTCCTCTTCAAAACAGATGTACACGAGTCCTTTAAAAGCCACTTACCCACCCCATAGAGCATGGCTCAGAATGCTGATGGGGGGACGTCCAGTTCTAAGCTCTCTCTCTCCATATTAACCCATTCATGCTCTGGGCAATCCGGGAAAAACGCGTCTGCAACTCCGACACTTTTGATGATAATTTCTAAACGGAGTGGAATTTTGCGAATAATTTGAAGGGGAGTTGTTCATTTGGTTCCGATTAACATATTCCGTTCAATTATTTTTTATAAATTGCTTTTGTCAGGAAGATTATGTGGAAGTTGTCAGAATATCTTGGGCTGCTGTCGGTTAAAACTGATGCATGCTCATTCCCACACGATGAGGGTTTCATGTTCTCCTGCATACGCGCTTGATGGAAACTTGCCGTGTCTTGTTGATTCTTCTCGCTTTTATTTCCCGCAGATAATAAGAGAACTGATTACATGATCTTTCAAGGATTTACACTTCGGCACAGCACTGGTAAGCCTTTTTCAATGGCCGGCTGGGGAATTGGACATACCTATTGTATTGGGAGTAAAAAATGATGGATGGGGTGCTTTCTTTCAAACAGAAAAAATACCTTAGTTTTATCTTTATTCAGTACTTTGTCCATTTTGCTTCTTGGAACCCATGGAATTTCGCTGGTGCTAAAGCTTGAGATGCCTATCCAAAATTGACCACCCCTCCCCCACCCCTACTTTTTTTTATAAACTCATATATAGTTTGTAAAACTATGCATGTTCATGAAGTCACATATACCATATTCCTCCAATTAAATGCACAGACCCAAATAAGCGGACCCCAACCCTTTTTTTCTAAACAAATGTAAAAGGAAGGGGCAAGCCAGCGGTCTTTATTTTTTTGCCTTCTGAACCTGATCCCCCCCCCCCCCCCCCCTCGCAAACATAAATGTTTCCTTACCTTTTCAAGTGGGACCGTCACAGATCGTATTTTCACCGCTATAGACCATGTATTGATCATATTTTGAAACGCTTGAACACTTTGCGCTATCAATTTATGGCCCGCCATCGTTCACGCGTCCAATCAGGTATGGCGTAACAAAAGACAGAAAAGTGTGTTCAAGCTCGTAGCATGCAAGCATTCAATCTCATCACAGCTGTGGGGTGCAGCTAACCAAAATATTTTTTTCCAGGCCTGTATCCTGCAGGTGCACTTATTTGGAGGAATACGGTATATCAATTTCGGGAATTAAGTCTTTACTGTTGGTTTTGATTATCTTTTCACTCATACCATTGAAGGAAATCGAGTCTTTACACTTACTCACCAATTCATCCATCCAGGTAAAAAAAAATTGTGATTTGATGTGGGTGGACAATTCTTTTACAAAAAAAAACTTCCATAAAAGGGGATGGACCTTTCTTTTGTACTGATGTATATATTGTTACATTTGTTACATCTATCCTGGGAAAGAATTATTTTTCTTTACTGTATATATGCAATTCACTTAAAAAGTTTTTTTTACAAATTTTTCCGTCTTTTAGAAGATTGGCTAAAACTAGGTTGCAGGGTCGGGCCTTTATGAATTTACCAAATGCAATTCTCTGTGTGCTGTATTGCCCTTGGCCAACTGAGGGGTAATAAAAATATAGAATAAAACGAAATCAAGGTAAAACTTGTAAACCACTCAGTCTAATTTTGTGTCAGTCTTGCTATAGTGCTACATCAAAAATGTCTTCCTTTGTTACATTACTTTCCTCTCTATTGAAATTTACTTTTATTTCCCCGTGCCCATCTTGGTAGAAGCAGCCGGCCCTGTGATATACAGAATATAGTAGTTTAAATGCATCATAGCTCAATTGTACCAGCATTAAATTGCATTTCCCTAAATCTCTCTGTTTTCTAGTATCATAATGACATTCCCCCCTTGGCTCAGGGACATTAAAGGAGATTTCTCTTGCCAGATTTTATTGGATTTTTGGCACTTTCCTGGAGATAGGACAGTATTCGCCGCAGCGACAACAAAAACTTGCAGATTGTTGCGCTTTTATTACCGGTCGTGGGCATCACTTTATTTCTCCGCTTAACCGTTAGCTCTTTAAGTTAATGTAATTGTCGGAAGCGGCTCCGAGTACACCTGGAATGCATTTGTTGACGGAATTTTCGGCAGAAAGCGCTCGATCGAATACGCCAACACGTGTTACAGTATGGTGGCTGGCTCGTACTTCAAAGACACTAGCCCCTACCTTGATGTACAGGGACAGAAGGGAACATTAGGGGAAGATTTATAACTAGATATTAATACCATGTGATTATAAACATTGGTATGGCTCATTTTAAGTGCCCCTCCTTTGTAGTAAGTCATACAAAGGACTCGTTGCGTATTTGAAGGACACTCGTGGCGATCCTGTAAGTGGATCCGCAGACGATATTTATGCAAATCGTATAATTGTGATTTGCTGCTCATAAATCTTGGATGATGGTCTCGTAGTGATGGCGATATGATACCTGCTTGTTGGCCCAGCTTCCTTACAGTACTATAGTTTGTTATCAATATTGATAATAGCCGCTTGGCCGATGGTCTGGTCGGCTTAAGCTGCGATGCCTCTCATCATTTCACTGCAAACACTTGATCAATTGTAGGTACAGCGATTCGATGAACCTCCTTTTTTACGCGTAAAAATATTGATTTTCTTGTTAATAATTGTCAATTCAAAAAAAAAAAATATTATTTTTTTCTTAAAACTAATGAGGTATATCTACTTCTCTGTTAAAACAAACCCCTTACTCAGAAGTCATGATTCATGCATCTCTCTGGCTGAGGGCTTATCAAATTTAGCTGAGACTTAGTATTTTAATCCTATGAATTCCTGGGAATTCCCAGCTTCATTTGGATAGGGTTTACAGTACCCCTTTTTTTTCCTCAACACATCCTTTTGAATGATTCACTATCTCTAATTAATTCTTTCGAATCCATTGCTCCCTTTCCAAATGTAGCTTCCAAGAAAATCCTGGCATTTTCCTAGCATCATTCTATGAAGTCTTGTGAATTCCCAGGTACATTTGGATAGGGTTTACAGTGTCCCTTTTTTCCTTAACACATCCTTTGAATGGTTCGATATCTCTAATTAATTCCTTTCGATCCATCACTCCCTTATATGAAGTAGCTGAGGAAATCCTGGCATTTTCCTATAACTTCCTGGGTATTCCCAGCTTTTTTTGGATAGGGTTAATTACAATGCCCCTTTTTTCCTCAACGCATTCTTTATATGGTTTGCTACTCTAATTTGCTACTCTGCCCATAACAATGGCCATCAATACAGTGTGACCTTTTTTATGTCTCAATACATACTTTGAATGGTTTGCTTTCTCTGACTCCCCCAACCCCCTTCACCTCCCCCCCCCCCCCCCCCCCCCCCCCCCCCACACACACACACACTAAGCTGGTGAGAGAGTCATAACAATGGCCATCAATACTCCATGTGACGAAGAGTGAATTAATTTGGCATATCGCTGACCTGGCCCTGATCGGCCCCATCTGCTAAACGCCGCCACTCTCCAGCGCGCGGCGGCCGGGCCACCGTCGTGTCGCGCTGTTTATAGCCGCGGTCTTGTCAAGTTTACATCCACTACAACAACTGCATGGCCTCTCGTTTGCGGGAAAAATTGGAGTCGTTTCTCAGATTCCTTTTTGATGGTACGCTCATGATGGGATCAAATGTGAAGCTGTGCATTTTAGAGGCTGCAGTTATGGCCATCATCGAGAGCGCTAATTTCATTATCTTATCGCAAGAATAGTTTTTGGGTAATACGTTCATTTAGCGGACGACCGTGGACACGAGAGAAAGCCGAGAAAAGGAGCGGTTGAAAAACAATTAGGGGTATACTCGGCTAATGCGGCTTTTTTCGTCGGAGTTTTATCGAGATGATTATAGAGATAGCATCCTTATCTTCGCCGTGCTCCCTCTTCACAAAGGCCCACTCATCAACACTTTGCCGTTTTTCTCTGGCATTGAAGGTGATAGATGCGAACGGAAATTTCCACAAATATGTTTTTAAGTAATGGGATTGGCTGTGTTATTGTGCGGATACCCTTTAGGCTTTGTGCCCTGTCATCCTTGATAAAAACTAACTGAATGCAATGAATGAAATTTATTTTAAATGATTTTCGAGAATAGAATTATTTTTGACTTTAAATCAATTTGTCATTAGAAATTAGAAAATAATTGAAAAAAATTATATTAGAAAATATACCAAAGTTATAAATGGTCAGAGATGCGTTTATATTATGTATCCTTTGTTCATTTGGGGATACAGTATGAGTTTATATATCAACAAAAATGTTTATGCATATAAAGGTTTCAAATTTCATGATCAAATAGCCACTTTGAAATTCCTCAGATTTTGCAGAACAGAAAAAAACTTCTGTAAATAAAACCCTATTTAACCCTGAATTTCTCTATCTGTCCATGATGCCTTCATTATTAACCTGTTTGCTTCAGAAGTGCAGAAAGGGGAAGACACCTTTGTACACAACTCATTAATTAGAGTAATAATTGAAAAAGTTTATGAGGATGAGCCTTCAAACCTAAAAAGAGGAGCAACTTTCAATGAAATATTTTTTTAAAATACTGCGATGTTATCTTAACCCTTTCATTGCTGCGACTACTTTCATCTATGGCACAAGAATTCTAAAAAAAAAATGAAAATGATCTAAATCCTGTCATGTTGGTATTCATTGGAAAGCTCTCATTGAGTACTAACATATGGGTACCCCTTTGCCAGTATTTCAGCCATTTTTCAGCTTTTTTTACATTATTTTGTATTGACCAAATTAGGCACCTGCAGCTAAAGGGTGAACATATTCCAATATGGGTCCAAACGTGCCTAGGCTTCAAACCCTTACCAAATGTAGCTGAGACTTCCAAGAAAATCCTTATCTTCTTAACTTAGGTATATCCTTATTATCTTATCATAGGTAGTCCCAGCTACATTTAGAGTATGCCCTAACCAAATGTAGCTGGGATTATACATGTGAAAGGGTTAAGTAATTGTGAAGATCCTATGTAGTATATCCGTTGTGCCTTTGAATTGAGCGCCCTCCCCATAAGCATAGATGTACACACCTCATAACTTATCAGTTCCCATTTTTCCCTGAATGATAAATTCTTAAGTACCGGTAAGCCGGGCACAAATCATCATCAGTTCAATTAATTCTAATCTTGAGCAATACGGCAATTTTTCAGAAAAATAGCATTCAACAATTTAATAAGAATCCATCTTTGTCCATTTGATTAATGGAGATTTCTGAGATTAATATCCCAGATTAATATTTCCGGGAGTGATAAATGTTTCAGCGACACATGACATAGTTCAATTCCAGCTAGATCCGACCTTAAACACAATAGGTCATGACCTTGACCTCCTATCCGTAAAGATGGAAATATGATATGGGGAAAGATGGCTGTGTAATTGAAAAAGCCAGATAAATTCCAATATATAAGAAATAGTCAAAATGAATTGGATTTGTCAGGTGTTATGTAAGAAAGCATTTTCCTTTTATCGAAATACTGTATATTTTAAAAAGTGGAATTTTAATAATTTATTTATTTCACATACTTCCTTTATTAAATCGTCATCATTTCATGGTTATCATGGATGATGATGATGATGGTGATGATGATGATGATAATTAATGATGAGGATGATGATGAGGATGATGATAAGGATGATAATTATGGTTATGGCGATGATGATGGTGATGATGGTAATGATGATAATTATGGTGATGATGATGATAATGATGATGATGATGATGATGATGGCGGTGGTGGTGGTGCTAATGATGTTCCATCTTTTTCATATAGATAAAGGTCATCATCATCATCATTGTTATCCTCATCATCATCTATATCAAATCACTTATCAAAATCAGCATACTTAAAGATGATGACGAAGATGATGGTATTGAGGAGGATGATGATGATGATGATGATGAGGATGGTGATGATGGTATTGATGATGATGATAAAGAAAATGCCTTCATTAACATAAACATCCCACACTTCATACATAGACATACATGCATTCATCCTCCTCATCGTTGTCCTCATCATAATTCTCATAAGATATGTAATATTCCTTACGGGTCACTTTAGTGAGTGCAGGAGCGATTCTTAAAATAACAATAGAAGAAGCAGGTAGGAATTACAGCTGCCCTTAATTGGTATAGGCAAATTGTTAAAATACTTGTTATTTTCAAAGTTGTCAGATCAGATGCAGATTGGTTGGATAACAATAGAAGAGCAGGTAAGGTTGGTGAATCCTAGTGGAAATATTCAGCTACGTAAATGGTTAAAATGGCCTGCATTTTTTTTTACTCAATTTGAGGTTGTTCCTTAGTTGTCCGAACAATAGTCAACTGGGTATGATGAGTTATATACTCAGAGTTGGAAGTCCGCAATTGAACACTGACTTAAAATGTTTAATGCAGCATTTATTCATGCTTAAGAGTTCCACTGGAATGTAAAGGAAAATTGTTTGTGGTGTTCCAAAAACATTTCTTCTTCAAAATTTCTATGCTTTTTTCCTGGACGATTTGATTGAAGTTTTCAGGCTGCTTTTGGCCACTGCAAGCATAGGTAAGGCTAACAGTAGAAAAGTAGTTTTTCCTTATAATCTATGGGTAAATAACAACATAAGAATGTTTTAGATGCCTTAATTGCTCAGAGCCTAGATTTGATCAAAATTGTCAGACTGCTTTTGGCCGCTGCTAGCATCTGTAAATACAATAGTCTAAGTTAACTGTAGAAAAGTTATAAGATAGTAGTCGCGGTTGCTGCTGCCGCACATATTGCTTTGGGAAGCGGAGGGTTAAAACGCTGCATGTGTGAGCGTGCACAGTGATCACCTGGACACGCATTAAAACCCAATATATTAGCCAGCACAGATCAATGGTTAAAATACATCATGATCCATCATAATCAACCCGCACCTCGTTTGTCATATCATTTATTCATGGCCGCCTATTTATCCTTCATCATTACTAATTTTGAATTTCAATCTGAATTGTATGTCATATTTTCCCAGATATTAATAAGCAATGAAATGAGCAAAGATTTGACAAATTGTATTGGATGGCGAAAACGCTCTCCTCCGTCATTTGCGCGAATCGATGATGTTGATGCCTGCCTGTTGATGGAGAAGGGTGTCCGCCCGAATGAACCATTTGTCTGTGTTGGCCTTTCATCAGACGGCACTTACTGCATTTACCACAATACAAAAACAACCAGCCTCATGACTCAACCTCAGGCACATGGGGATAAGATATGATATGTATGTATATGTATATATGTATACATATATATATATATATATATATATATATATATATATATATATATATGTATATATATATATATATATATATATATATATATATATATATATATATATATATATATATATATATATATATATATATATATATACATATATATATATATATATATATATATATATATATATATGTTTTACCAAGAAAGATGGGTGCCAGGAAGTAAAGAGGAAGCTTGCTAACTTACACTGATTCTATGCTAATTTTGTTTTGTGATGTCAATGCATTATCTTATTAATGCTAAGATGTCCCTTTGAGCAGTATTGTCCGGATCTGTGTCATCTTTTAGCATTGCCTGGAGATTGTTTTGTTTTCATTGAAATGATAGATTAACACAGTTTGTATGTGGGTTTTGATGTTTGTTGAGGGGTTCCTTTTTGTGGGTTTCGAATATATGTGTAGGACAGGAAAACAAGGAAGGGACAGACCAGATACTTGATAGGTTATATGTACAGGACAGGGGAGGGTTACAAGGACCTGATACAGGATGCATAACAAAAGTATGAGGGGAGAGGGAATAGGAAGAGAGATGAGGCCCGGGGTTGACGAGTGGCCTGGGTGGTAGGGGTGATCTCCGTAGGTCCTCCCTTGGGAGTTGACCCAGTGGGACAAATACGGTTACGACTCCAAAACAAACAAACAAACAAACAAACAAACATCTACTTGATCAGTGTTTTCCGGACCTGTCATGCTTTTGAAAATAACTGGAATAAAGCATAAATTTTCAAGATATTCCAAGGAGATATATAGATAGAGTTCTGATGAACAATTCTCCTTCAAATATGTTCTATACATTGATTTTGGCAGAAAGATATCACAAAAATGGCCGGGCGTTTTGGCTGCTACAGGCATTAATGGATTAAAAAAATAAAACATTTTACCAGAGACATGAAACTCATCTACACTTTCCCTGATTTTACAGAGTATTGAAAAAGGAGATGTATAAACAGTTATGATAAAAAGTTTTCAATGAAAACTTTACTTTTACTAGAGAAATATCACTGTGATACTTATGAGGGGTTATTTGGGGTGTGATGGCACGTACAAGTTATACGGAGATAGGTAGGATCTAAATAACATATATCACCGCACCATATAAGGAGAAATTAATTCATGGAATCTTTCAGATTTCCGTTGACTTTGACATTGTTGTGAGAGTAAATCTGTGCGAGTAGGAGAAATTAATTCATGAAATTTTTCAGATTTCCGTTTTCTTTGTAATTGTTGTGAGAGTGAATCTGTGCGAGTAGGAGAAATTAACTCATGAAATTTTTCAGATTTCCGTTGAGTTTATCATTGTTGTGAGAGTGAATCTGTGCGAATAGGAGAAATTAATTCGTGAAACTTTTCTGATTTCCGTTGGGTTTTCATAGTTGTGAGAGTGAATCTGTGGGAGAAGGAAAAATTAATTCGTGAAATTTTTCAGACTTCCGTTAAGTTTATCATTGTTGGGAGAGTACATATGCGTGAGCAGGACGACCGACCGACCGATCGACCGAGCGTAACCAGCACTGTCCTCCGCTTCTTCGTCTTTGATGAATCCATTCACAAATGAATCAGCTCAAGTCGTTTACCCTTTGTCGCTTCTTATTAGCATTTAATTAGTGGGAAAAGAATAACACTAGATTTCCTGCCTCACTCCAGCCGGCAATTACAGGAAAAATTAGCCATTATTAATTGGCGCACGGGTATGTTGCATGCATCGTCAGGATTGGAATCCATCAACTTTCTTAAAACAATCAGCACAATCTTGAGATGCTATCCCCGAATTCATGGTCCCGCTTCGTACTGCTCCGCACTGTGGCCCCGGCACGTGGATTATAATGATTTTGCCAATTAAGTGTTATTGATTTCAAAATCTATCATATTTGACAAGGAATTAATGAGTACAAAATAATAAATTTAAATGTTGCTAAGTCAATTATTACTATCACTGGGAAGCAACAGAGGTTAATTGTTATGCGCAAAACTAATTCAAAATTGATCTAGCTGCAAACTTGAATTAGAATTGAAGTAAGATTTTCTTAATTAGAGGATTTTGAATGAAATTCATTTTCGAAAAGCCTGATTACTTTTTGCCAGGTGATCAGCCGTGATGTGGCCACGTTTAACCATCGAAAATAAATTGGTATGAATCTAGAATGATAACAATGATGTCAAATTGTCGTTTTGAATTTTTAAAACTCAAAAGTTTTTGTTTTTTTAAATTTCACATTTTGATATTAAGGGAAAGGTGATTTCAACTAGCTTAGCAACTGAATCATAAAGTCATATGTGATTGGTAGCTAATTTAACATATGTCAATTAAGGATTTGATTTAAAGACTTCAGTGTTTTTAACTAAATCAGTATCATTTTTATGATAATGATTTAGATGATCATTTCAATGATATTAATGAATTTCCATAAATGCTACAACAAAGGATTCTAAAGTTTACAAAAACTTATTCACTCACCAAAAGCAACATATTCCAGCCAGAAAAAGCGTGTTTAGGTGAAAGAAAACTTTTTGAGAAATATCCCCATACCCACCCCTTTTAACGTTTTAATGCATTGTAATATTGAGTATTCAGAGATGATTAGTGTGAATGCTATTAGAGGATATGTTATTAGGATACCTTTCTGCATTCTTGTAAGATTAAAGGTTGGAGATATCATTAATACATTTATTTTCAGAATTTTTAGATTTGTTTATAGATATAATGAGACGTCAGACTTTGTCATATCAATTTAGAAGACTCAATTGAATTTGGGTACTTTAAGCAGATTTTATACATATAATACATTAGTATTTTTTCATATGTGAAATATTGGAGATATTATGAATACATTCATTTATTCAGAGTTTTCAATCAAATTTTTAGATTTGTTTATAAATATGAGATGTCAGATTTTATAATAGCGATTTAGAAAACCCAATTGAATTTGGGTACTACTGAAAGCAGATTTTATTCTGGTATATAGAACACATTATGCAAATACTATGCCTTACCTAACAAAAGTATACCTGAAAGGTAGCCATTTTTCATTTTGTTTAAGGAAGCAGAGTGCCTTGGTAAAACCACCATCTACCCGGTAACCTATTAATGTCACTGGCAACTTCCTCGTATGCCTCAATCTAGATTCAAGCTTAAGGATTGGACTTTTGGCATTATGAGAGGTTGTTATTAGTCAATTCAACACAATGCATCTATACTGATCACTTAGCTGTCAGGTAAGCACTGTGGGCCAATTTCATTAAGGTGAGATAAACCCACCCAACTTAGACTAGGTGTCAACTCTGATACCTGGTTCGGCTGTTACCTGGTTTAGAAGTTAAACCAGCCTAACTTTAGTCTAATTTCATCAAATGAGTTAGTACCAGGTAACAACCAAACCTAGTCTCAACTATCTAGGCCTTGGTTTTCGCTCTATTTTGGGCATTGGCAAGGGCTTGTGGTCAGTATAACAAAGGCTATGAGTAGAGGACCCCATGTTGAGAGAATAGAAACCTTCACTGCCTCAACAAAGCCTATTGTATCTATAGTGGATGACCAGTGTAGGGTATTATTTCTTTGGAATGTAAAATACATGTATTAAGTATTGTATGCAATTATGATGTAAAATGCTAATTAAAAGTATCATCTATGGAATATAAATTAAAGTTGATACATGCAATATTTACCATTGTCAATTTTAATTTATTTGATATTTATATGGACTTATGTGTCAGCTGCTTCGAATGCTGCACTCTGCCATTCAAGACATGTATCAATTCACCACTCAAACTATTTATGAATATCAAAATGTAAGTGTAGAAGCAAGATATCTTTAAAATGCAAATGCAAATAAGTGGTTTATTTTACTACTAGGACAAGTTTCTTAGCTTGCTCCAAACTGTATTATTAGTTTTTCTTTTTATTTGAGAGATTTTTCAAAGAGAGAGGTACCTGACATTTTTGTTGACAAATCTATGACAAAAAGCATATTTTGGGAAACATGACAAATGCCATCTGTGCAACTTTATTAGCATTAAGGTGTGTTAGATTCATCTACATCACATAATATATGCAAACTTACAAGCATGATTTTTTTGTATGAAAAAAAACGTGTTTTTTTATGATAGTACCAGAATAATCATAAAATGGCTATGTAAATGCTAAGTCCAGTTTATATACTCAAACATAGCCTTGATATCAGCCATATAGATATTTAGACCAGGCCCTACTAGGATATAAACCACCCCTCCCCTGGCCAATTTCATTAAGCACTTAGTACCTGGTTTAAAGTTGAACCAGGTCACAAATATGGGAGTAACTTTAGACTAAAGTTACTCCCATATTTGTGACCTGGTTCAACTTTAAACCAGGTACTAAGTGCTTAATGAAATTGGCCGAACTTTGAGACCTGGTCTATCTTCAAGTTGTGACCTGGTTTAACTTTAAACCAGGTATCAAGTGGCTTAATGAAATTGGCCCTGTATGTTTAATCACACTCAGTGTATGTGTACATACTACCTCTATTATATATATATATATATATATATATATATATATATATATATATATATATATATATATATATATATATATATATATATACAGTCAAACTTGCCTCAACGACCACTTCTCTTAAACGACCACTTGCCTTGAACGACCGTTTCAAATCCCCCCAAGGCTATTCCCTGTATATTTTACCTTGATTAAGCGACCACTCGCTTGACGCGACCAACGGCCATGAAATCTTATCCCTACGAGTAAATGGTCCTTTATTCAACGGCCACTTGAATGCCTAGACGCCTTGTATATTGGAAAGGGCACAATAAAATAATGAAATAATCGGTAAAAATTTGAAAGTATATCATTTCTGAGGGTCCTCACTTAATGATATAGTTCAACTTTTATTTTTCTGAATTGTTTATTCTTAAAATTTTAATGAAGAAATTTCAACAAATGCAGATAAACATAACAACCAGGTCATTGTTGGAAATTCTTTGTTTTTTCATAACCTCGCTCAGACCCTCAACCCCTTCTTAAGAGACCACCTCTTTAAAAGACCACTTTTGACATTTCCCTTGAGCGGTCGCTTAATAGAGGTTTGACTGTATATATATATATATATATATATATATATATATATATATATATATATATACATATATAAGCATACTGGGCACTTTTGTTGTAATACATGTATTGATGTATTGTATGAGCATATTCTTTTAGTACATATATTGTTTATTGATAAGCTCACACCCCATGCAGTGCAGTCTCCTATAACTGCAACTTTACATATAATACATATTGGTATTTTTTCTTAAACGAGCGCTCTGTGTACCTGTAGTTGGCAAAGCAGGTATTTCTATTGCTTCGACAGCTCTATTCATCAGCCCCCTGTGTTCAGCGCTACATTTAGTGTGCAGGGCCGAGTTGCCGGGGCCGAGTTTGCTGGGGCGAGTGGCAAGGCCGAGTCGATTGAAATTCCCATTCTGTGCAGCGTCAATTCCTCGCATGCCTTAAATAATCCAAGTGATCAGCTTTTTATCTCATTTGATACAATCCTACCTGATCCCGCTGGTAGAGACATGAATCTTAAAAGTACTTATTTGATTCCGGCTAATAACATTTATGGCAGAAAGATGAATACGTTTAGCCACGGGGAATGCAAGCTAATTGAGAAAAATCTGTG
This sequence comes from Maea johnstoni, assembly GCA_963942565.1. Taxonomy (NCBI): domain Eukaryota; kingdom Metazoa; phylum Annelida; class Polychaeta; order Spionida; family Magelonidae; genus Maea; species Maea johnstoni. The sequence continues at coordinate 15,702,693 of OZ012690.1, forward strand.
ACATATGTGCACGCCGGTCGACAGACGGGAGGGGTGGTGATATTTACAGCATTTCAATAGCTGAAATTTACTTTGGGCTGGTCAATATGTAGTGAATACCATTTATTTACATTGAGGAATTTATAGTGACGTTGAAGGAGAACGGAAAGAAATATGCACCCGGATGTATATTGCATGCTAGGTGGTTGTGATCCAGGTAGATTACCTGTAATTAACAAAATACCTTGCATACCAATCAATGCGAAGTGGTGATTAATGACATTTTATGTTATTTCATTTCCCTTAATGATCTCTTGATTAGGTTGTAGCTAAATGCACAACCTATATGATTCTCTTGGAATAGTTCAATTCATTCATTAACCCTCTCTTGCCTACAACAACTAAAAACTATTAGGCAATATTTTTGTGACTATAATAGGAGCATTTTTGGAGAATATTTGAAGGAGAATGATTTATCAGAACTCAATCTGTGTTTAATATTAAAGTTATTTTTCAAAGGTATAGAATGATGCAGGTCTTGAAGATTCTCAGGAATGAATACCGTAAATTCTCGCAAATCTTGGCCACCCTAGGAATCTCGGCCACTATAATTAATTTACAAAATAATTACTGGGGAATCTCGCCCACCCCCGATCCATCCAAGGATACTTAACTGGAAACTGCCACATGAACTGCATATTAATATATCTTCCTGCAGTTAAGAGACATTTTGTGTTTTAGTTTTCAAATAGATCTCTATTTTTCATTGTTTTTTTTATAACGTGCGTCTTTTTGGAATATGTTTGATCAGGGACAATTTATTCAAAATAGACCTCTCTGGTTTGATTTAGTTTATGAAAAAAAGATGATGATGATCATCACCATTATGATCATCACCATCATTACCACCATCATACCATCATCAAAAAATTTGAAAAAGTTGTGATCACAATAGAACATGCTCATAATTGTAAGCGAGGCTTTCTGTTATATAATTGCTTTGATAAATAACCTGTTGCATGCTATTTTGCAGATACTATTATTAGATAATTTGGTGTGAATTTGAGTGTGCTACACATGGGGAGGTTAACCCTTTGGCTGCTGGTGGCTAATTTGGTCAATACAAAATGATTTTTAAAAAAGTTCAAGAATGACTCAAACCATGGCATATGGGTACTCATTTGAGAGTTCTCAGCGAGAGCTTTCCAATGAGTACCAACATGACAGGGTTTGGATGGTTTTCAGAACTTTTTGTATTTTTCTCCCACCGACGAGAGTAGCCTCAGCATGGGGAGGTTAACCAATGTGTTGTATTTACGGTGGTGGAGTCGTCATAGCGGTGACAGGTTGACGACGCCACCACCAGCGAGTGTTTACGCAACAAGAGCTAATCTTGGCTAATTCCGCCGCCTTCCCCACACATGTGCGAGGAACAAACATTCAATCCCAAGCCTTATGCCAAAAGTGTTTAACCCCTCCAAATCTGAGGCTAACTCTCGTCCAAAGCACTAGGACGCAAAGATTTGGAAATCATAAGCACTAGGACGCAAAGATGTGTAAATCATCTACACCCTGTCATGTTGGTATTCATTGGATAGCTCTCAGATGAGTACCCATTTGCCAGGGTTTCAGTCATTTTTCAGCTTTTTTGCATCATTTTGCATTAGCCAAATTAGCCACCAGCAGCATAAGGGTTAAGTAAAGTGCCAAAAATGTTTAACCCCGAACAGCACCGCCTGATATCTTGATACACCG
>OZ012690.1:15709426-15729426 GCA_963942565.1 Maea johnstoni
TTTATCAAATTGATTCAGACTTGGTATGGAGTTTGATATTATGAAGCTTGATATGCATAAAATGAATTATCCTGGCTGAACAACTCTTATTGTGAAATAATGCACTTTTAAGTTCAAAAACGGCCATTTTTTTTGCATTTAAAAAAAAAATCTTTATTGATGTTTATTTTTTGTAGAATTTTCCTTACACAAACTTATCAAAATGATACACCAAAATTATTGCTAGACATTACCCTTTCAAATGAGGCTTTATTCGTATAATTTGGTTGGCTACAGGATCTCTTATGGGGAATTCATTTCCCCTACCCCTATTTTTGAAAAATCCTCAAAAATACTGAAAAATAGAAATAATTTTTTATAAAATTCTTCTTTCCAATATTCCTCATACAAATTACTCTTGATTATTAGTAAGGTCCTTTTCTAGTGAAAAAGAAGTAAAATGAAGTGTTTAAGTTGTGTTTGCACTGATTGACCTCACATTTAGGGTAAATATGCAGAAACGGGCAAATTGAGTTTTTTTGGACATTTTAGTTTTAATAAAAGGCATATAAGAAGTTCTTCAGGCAGGCAATCTAGATATCTTTAGAAAAAAGACACTAAAGGCTTTCATTTGATATATCATAAGACCCCCCTTGCACATTTTTGTGTTAAAAATATGACTTCATACATAGCAGCTGTAGTGAGGGCTATATACAGCAACTTGGTGAAAACTCACCTAATGGTCATCATTTTCTTATTTTGTGGCTTCTTAGCATTATTCCATTATTCCATATATTACATTAAACAGTTAATAAGGTCCTTGTCTAATGAAATTGGTGAAAAAAAATGTTAGAGATGTGTTTTTACCGAGTGACCCCACATTTAGGGTAAGTATGCAGAAATGGGGAAAACATTGTATTTTGGATTTTTTTTGTTTTGATAAAAGGCATATATGAAATTGTGCAGGCAAACGATAGATATCTTCAGAAAGTAAACACTATGAGCTTTTTTTTATTACGTTTAGACCCCTTGCACATTCTTGTATTGAAAATATGGCAGAGCAAAACAATGTGGTTATTGAAAAATTACCAGAAAAACTAAAAATCTTTTGAACAGTGCTAGACGCAGCCAATTAATTTTCTAAATCACCTATTTTTTGCAGAAAGTTTGATTTTATGAGGCTTGCTATGAACAAAAAGAATTAATCTGACTTTAAAGCCACTTAAGAGTGTGATAAAAAGCACTTTTTTATGTCAAAACAGGCATTTTTGAAGATATTTGTATTGCTCTCTTGTTTCTGTGATATGTACTGCACACAAACTTAGCAAAATCATGTAGCAATTTAGTCAAATGACTTCTTCTTTCATATGGTGCTTTAATCACATACTTAAGTTGGCTACAGGCTCACGCCGCTGTATGATGTTAAACCAGAGCAGAGAGTTCAAGACCCTGTCAGTGGTATATAATATTACTCAACACAGGTCGGCATGAATTGGTTGATACAAGTCACCCCCTTACCAATGAATCACTGAGATTACAAAACATGTTGACATCTATTCCCCCCTCAATACCAGCAGAGACAGAGGGGAATCCTGGTGAAACAACTGGATATTTAGATGGTGGTTTATGGGGTTAATCTGGGAATGGAGAGGCATTTTGAGATTTTTGAATATCTAAAGCCCACCCTTATTCTTATCATTAGACCAGCTGTGACTGTCTAGGTCATCACTGAGCAGAATAAGACACAAACTTTCTCAGAAGCTCACATAGGCCTGCACACAGAAAGGAAATATTTGGTCTTTTTTCTGCATACTAAATTGAACCAAAAATATGGGTGCTTTAAACAAGTATTTGGGTACACATGTTATTAGATTTGCTTGTGTGGTATATATAGACCTGAGAGTATCTTGAAGGGAAATGTTTCTTCAATTTTCTTAAAGTTAAGCAATCTAGATGTTTAAAAACCCTTTTCCTTATGGATATTTTTCCACATACTTATGAAGTTTGATGGTCCATCCAGGGACTTAGCCAGTCACCCGTCCTACCTGTCTTTTGAACAGGTAGTTTCCTAAAAACCTCCTGTTTGGACAGGCAAAATTTTCTATGATGATTTTTCAAGTTTAACTTTTGGGGTGTAATGACCAAATATTTTCCTAACAAACCATCTTCTTGGACATAGCTGAAGTGTAAACTGACCTTTTTGACACACTTAGCTATTAAATGTAGCCTATTATAAGGATTTGAAGTAGATAAGTAGCTCAATCTGGACGGGCAAAAATTTGGAAATTGCTGTTTTGGACAGGCATTTTTGAAATCCTGGCTAAGACCCTGGGTCCATCCTATTATTATGGATAGGAGCTCCGTTTGATAACACCATGCTTGATTCCTCAATATTTCCCCCTGGAAGTTTTTCACCCTGCTGGGATGGTATACATTTGTGAAGTTTAATATGTTCCTCATCAGAAAACCTTTTAAGGACTTGATACTTTGTATAGGCTAACTAATCAAATTAAAGCAGGGTAGAGGAAGAAATTGGGACTTTATCTCACAAGCTACCTTATCCTATTTTATGCATTTCTAATCAGAGAGAATTGTCTGAGTCTCAATACTCTTGAAAATAACTTAGATATAGAGCAAAGCTGGATTATGCTGCAATTAAAAATTGTCCTTCAAATATGCTTTTATTAGGGAAATAACCCCAAAATAGCCATTTTGAGGTGATGCAGGCCTTGATAACTTTAACACCTCACCAGCATTTGGTTGAACACTTCTAACAGAACTGTATTGTACTAGTGTCAGTTTTTTTAATCCATTTAAATTAGATTTTTTAGACCTTAAAACCAATGTCCACTGACAATTTTTCTCATTTATATATATATATATATATATATATATATATATATATATATATATATATATATATATATATATATATATATATATATATTTATATATATATATTTATATTTATATATATATATATATATTTATATTTATATATATATATATATATCGGAAATACAAATGACACCTTAGATAAATCATTAAACTAGGCACAATTCAAGTCCTCTGTATTATCCATTTAGTTAACAGCATACCTCAGGATAGTGTTGTAGACACATCTGGCATTATGATCCTACCTTTTGTAACTGACAACACTAAGGAAATCAAGGTCTTTACCTGGATTATTCACACATATCCTGAAGCTATAGGTCGATGAGGCCAAATGCACTGGCCAACTTTTGGTAATTCTTTTTATCCAACAAAAGCACCAGTCATTTTAGACTATCACAGGATTAGATAACCCTACTACATAACAATAAATGAATAAAACAATCAGGTTAGGTTTGAAAAAAGCTTATAATGACTAGTTCTGAAACTATTATGTGGAGCCATATTTACACTAAGGAATATGATATGGTGAATAATACATACAATGGAAGCAGGCCTACTTTCTAGATTGCATCCATTGGGGTCACTCAATGCAAACACAACTTTAAATATTTTCCCTGAGCAAGGATATAATGAATGGTCAAGGGTAATTTGAGAATTAATTCTAAGAAGCCACAAAAGTAGAGTGAGTTTGTGATAAGGTGCGTATTTACCAAGTTGTTGTTTTCAGCCCTCACTACATCTACTTTGTATGATGCCGTATTTTCAATGCAAAAACATGTAAGGGTATTAATGATAATCAAATGGAAGGTCATAGTTTCTTCTTTCTGAAGATATATATTGTTTGCCTGCACAATCTCATATATGCCTTTTATCAAAACAAAATAATACAAAAATATTATGTTTTTTCCTGTTTCTACATACTTACCCTAAATGTGGGGTCACTCAGTACAAACACATCTGTAACATTTCTCTTCACCAATTTCACTAGACATGGACCTTATCAACTGTTAAATGTAATTTGAGTGAAGAATAATTGCTATGAAGCCACAAAACAAGAAAATGATGGCCATTAGGTGAGTTTTCTCCAAGTTGCTGTATATAGCCCTCACTACAGCTGCTATGTATGAAGTCATATTTTTAACACAAAAATGTGCAAGGGGGGTCTTATGATATATCAAATGAAAGCCTTTAGTGTCTTTTTTCTAAAGATATCTAGATTGCCTGCCTGAAGAACTTCTTATATGCCTTTTATTAAAACTAAAATGTCCAAAAAAACTCAATTTACCCGTTTCTGCATATTTACCCTAAATGTGAGGTCAATCAGTGCAAACACAACTTAAACACTTCATTTTACTTCTTTTTCACTAGAAAAGGACCTTACTAATAATCAAGAGTAATTTGTATGAGGAATATTGGAAAGGAGTATTTTATAAAAAATTACTTCTATTTTTCAGCATATTTGAGGATTTTTCAAAAATAGGGGTAGGGGAAATGAATTCCCTATAAGAGATCCTGTAGCCAACCAAATTATATGAATAAAGCCTCATTTGAAAGGGTAATGTCTAGCAATAATTGTGGTGTATCATTTTGATAAGTTTGTGTAAGGAAAATTCTACAAAAAATAAACATCAATAAAGATTTTTTTTAAAAATGCAAAAAAAATGGCCGTTTTTGACCTTAAAAGTGCATTATTTCGCAATAAGAGTTGTTCAGCCAGGATAATTCATTTTGTGCATATCAAGCTTCATAATATCAAACTCCATACCAAGTCTGAATCAATTTGATAAATATTTGTGGTTGTCCTGCACCGTTTAAAAAAAAAGTCATTTTTTTGTGAAATTTGCAATATCGATGCACGTTTTTCTCCGTAAAACATAGCTGCCACCAAATTTTTTCACCACAACATGGATTTCCTTTCATCAGACACATATATCTTTCCAAAAAAACATGTTGTGTTTTGTTATAAGACGGGTTGGGGTACCCGACCACTTTTGGGGTTTGGCCGATAGCCTATACACTCAAATGGTATATTAACATTCACCAAGAAATTGAAAAGAAGTAAATTCCAACAATATGTGCAGATTTGAAATCATCTTTCTTTCCATGAAAACAGAAAAACAGAAAACAACTTATTTTTAGGGATGTGTCAATCTCAGTGGGAAAGAGAATTTGACTTTTCCCAAAATGGCTGCCATAAAGTGAGAATCCGCTCTGCGCAGAAAGATTAAATCATTAGTTGTTATTACTTTCCCTGAAGTCGAGGTGTCGTGGCGGCGACTTGTATATCATAGATTGACATAAAGATGTCAGAAGCGCCTCCTAATTGTGTCGCTGGCACCTCCTCGACTTGTAGGAGGCAGGACTTGATGACCGGGTGGGCAACGACTGTAAAGCGAGGGCCAAGCGAAGGTCGGCATTTCTCCATCAAATTAGCGAGCCAGCTTTTATTTCTCACACATTGGATGCATACGTTTGCTATAAGTGGTACACTTATGTTTTCTAAATTTGTTTAATGTGTTTCTTTGCCGGAGACGGGCTAGGCCCAACGACTAATCTCGATGCTAAGTCACCGGGGCGCTAAAGACAGCTGCTAAAATATTCCATATGTCCATTTGCTGGTGGGGCAGCCCGGATCAAATGCCCGCCTGCCCCGCTATAGTGCTCGCAATTGGCGAGTTTTATGGTGGCCACAAATCTGATGGCCTGATAAGACACTGGGAATCGGTTCTGCCGTGGACTTCAGAGAATTCTGCGACCACCGATGCCCGGATCTGATTACCAGACACTAATCATGCGTCCTTTTTCAGTCACACCCCATAGTTCCAGCGGTGCCCTGGCACTTGTCAGAGCTCGTGCTGCTGCGGCGCCCCCGGGAATAAAAATGTTGTCCACGAAGAAGAAGAAGACGGCAATCAGAGCCGACCCTGCGTCCTCAAACAGGGCATTATTGTCTCCGTGGGAGACGCAGTTGTCATGGCGACAGGAGGGCCATCATTTGTAATTGTCATTGCCCGAGAAGACTGTCAAATCCGCGGCTCGGCAAGAACTTTCCAGCACTTTGGCAGTTGTCCTGTCAGAAATGTATGATTAATCGCTGAACTTTGCCGCTTGTCTTTTGCGCGCTGTCGGACTAGTTTAGCAAAAACGTGGCTGGAGATCGCTCATCAACTCCCAGCTAATGTGTACTGACATGAAACCAAAACATCACTCCGTAATCCTCTACTAACAGCTTTTCAGTTAGCCACTATCAAAAAGTAATTTTCTTCAGCTTTTCAAAACTTTTGTTGCTTAAAGGTATTCTGTAACTGCATGCTTTAAAGTTGTCCTGATAAGCAATAACTATATCTATATTGTTAATGTGTTAGTTATTGTTTTTGTTTTTGTTGTTGTTATTGTTGTTGTTAGTTCCTATTGTATTTACCAATGTAGTTTTTTGCTTGTTTTTTAATTGTGGATAGCATTAGTTTTGAAGCTGTACATCATATTTTTTTTGGATGTTATTGTTGCAATTATTGATCCTATATTGTTGTTGATGCAGGTGATTGTTTCCTTTGTTTATATTATTTTGTTGTGATTGTTGAATTCATTTTTTTTTTGCATATGTTTTGTTGTCTTTGTTGTTATTTTTATTATACTTGTTGTTGTTGCTGTTATTGCAGTTCATTCTTTTATTGTTGATAACGTTAATGATATGCTATGCACTTAATGCACCCGCCTTAATACACAATAGGCATTCCATAAATAATAACCAGAAACCGCGTAAGAATGAGCATTTCAGTCATTCTTAAAGGGTGCTTATGTAAACCAACCCCTCTAGTTCTCAAATAGACAGCAAGAAACGTCTGCGACCGCTTCTGCGCTTCGGATGCAAAATTCATTAGTTGTCATTGGAACTAGCCTTGAGGAACACTATCAGCGAGCGGCGGAATCGTATGAAAATTAGAACTGTTCATATTTAGGAGCAGTTCTAATTATGGCTCCTCCGTAGTCGCCCTCGCACCTGACAGACGCGGCGATAGATCATCACTAAGTGCTCCTCATCTTCGTCCTCAGTGGCTGATGACTGCGCTCTCGATACCAAGACGTGTTTGGGTTTCAGCGCAGCATGGGTATAGTGCGCCCCATGCTTTAATACCATGTGTAAACCGACAACGCGTGCCCTTCTTGGGGGGATGCTAGGATTCGGGGTCAAGCACGCCCGCTGTTTTTGCTGCTACGCAGATTCACCTGTCCTCGGTTCTGATGGGCATGTCATCAGTCACCTGATCAGTTTGTTGTGAGGTTGTTGGCACTTGCCGTTGTCCTCCTGACTGGTGATAGTTACGGATACTGAGGCTTTGGTTAGTCATTCAAGTAGATGGCGTAATATATGAGGGCTGTGACACCAGTAATTCAACACCAAAATGGAATAATGGTAAAAAACAATAATGATGATAATAACAAAAATGACAAAAACAAAAACATCTGCACCAGCACAAACAACAGCAAAAATGTCAATTAGATAACAAATGAATGAACATTGCAAATACAGCAACAACAACAACAACAACAACAACAATACAACATCTATTCCATCAACACCACCACCAACAACCATACAAATGCTGATGTAATAACAAAGGAACAACTATACCAATAACAACATAAACAACAACAATAACATTATGTTTTTTTGTTTTATTTTTAATATAGACCTTAATGATATTTATCTAATACATGGGGAGGGGAACATGGAACAATAAATATTAGAATAAAAGCTCTGACATTGTTAAATAAAAGGATAGTGTTCTATGGAGCAAATTATAATAAATAGCCATCTAAGTTGCATATAGTATAGGGTGGGTGTGTTACATAATATTTTCAAAAATACCGCTGTATTGGTACAAATCCAGCTCAGGACATGTGAGAAAGTTGCCAGTGACTTTGGGTTAATCAGTGTTTTTACCCCAGGTCACTCAGGTGTGCTCCCCCTTACAGCTGGCTAGTCACATTCTTGAATATGGCAAATAGATAAAAATGATCAAAAAATTCCAAACTCCAATTATATTTAACAAATCTGTTGGAATAGGAAATTAGTTGGACTGTAAGATGTATCCCCTTTTGAGTAGGTATTGTAAGAGCAAGTAGAAGGTAGTATTTAGATTACCATGGAAATGAATAGGTGCTCATTTAATTATTTCAGATTGGCTTACCAAAATCAATCACAACATCTCTCACTCTGAAGGAGCTTTAGGTAAATGTGTCCGTTTTTCATGTGGAGGTTTTGAGATTGTTTTTCTTGTTGTTGATCCGAAGCTTTAGGTAAATGTGTCCGTTTTTCAGTCGGACGTTTTTGGATTGTTTTTCTTGTTGTTGTCCGAAGCTTTAGGTAAATGTGTCTGTTTTTCATGTAGAGGTTTTGAGATTGTTTTTTTTTTGGTAAATGTGTCGGTTTTTTATGTGGACATTTTGAGATTGTTTTTCTTGTTGTTGAATCGAAGTTTTAAGTAAATGTGTCCGTTTTTCATGTGGAGGTTTTGAGATTGTTTTTCTTGTTGTTGATTCAAAGCTTTAGGTAAATGTGTCCGTTTTTCATGTGGACATTATGAGATTGTTTCTGTTGTTAGTGATCTGAGACTTTAGCTAAATGTGTCGGTTTTTCATGTAAAAGGTTTTGAGATTGTTTTCTTGTTGGTGATAGGTTTTTCGTGTGGACGTTTTGGGAATGTTTTTCTTATTGTTGATCTGAAACTTTAGGTAAATGTGTCCGTTTTTCACGTAAGGGTTTTTGGATTGTTTTTCTTGTTGATGATGCGCTCCGAGTGATATGTCAGCCGGGGAGAGGCGGCCGTAAAGCACGATAAGCGAGACGGTCGAGACGACGGCCGTTCTCGTCCCCTCGTCCTCGTCACGTGAGTAATGGACGTTTAGATGTGCGAGATGAGAGAACGACAGTCCTAACCCCGGATTATCTGCCAGAAGACTACACTAACTATTGATTGTTTCGTCTTGACATGGACTCGGATTACTGCTCTCACAAACACACATTAAAGCGCCGGCTCGCATTTCAAAGTCACACCGGTTGTTTTTGGGTTTGTTTCGGGGAGAGCATGCTTGACTTACCTGCCTGCTGATTAGAAAAGGTGCGCGCGATAGATGTATGTCTTTGACTGAAAGCTATCCATATTTCACCACCTGCAGCTCCGGCAGCCATAAATTAGGAGCCTGTTGCCGCGGATATATTTCACTCGTACCTTTTGGTATCCCAACAGATTTATTATTGTTGGCGTGGTGGCATTATCATAAGCCTGCTGCTGCACAACAACATGCTGCAAGTCCTCCTCCTCCTCCTCCTCCTCCGCTAAAACAATGGCTTGGTGGGGGTAGCGATGATGATGAGGAGGGTGATGATAATGATGATGATGATGATGATGTTGATGATGATGAAGGTGATTATGATAATGATGAAGATGAAGGTGATGAGGATGATGATGATGATGATGAAGGTGATGATGATTATGATGTTAATGATGATGATGATGATGATGATAATGATGATGAAGGTGATGATGATGATGATGATAAGGAAGATGGTGATTATGACCATGATAACAATGATGATGATGATGATGATGAAAGATAATCATGGTAAGGATTATGTTGATGACAAAAATTATGATAATGATGATGATGATGATGATAAATAAAATTGATTATGATGATGAGCATAATTATGATGATGATGATTGTGATGATGATGATGAGGTTGATGACAAGGAAAATGATGATGAGGGTGATGATGATGACGAAAATCATGATAATGATTTAGATGATGATGCTGTTAATGAAATTGATTATGACAATGAGCATTATGATGAGGAGGATGATGATGATGATGATGATGATGATGAGGGTGATGATAAGGATGATGATGATGACAATATTTATGATAATGATAATAATTATGAACATGACCATAAGTATGATGATGATGATGACTGGGATGACTATGACTATGATGATGACTGGCAATGATGAGAATGAAGATAATGTTGATGACATTTTCACCTATGATGATGATTATGACAACGATGATAAAGATGAAATTGACAAAGATATTTGTAAAGATTGCAGACAGTTTGATGACATTGATGGTGATGATGATGATGATGATGATTATGATGATAATGATGATGACGATGATAATGATGATGACGACGACGATGATAATGACGACAACGATGATGATGATGATGATAATGACGACGACGACAACGATGATGATGACGATGATGATGATGAGAATGAGAATGAGAATAAGTAATCTGACAATAGTGTGCAACCTACAATTGAATTTTCTATAATGAAATCAATAGGAATCATTTTCCCAAGGAAGGCAATTATATTCAGGTGAAAATTATATTCTTTACAATGTCATTTTAAGTAATAACTCTCTAAGAAATGTGGGTGTCCTTAGGGTGATTTTTGAGGGTTTGGGTGTCCAGACAACACCTAGACGCCCTGCTGGCTTAAAGACTATGGTCTATGCTGACCCCTGACCATGCAGATGTTAGGGTTCCTTTTCTGATATAGCTTATTGGTAAAGTTTGTACCTTCTTTAAGCCCCTTAGCCTTGAGCCGTGAGTTTTAGGGTACCTATTCTGCAGTAACTGTTGTGTAAATATTGCCCCTTTATATCACTAATCCGGGATATGCAAGTTTTAGGGCCTATAAGTAACTAAATATTACCCATTTTTATTGAAGTTTTAGGGTTTTTGGTGTAATCTTTATTTAGATATTTTTCCCTTCATTAGGCCCCAGTCTTAACCCTTCCAATGCTGAGGCTACTTTCATCCAAAGCATTATAAAGGACACAAATGACTTTGAAAACCACCTAACCCTGTCATGTTGGTATTCATTGGAGTGCCCTTGCTGAGTACTCTCATATGAGTACCCATTTACCAGGGTTTCAGTCATTTTTCAGGTTTTGCATCATTTTGTATGGCCCAAATTAGCCACCAGCAGCATAAGGATTAAGGAATACATATTTTAGAGCTTCCTGCTGTAATTGTTAGGTATACAAAGCCATATGATGAAGAGCCTGTTTGCTTCAACTGTTGAGTCCGGTCGGATCCAGGTCTTCTATGTAGGGGGATTGTTTTGTATGAGGGGGGTCAGCCTTTTAACAAAGAGGTAATTATCTACCTCACTTGTTTCAAGCAAATTTTAAGAAAATTGCCATTATTCTTAGCTTATTCTTTAAAAATGAAAATGAATTCTTTAAAAGAAATTCTATAAAAAGAAAAAGAAAATATTCTTAGCAAAAAAATCAACAATTTGAATTGTATGAAGAGGGGGGGGGGGGGTTAGTTGGACCCCTTAAAATCCCCTCTGTGTCTAAAAGAGCTGTTTGGTAAAATATTGTTACCTGTGCAGATAAGAACTACAGGTGTTAATAACTAATATGACGTTGGTGGCTAATTTGGCCAATACAAAACAATTCAAAAAAATCTTAAAATTGGCTGAAACCTAGGCTTGTGGGTACTCATCTGAGAGTACTCAGCGAGAGCTTTCTAATGAGTACCAACATGACAGGATTTTGATGTTTATCAAAAATATTTGCATCCTTGGACGAAAGTAGCATTATTAACAGGGTGCGACAATATAACAGGGATGCTGCTGGGAGGCGTCCACCCCACCTAGACAAGTCTCTGAGAGGTACGGCCGCTCTAATACTGATTACAAAAGAAGCTTTGCAGATTCTTTATCTTCTAATAAGTGTGCCACAATCTTCATGTCGCTGGATTACCAGCGATGACTGTTCAGTTAATTTGTCATCCGCCACCATTACAAATGGTCCTCTCTGACTCGCCGCAATCACTCTTCGGCGGAGACGGATGAAATGCCGTGGCGAGGCTGTCACTGGCTCCGGCTACCTACACTAGTTCAATTCCTGAAGAATGCGAAAATCTCGGCCGGGGCCAGCGGAGCTCGCGAGAGTGGCATCCGTCATTGCCAGCCCGGGCGGGCGGAGAGGAACCTTAGGTCTGGTGCTTGTTAGTTTTCGGCTTTTGCACACTTTTTTATGAGTCACAGTGATGTCGAAATGATTGGTTTGTGTCGGTCCCCAGATGGCGCTCTGCGGAGGGGGCCCCCCTCCTTCGACACCTCCGGAGTGCAGATTGATGAATTTCTTGCACTGGTTGCGGCAGACTCTGGGGACATTTACCAGCAGGGGTGAAGGGGTGGATAGTGACATGACACCAGACAATCCCTGTTAGCGTAGAGTGTACACTCATCTAACAACAAGCTGCTGGCTACATCTTTTTTTTTTCATTCTTTATTTTTCAAGAGACAACCCATCTTCTTTCACAAAATGGAAAATAACTATCTCCGAGAATTCTATTCAGTTCTGGAATTCTGGAATTCTAGTGACACCAGACTTTCCCTGTTATCACCACCGAGTGTACAATTATCTAACAATAAGCTGCAATTTCTTTCTATTCCTTATTTTTAGGAGACAACCCATCTTCTTTCACAAAATGGAAAAAGTTATCCCCTCAAAATTCTCTTCAGTTCTGGAATTCTAGTCACAATATCTACTTATTTTCTGACACCAAACATTCCCTTTTATCACAGCCGAGTGTACACTCATCTAACATCAAGCTGCTAGCTACATCTTTTTTTCCATTCTTTATTTTCAAGAGACAACCCATCTTCTTTCATAAAATGGAAAATACTAGCTATCCCCCGAATATCCTCTTTATTTCTGGAATTCTGGTCACAATGTTTACCAATATTTACTTATGCCTATTTTTTCATTCTTTATTTTCAAGAGACACAAACTGGAAAATACTAGCTATCCCCCCAAATTCTTTCTGGTTCTTGAATTCTATTTACTATGTTTACCAGTATTTACTTTTGCACATTCAAGCAAGTTTTCTTCTCATTTCATATCATCCCCTCCTCCCAATCCTTTCATGGTCTCTCTCCTACGATTTACACATCATGACATTACTCTTGTTAGAAATTACATCCTATCACCTTGCCCAAAATGGCAAATATCTTTTCCCTATAAACTCCCTGTTCAGTTCTGGAAAACTGCTCAGACAAGAAGTTCGTTCTAAATTGGATGTCTATGGAAGTTTCATATTCATTTGATAGTATCTGCCTCATTGATTATATTTTTTTTGAAACCCTGTTTTTATGCCTGTGCTATCTTATGGGGGAGAGAAGCCCCTTTCTAACCCATTAATGCTCACAGCGGCCAAAAGCAGCCTCACAATTTTAATGATAATTTGCAGGCAAAAGCAAAGTCAGGAAAATATTTGATCGAGTATTGTCAATCAGAACATTACCAACAACTCTCCTTCAAATATTTTGTAAAATTATGCTTAATTCTATAGTTATTGCCAAAAGTATCATTGATCCAGACGACAATTTCTAGAGGAGCTCTTCAGCATTAATGGGTTAATGTAAAGAATCCCAAATGAGAGCTGCATAAATTCCATTCCATGACTTTTATTTCAACTATCTCAAGATGAGAGTTCATCTTAACCCTTATGCTGCTGGTGGCTAATTTAGCCAATACAAAATGATGCAAAAAACATGGGAAAATGACTGAAACCCTGGTATATGGGTACTCATCAGAGAGTACTCAGTGAGAGCTATCTAATGAATACCAACATGACAGGGTTTGGATGGTTTTCATCCTTGTACTTTGGACGAAAGTAGCCTCAGCATTGGAAGGGTTAACCCTTTCGCTGCTGCCTTACTAATATGGTCATCATGAAATGATGACAAAAAGCTGGGAAATAACTGACACCATGGCAAATGGGTACTCATCTGATAGCATTCAGCCAGAGCATTCCAATGAATACCAACATGACAGGGTTTAGATGATTTTCCATAATTTTTTGCTTTTTTGTGCTTTGGACGAAAGTATCGCCAGCAACAGAGGTCATCTGGTTACGTTGGTATCATTTTACAGAAGAAACAAAGCAAAATAGTTTAAGCAAAAGATAAAAGTGTAAACTACTTTCCAAGAAAAAGTAAGACCAAAGTTTCCTAATCATAAAGTCAGGCCCACTGTGGATGGGTTAAAGAATATCATCGCAATTCATCGCCATCTCTGGTTTAATGTCCAACTTTAAAAAATATGTATCATAATACTAGTATCTAATTTCACACAAAAGAGTCAGTCCTGTTATTAAAATCTAACACCTTTCCTTCACAACTTTTGGATATTTTTAGTACTGATTAAGATTGAGGAATATTCATGTAACAATCACAGAGATCTTTATCCAAACTAATTTTTAACCCATTCATGCCCGTAGCAGTCAAATCCGCCTGACAATTTTGGTGATATCCCTTTAACAAAAACAATACGTGTATATAGAAAATATTTGATGGGGAATTGTTCATCAGACCTCTATCTTCAACTCTCCTTCAAATATTTTTCAAATTTATGCTTTGTTCCAAAGATATTTTAAAAGCTATGACAGGTCCAGACGACACTGGTCAAGTATATTTTCATGCATGAATGGGTTAACACAGAGTTTGACGCAAACACCTGCTTATACTTGCCTACAACAGGTAAGATTACTATAAGTAAAGTTAGAAGTGCCCACTTAAGATATAGGGTGTGATCAAAATTTAATTTTAGGAATCGTGTTCTGCGCATGAATTTATCTTCTCCCTCTGGTGATGAGATAGTGTACTATCTTTTTATTAAGCGATGCTTCCTACACTGCAATTTACCTTAGGCTCCCCCTAGTGGCAATATTGAGAGCAACTCATTTGAAATATTAACGCTTCCTTAAACTATGTTATTTTTACCTTCTGTGCACTCTACTGGTGAGAAAGTGAACTATTCCTGTTGTATTTTATGCTTTATGCACTGCAATTTACCTTTTGCTCCCTCTGGTGGTAAGGTTGTGAACTATCCCTGTATCTGTATCCCTGATCTACAATGGTTCCTGCACCGCTATTTACCTGCTTCCCCCTCCAGTGGTGAGGTCATAAACTATCCCTGTGATGGTAATATTTCCTGTGCCGCTATTTACCTTTTGCACCATCTGGTGGTGAGATTGTGAACTATCCTCAAGATCAGCAATGCTTTCTATGGTGCAATTCACTTTCCCTTCCTCTGGTGGTGATATTGTGAACTATCCTAAGATCAGCAATGCTTTCTAGGGTGCAATTCACTTTCCCCTACCTCTGGTAGTGATATTGAGAACTATCCCAGAGATCAGCAATGCTTTCTAGGGTGCAATTCACTTTCCCCTACCTCTGGTAGTGATATTGAGAACTATCCCAGAGATCAGCAATACTTTCTAAGCACCAATTCACTTTCCCCTACCTCTGGTAGTGATATTGAGAACTATCCCAGAGATCAGCAATGCTTTCTAGGGTGCAATTCACTTTCCCCTACCTCTGGTAGTGATATTGAGAACTATCCCAGAGATCAGCAATACTTTCTAAGCACCAATTCACTTTCCCCTACCTCTGGTAGTGATATTGAGAACTATCCCAGAGATCAGCAATACTTTCTAAGCACCAATTCACTTTCCCCTACCTCTGGTAGTGATATTGAGAACTATCCCAGAGATCAGCAATACTTTCTAAGCACCAATTCACTTTCCCCTCCCTGTGATGGTGATATTGTTAACTATCCCCTTGATCGATAATTCTTTCTAAGCTGCTATTCACTTTCCCCTACCTCTGGTGGTGAAATTGTGAACTATTCCTGAGATTAACAATGCTTTCTAAGCAGCGGTTCACTTTCCCCTCCCTCTGGTGGTGATATTGTTAACTATACCCTTGATTGGTAATTATTTCTAAGCAGCAATTCACTTTACCCTCCCTCTGGGGGTGAGATATTGAACTATCCCTCAATCAGCAATGCTTTCTAAGCTGCAATTTACTTTCCTCACTATCTGATGGTGGGATTGTGAACTTAATCCCCAAGATCAGCAATGCTTTCTAAGCAGCAATTCACTTTCCCCTCCCTCTGGTGGTGAAATTGTGAACTATTCCCGAGATCAGCAATGTTTTCCAAGGTGCAATTCCCTACCTTCTCCCTCTGGTGGTCTTATTGTGAACTACCCCCCGAGATCAGCAATGCTTTCTAAGCAGCAATTTACCTTCTGCACCTTGGAGGTCACAGTTTTTGCTTGCTCAATGAGGCACAGTTTGATTCGGCTTCAATATCCTAATGAAATCCGGGCCATAAATATTGTATCCCCGCTCCCATAAATGCGTGCTCTTATTGTCATTATCCATCATCTTTGCCCTTCTATTCGTTTCTCCTCTATTTCCCACAAAACGCATCGAGCAGATTGTGCGCTACGTGAATTAGCCTGTTTGATCAGTAATATCAGGTTATGAGAAGTGTCCTATCCGTCTCGCTTGTAATTGTCATATTTCTCCTTTCATCTCCATGTAATCTCAGAAAGGTAGATTCAATCTAGAGAATATGCCCCGCTCCATCCCGTATGCTCACTACAGGGCCATGTGTTTTTGTGTGCACTACAGAACATGTATACATGATGAAATGTAAGTGGTTGCAGAGTTGGGGAGTATTTGAGGTATTTATACAGCATTTATCGAGAGTAACAGGTAGGCCCGAGACGGCCTCCGTTTGATATGGATATTGCGTCGGATACATTGTGTAAGTTGAAAAATCAACATCAATCACAATTATTAGAAACACCTCTAATACAATGTGTCAATTTGGCAATGGCAACATTGACATCATGCCTGGTATTATTCCCTCTTTCTCTGGATGGCAGCGGCATTTATTACTTTAGCCGGCGAACATTGTCCTCGCCCCGGGTCTGTAATCATTATGAGTGGTGTTTTGCCCTGCTGAGACCCGGCACAATGAAATCACACACAATAGAGCCCACCTGATAGATCCAGAGATTTACTACAATAGCTGAGGGACTGCTGCTGCTGCTGCTGCATAGAGGCTGCATGGGGACAGGTGCTGCTGGCCTAAAGGGGTTGAGAGAGAGAGAGAGAGAGAGAGAGAGAGAGAGAGAGAGAGAGAGAGAGAGAGGAGAGAGAGAGAGAGAGAGAGAGAGAGAGAGAGAGTCGGAGATAGACAGTCGGAGAGAGAGAGAGAGAGAGAGAGAGAGAGAGAGAGAGAGAGAGAGAGAGAGAGAGAGAGAGAGAGAGAGAGAGAGATGAGAGAGAGAGAGAGAGAGAGAGAGAGAGAGAGAGAGAGAGAGAGAGAGAGAGAGAGAGAGAGAGAGAAAGAAAGAAAGGAAGTGAGAGTGACAGAGGGAGTGAGAGGGAGAGAAAAGGGGGGAGTGAGAGAGAGAGAGAGAGACTGAGAGGGAGAAAAGGGGGGAGTGAGAGAGAGAGACAGTGAGAGACTGAGAGGGAGAAAAGGGGGGAGTGAGAGAGAGAGAGACAGTGAGAGACTGAGAGGGAGAAAAGGGGGGAGTGAGAGAGAGAGAGACAGTGAGAGACTGAGAGGGAGAAAAGGGGGGAGTGAGAGAGAGAGAGACAGTGAGAGACTGAGAGGGAGAAAAGGGGGGAGTGAGAGAGAGAGAGACAGTGAGAGACTGAGAGGGAGAAAAGGGGGGAGTGAGAGAGAGAGAGACAGTGAGAGACTGAGAGGGAGAAAAGGGGGTAGTGAGAGAGAGACAGAGAGAGGGAAAGAAAGAAATTGTCATCTGGATCTTTGGTACTCTTTACAATAACTTGGAAATTGAGAACGATTTTACACAATGATTAAAAGAGAGTTGTTTTCAAAATTGATACAGATAGATAACTTGCCTAATGTAACGGAGACTTTCCAAGAAAATCCTGGGAGTTGTTTATAGTGAGCTTCTAGTCAACATTTCTTTTTCAGATTTCTTTTTGAATATTCCTTTTTATCATCAAATTTGTCAGGCTGTTTCGGGTGCTAGAGGCAGCAGTTTGGTTAACATCTTTGGTTGGCCTGCCATGATAGAAACGTATCTCACCACTGCCTGGGTTCAAATCCATCTTAGGGCATGTGAAAATGTTGCCAGTGACTTGGGGTCAGGCACTGGTTTTAGCGAGATGTACAGATTCCTCCACTCCTTAAAACTGGCTACTCACAAGTTAGCCTATATCATTTGCAGGTTGCGGAAAAAGAGTCAATACTCCAAATTCCAAATTCACATATTCAGATAAAGTGGCAGCTGGGGTGGGGGGGTTTGTGATTTGGAATTTTGCTTTTCGTCACATTTATGCCAAATGTGGCTAATTCGTGACTAGCCAGTTGTATGAGGTGGAGGAAACCGGAGTACCCAGCGAAAACCACCGCCGCCTAACCCCAAGTCACTGGCAACTTTCCTCACATGGGGTTAGGCGGTGGTTTTCGCCGGCGGGGGGTGCTTATTAACCCTTTCTTAATGAAAAGCCAAGGAAGAGAGTTTATTATTCATAATATGTAAACCTACAATACCTGTTCTTCATAGGAATATTCCTGAATTTCCTCCAAATTCCCTGCTACATTTGTACTGATTAACGACCATAATTAAATTTTCTGCAAAAGCATATTTTTTTAATTATTCAAAAAAAATGGTAACGAGATTTGACCAACAACTGTCCTTCAAATATCTTATGAATTCATTATTTTTTTATCCAAGTTGTTTCAATTCTAGATTCAGACAACACTTTGACAAATTAATTTCTAATCAAGAATGATTATCTAGTAATAACTAAGGTAATATCTTTCCGTTTTTTTGCGAATGAACTGCATGGATTGAGTTTAATCTATTTTTTCTATGCCTATTTCAAAAAGGGTTCTAGAACCAGACGACACTTTGACAAATTAATCTCTAATCAAGAACGTGTTATCTAGTAAAGATTAAGGTAATATCTTTCCATTTTTATACAGAACATACTGCATAGAGTTTAATCTAATTTTTTTCTATATCTATGCCAAAACATATTCCACCCTCAGACGTCTCTCCTGATGTTTTCAAACAGGGTTTTCCAATTTCAACTTAAGTCTTGCGGGTTTAATTTAGTAACAGTTGTTTCCTCTTCTGCCGTTCAGCGGCATCAAAGGATTATCAAAGCTAATTCTGCAATTTTTCTCCAGCTCTCAAGTGCTGAAACATAAACAAAAGTAGAAATGTCAGAACTAAGAAAAATGTTTTGGCGCGCATTGTGTGCGAGGCGTCGAAGTCAGCTGTTGGTTTAGTTTAGATGCCGTAATGTCATAAGTGCCGCTTTCTCATTATAATATACCAGCAGCCTCATCACGATCTTATTTATTTAGTACAAAAGTTTAAAGCCATTAATTTTCTGCAATGTGAAGTAATTACAGCTGAAAACAAAACCAAATAGTTTATGATCGTTGAGTTTAATGTTCTAAATGCCGATATTATTGCATATTATCACTTGAGTGGAATTTGCATATGAAGAAGCCATCTCCATGTGTATAGCACTGTGTCAAACGGGCTAATCTAAAGTAAATTAAGACTTTCTGCAGGACAATTAGTTTGCGTCAGCCATCTGCCAGGGCTTGTGTGTGCAGGCAGGCAGAAAGTACATGAAGCGTGGACGGACAGACAGACTGGGGAGGGGGGGGGGACAGTGGACGCGGCACAGCAGCGGTTTCTTCAAGGTGGACACTTGTTTGCTCGGATTTAGGGCCTAATCAAGCTTCTTATGCTGTGCATTGTTACTGCTACAGGTCACTAAAGATGAAGGGAATGATGATGATGATGATGATGATGGTGGTGGTGATGATGATTGTGATGATATTGGTGTTGATGATGATGGTGATGGTGATGATGACATTGATGATGATGATGATGTTGATGGTGATGATGAAGATGATGATTGATGATGGTGGTGGTGGATGCTGCATTGTCACTGCTATAGGTCCCTATAGGAGATGGGGATGATGATGATGATGTTGATGTCGATGATGATGATGATATGGATGATCAGGTGGTGGATGCTGAATTGTTACTGCTTCAGTTCCCTAAAGGTGATGTGGATGATGATGATGGTCCTAATTATGATGATGATGATGGTGATGATGCCATTGATGACGATAATCAGGTGGTTGATACTACATTGTTACTGCTACATATCTCTAAAGGAGGTGATGATGATGATGATGATGATGATGATGATGATGATGATGATGA
>OZ012690.1:15730792-15795792 GCA_963942565.1 Maea johnstoni
GACTGGGTGAGTTTTAATTCATCTTAGGTGAGGACTTTTGACAAACACGACCGGTTTAACAGGGTGTGACAAAAGAAAACGCCATATTAGCGTCGACGAGGAAAGATCAAGTCGAGTCGGGGACGGCAGCGAGGAATTCAATTAAAGACTCCCCGGGCAGCGTCTGTGGTGATGCGGTTTGCGGGAGGGAATTCCGCAATTTGTTCTTGCTTATTGGCCGCGCACGTTCCCAATGTTGTCATAAGCTATTGTCTGTCAATTGTCTGTCGCTTGTCCTCTTGATTTCGACACGGCAGTCGTGTCAGCGAGTGTCTATAGCTGATCCCATTTGCTGCGGTAGACGACTCCACCGACGTTAAACATCCACTGTTTTACCCTTGTAATGCTGAGGCTATTTTTTGTTAAAAGCACAAAGACGCAAAACTCTTTCAGAAACATTCAAACCCTGTCATGTTGGTATTCATTGGATAGCTCTCACTGAGTACTCTCAGATGAGTACCCGTATGCCAGGCTTTGAGTATTTTTTCAGTTTTTTGCAACATTTTGTATTGGCCAAATTAGCCATCAACAGCATAAGGGTTAAAGTTTAACCCTTTCGTGCTTGGAGATCTCCTTTATAAGAGTCGTCAGGACCTATGATAAAGAAGAAAATAACTTAAGAATTTAGTATAGATTTACAAAAGTATTAAAGGGAAATTTTAGGTTCTGGCCTGATCAGCATTTCTCCTGTGAATATTTTCCCAAAAATATTCTGTTCACCAAAATGTTAACAATTGGATTGCCAGGGTTACTATAATACAAAGGCAGGTATGGGTAAACCCATTCACTACTGCCGCTACTCAAGACACCATTACTACTACTTAATTGATCAATATCTTTTGGATCAAAGTATTGTTTAAAAATATATTTGAAGGAAAATTATCATCACAACCTAACCTTCTTACCTTAATAATGCGTGTTATATGTTTCAAATCAATGCTTATTCCTAAATTATTTCTAGAAATATAATGATATCCAAATGCAACTTTTCTTAAGGTACAATCTGATCGTACATGGGTTAAAATAAAAGAGATTCTTAGCTCTGAGACAAATATAGATGTTGATATCAATAACGAAGAAAAGAAACTAGTTGCTAAATGAATCAATATGTCAGTTACAGTGCTTAGGGGAAGCTAGATAGTAATGACGTAAGCACTACATCCAAATAAACCAATATAAGAAGTGTGTTCATTTCATTTGCTGGACTGTTGGAGAACATATGGGAAAATGAAGATCGCAAACTATTTCTCTTTCCTCATTTCCCTATACTAGTAAGTGTCTTTAAGAGAATATCTTTTCTCTTCGATGTAATAAATGGTATGTGCTATTGCGGAAAAAATGAATAATTCGCAATTGGGCTAAAAGTTTATCATGATTATTGAGGATCTGAGGGGAATGGCACAATGTAACAGGTAGGTAATTTCAAAGAATAGCTTAGGAGTTCGGTAAGCGCATGGCTATTTACACACGCAAAGACATTCACAAACATACATACATGAGTAAATACGTGCATGCATGCAAGCATACATACACACACATATATATATATATATATATATATATATATATATATATATATATATATATATATGTATATACATATATATGTATATATATATATATATATATATATATGTATATAAATATATATATATATATATATATATATATATATATATATATATATATATATATATATATATATATTTATTATACCTCACGTGAAGATTCTTGATTCTGATTGGCAAGGGCCATTGATTAATCGTCATGATTTCCTCACTACTTAGTGACAGGCTGTTGTCCTTCACAGCTCATGAATTAATTGAATAATTCACGGCAACAGCCATAAATTAATGGAATAATCACCGCTACCGGTCAACTAGGTCAATAAGCTCGATACGCATGCGTGCATATTAAACGTCAGCCGTCAGCGGATTTTTATCAAATAAAGATAGAATAATACAAACAAATAAGGTATGGTACGAACGTGACTTGTTTTGGGGGGTGTTTCAAGTTACGAATATGAGCGCCCAGTTTTCTTGGCGCAGATGCTATTTTATAAATGCTCGGATCTCTAAGTTAGAGTCTAAAAACTGTGATGAGGCCAATAGACAGCATATACTAACGGCCGGTACCACAGTTAGAGTTGATCGAACTAATAAAGACAGTAAAAATACAAACAAATAAGGTTCAGTGTCTTGCTAATACATAAGCACTAGATTGATTAAGAGGTGGTATCAATAAATGGAGTTTTAACGTTTTCTGATACCAATTTTATTTGAAAAAGAAAGCGAAACATCGAGTAGACTCATTTGTTCATGTCAAACTGAAAGTTTTCTCCTGTTGTACGCTTTGGGGCTTCTGTTTCACTCTGATGCGTGAATGCAACAATCCCTGTTATTGTAATTTGTAATTTTTTTTACAAAAGAGTATTTATCCAAAATCTCCGGTGTTTGTCATTTTCCCCCTTTTGTGTTTTGTATGTTGTTCGGTATAATAAAACAAATATGACATCCCTGTGTAGTGTACAACAGGAATAACTCCCCCTCGAGATGATTGTCGCCCTCGGGCGTACAATCTTCTCTCGGGGGAGTTATTCCTGTTGTACACCACACAGGGATGTCATATTTGTATAATATAAGCATAGTTTAACCTTGATACCCGCCCAAGTGTATTCTTAAACTGGATAATCAATGTTGCTCTGAAATCAGTAATGGCCGAATACAATAGAGGCACATGTAATATCCGCAATTAACTATTAATTTATTAACCTTTTTATCGTTTGATTTGAAAAACGCAGTGTTTTGTATATGCCTTTAAGGTGAATCGGTGGGCGTGCTCATAAGCATAGCGAACGCCTTACGTCTTGTCACTGGAGTATACGGCAAGTAGCAATGGCCGGCATTAATGTCTGATTCCGTAAATAAATTCTTATAAAGTCTCCTTTGTCAGTGTTGGGTTTGTCATGTGCACTGTTAAGCGAGACGTTCCTACAGCTGCCTGGTGGCTTTTATGTGAGAGCGCATTCATCGCGAGCAGTCTTCCTAAAAGCTTCATCTATAATTTATTTGCTAGTTTTATTGTTTTTGCAATGAAATTATGATTTAGGAGGATCGTGTTTTAAACCTTAATCTATCGATCTTTGATGGTCTAATTGTTCATCCTGCAGAAAAGCGACCATTGCGCTGGAAACAATTTTATTGCAGTTTTGTGATCTGCGTGATTGTTATCAAGCGTGGCTGGCAGCTCCGAGCGGCTCACTCGCCGGCTGTAAATACTGGATTAGATAATATAGTCTCTTTCCGTCTTTACTTCAAAATACGCCATTATTCACCATTATTTTGAGAGGCTGTTCTGGTGGGATTTCGCTGCCTTTCCGCCTCTGACAGACTGCCTTGCTACTACATGCACTAGGCTACAGTAGCACAGGGGAGAGCCAATGCTTATACAGACCTGCTGGTGCATGGGGTAGAACCGTAGAAGGCTTTGATGTGTAGCGGAATTTAGATTTCCTTGCATCGTTACTTTTTCTGCCGTATGGACGCGAATTTTGGAATTTCGTTTATCATTACTTTTCTGCCCTGTTAAGGCTAAACCGTGAGTAGCCTAGTGATGGTGATAAAAAATGAGGAACCCGGGAAAAAACCAACGCCTAACCCTAAGTCATAGACAACTTTCTCACGTTCTCCCCATGCCTAGACAGTTGTTAAAGGTATAGGAACCGAGAGTTCCAGGGGGAAATCCGCCACCTAATCTCAAGTCACTCTCAACATTCTCCAAGGCCCTCGATTAGCCAGTTGTCAAAGATTGGAGAATCAAGGGAAAATCACTGCTTAATCCTAAGTCACTGGCAACTTTCTCACACACTCCAAACCGTATTCGAATCCAGACAATTGAATTGTATTGCATTGTATGTATTGACTGCAATCGCAAAAAAAAACGCAAAATCATACATAGTACAATTGTGAGAGGCAATGAGCAGTCTGTTGCAATGCCTTAGACCACTCGGATATGGGGGCAGGCCCGCTAGCGCAACAGTGATCTGCCATCGGCTAGCAGGTATTGCTGAGTGTAGGGGGAATTTGCAATGCCTTAGACCACTCAGCTATGGGGAAGGCCCGCCAGTGCAACAGTGACCTGCTACCGGCTAGTAGCTATTGTTGTTTAGGGGGATTTTGCAATGCTTTAGACCACTCGGCTTTGGGGAAAGACCCGCCAGCGCAACAATGACCGGCAGCCGGCTAGTAGGTATTGCTGTGTAGGAGGATTTTGCAATGCTTTAGACACTCGGCTATAAGGGTAGGCCCGCCAGCGAAACAGTGACCTGTCGCTAGCTAGTAGGTATTGCTGTGTAGGGGAATTTGCAATGCTTTAGATCACTTGGCTATGGGGGAAGGCCCAGCAGTGCAACAGTGACCTACCGCAGGCTAGTAGGTATTGCTGTGTAGGGGAATTTGCAATGCCTTGGATTACTCGGCAATGTAATGGGGAAGGCCCGCCAGCGCGACAGTGACCTGCTACCGGCTAGTAGGTATTGCTGTGTAGTGGAATTTGCAATGCTTTAGACCACTTGGCTATAGGGGCAGGCCCGCCAGCGTATCAGTAACCTGCCGCCAGCTAGTAGGTATTACTATGTAGGGGATTTTGTAATGCTTAAGACCACTCGGCTTTTGGGGCAGGCCCGCCAGCGCAACAGTGACCTGCTACCGGCTAGCTAGTAAGTATTGCTGTGTGTAGGGGGATTTCGCATTGTTCCATTAGATCATAATGAAAAGCAGCGAACAGTTAGTTGCAATGCCTTAGACGACTCCGCTATAGGGCAGGCCCGCCAGTGCAACAGTGGCCACCCGTTAGTTGCAATGCTTTAGACCACTCGGCTATGGGGGAAGGCCCGCCCGCAAAGCATTGACCTGCTACCGGCTAGCTAATAGGTATTGCTGACTAGGGGGATTTCGCAGTGTTCCATTAGATCATTAAAGCCCCGCATACCTATACTCTCCTCTCCCCTCCTCCTTACTGCTGCTGCCAATATTGAAGCCAAATCCCACACAGATCCACCACGCGCCTCGCTACATTTCCAAGTGGGCATCCAGCGCATTAGACATTAACATGGCCGACCCTTGATTAATGGCACTACAGTCTTACCTGCCACTGAGCCCACCTCGATTAGAAGACACCTACATTGTGAGAAAAAGATGTGTTATTATTATTTTATTTTTTGTTTGTTATCTAATTATTGTTTCACACAAAACATCTTAGAGAAAGGCTATATAGTGAAATCATCTCTCCCTCCCTCCCTCCCTCTCTTTCTCTCTCCCCCTCTCGCGCTCTCTCTCTCTCTCCCCCCCCCCCCCCCCCCCCCCCCCTCTCTCACTCTCTCTCTCTCTCTCTCTCTCTCTCTCTCTCTCTCTCTCTCTCTCTCTCACTCTCTCTCTCTCTCTCTCACACACACACACACACACACACACACACACATGCATATGAGAAAAAATATCGAATCCGGTATATAGGGCATTTGGAAAAGTTACCAGGGGCTCGTTGTAAAGGCGGTGTCTTCCCCAATCTACTCCGGTTCCCCCACCTTTAATAACTATACATTCACGAATAAGACTTGATTCGGCAAAAAAGTGACGAAAACCCACATCCAAATACAAGCCCAGCAAGTTTTACTATGAGGAAGGCCACAATTGTGCCCTTAAAGGTGCAAGGTGATCATGCTATCTATTACCAGTAAACACAGTATAAGATAAAGCCAATAGTGCCTTTATTTGTAGCAAAGTGGTATTTGCTGTCTCGGTGCCCTCCTAGCTAACGTGATCAGTGTCAGATCCGGGTACGATGACATTTCACTGGCACAAGAACTATCTGTTGACATCTAGAGATGCTATTGGCATTTCCTACCGGATCTTACTATCTCTCCTGCTGAAAATTGATGATAACATAGAGTAAGGTCTCGTAAATACATCAAATCCTCGAATGTATCGAATGCATTTTGTATCAATCCAAACATTTAGAATTTTTGACTGGAAAAGCATGGATCTAATGCTAATGAGAAAGTAGGTGTTCTCATAGTAATGAGAACAAGTTTGAAATGTTGCAGGATTAAGGAAATACTAAGAATTAAGTCATGTTGTCTATATTCTTCCCATTTCTTTATATATATATATATATATATATATATATATATATATATATATATATATATATATATATATATATATATATATATATATATATATATATATATATATATGTATATATATATATATATATATATATATATATATACATATATATATATATATATATATATGTATATATATATATATATATATATATATATATGTATATATATATATATATATATATATATATATATATATATATATATATATATATATGTATTTATACATACACATGTATGTATATGTATATATATATGTATATATATATATATATATGTATATATATATATATATATATATATATATATATATATATATATATATATATATATATATTTATATATATTTATATATATGCTTTATCTAAAATAGTTGGATGGCTTTGTGTGGCGCCCTAGGTATGTATGCCTATGTTAGGATCTCACCGCAATATTCATGTCTTCGCATGGCAAAAGTATTTCGTAGTGCTCATAGATATGACTGGGAAATTATATGTGTCGTCTTCCCAACAGTTCATAATACAATACTCGTATCATTTACTGTGCCTCAATAAATATGGGCTATTACTCGAATAGCATGGTTATTTGAGAATCATTGATTGTGCTTCTAATCGGGTTTGTCCATATATCATTTTGCAATGGATATGACATTATGGCCAATTAGAGAACAAAGATCGTGGAAAACAATAAAACATAGTATCCTTATCACATCTCATGCTCTAGCGCTGTGCTCATGTTTGGCAACAAACCTTAGATGAATAAAAGAATGGATATGTAGCGAGAGACCAATTACTATATGCGCTATAGTGAAGGGCTGGACATGCCAGGGTTTATTTTACAGAATATATGTGGTGAAGTTCTTTTCCTAAGTAGATGAATGTGCGCTCTTTTGCTTCCGTCATTTTTTTTTTGCTTTGGGCTGTGCGTTATTTGTTTTATTTTATTCCTTTTTTTATTCTTATTCTTTTTTTAAATTTCATTTCATTGATACGGTACAGAATTTATATATATATATATATATATATATATATATATATATATATATATAGAGAGAGAGAGAGAGGAGAGAGAGAGAGAGAGAGAGAGAGAGAGAGAGAGAGAGAGAGGAGAGAGAGGGGGGGGGGCAGGTTTTTATTTCAATGTATATACAATGTTGGCCATGCCGTATTATGTGCATGTCGTGTGAACACAAAATCATAGCATTTTCATCCAAACTGTGAAAAGTCGTGTTGTGTTCTCGCCGCGGTTGAGCTCTTTATGGCCCCGACTTTGATCTGGGACACTATGATCGATTGATCCCCGTTGAAATGTAAGATTTTTAAAAGCCATCAGGCAGCATTTTGAGGCATTGAGGAGAAAGGGGGAGACCCCCACCGTCCGGGGCTCCGGATATGAACAACCTGCAGATGAATGACAAATTCTGAGTAGCGATGAGGCTGCCTTCATCTTTCATAGATCACTTTGAAGCCGCATTAAGATCCATCAGGTAGATAGATGAATGAGGAGGGTCAGGGAATCCATCCCGAGAAATCATCTAACATCATGTTATGACACACAGAAACTCTACACATGACAAATGGTAGCAGATTTGTACATAATGCCCAGCATTAGCCGTGATGCTTCCTGTCTCGTTCTCATACCAGTTTCCCGGGCCTCGTGGCCGCGAGACTCTCGCCGCAACGAGAGTTGGCGAGCCGAGCGTCTGATTAATTACACTTCTAGCTTCCACGCCGATCATTGTGGCCAAAAATGATGAAATAAAAAAGCCCTGTAAACTATAATTTGCAGCCATAACTGTGTGGAATTCTGATTACAAGAAATTAATGTCATACAAAAGTAATCGCAATACACCACTTTATGAATGTCTTTGATCGAGTAGAGTCTTCGGAAAATGACCTGCACTCTTTATTTATTTTGAGTGTAATCCCCCTACTGTTTTCTAAAAGCATATGATTTATATCATTAATTCTTGCTGTTGTGGTCGTTGTGTGTGGCGTTGCTGGCGATGCCGTTGGTGGGGGACGTTTGCTACCGTGGCTCACTGGGGAAGCCGGCTGTAAGTGTTCTGTAGTGGTTAGGGACATTAGCTTTGCCTCTGCAGCCCCATTCTTTTATCCAGTGCCGGTAACCCCCCTTTTTACAATAACTAGCGTGTTAAATGTCAAATGGAGGTACATCTCAGTATACCATCAAAACCGTACCCACTACATTGGGAAGCTGGCTGTAAGTGTTCTATAGTGGTTAGGCCTAGGGACATTAGCTATGAATCTGCAAACCCCATTCTCTTAGCCAGTGCCGGTAACCCCCCACCCCCTTCTGTTTTGCAATAACTAGGGTGTAAGTGTCAAATAGAGGTACCTCCTAGTATACCATCAAAACCGTACCCACTACCAATTTGAACGGATGGTTACAATGAGGGTAGTGGTGTGGATGTGGAAACAAAAAACACAGCTGAAACCACATAAGCTGTTCTTTTCCGTCGATATTCATGATCTAGATCACCTTTTAAATGAAGTCTCAGTTTTTCGTGTGTGTGTTTCCTTTCTTGAGACGTTTTGACGTTACGTTTACTTTGTCTGAAGTATTATTTTGTGCTATCCTCATATTGATACTCTCACCATTTTTCTTTCTTTTCTTCGCTGTTTTTTAAAAACTTTTTGTATTCATGAACCTTTTGTGTATGTTTGTGTATTTGTAATACGAACTTTGAAAATACCGTACAATTTAGTAGCACCGTGGTCAAAATCATACCTCCTGCATGAGCGGGTTGACCGGAATGGGATGCTATGCTGTATAAGTAATGAAACAGTTGATCCAATATTATTTATGGGCGAGTCGTGTTCCTCTGATAGGCTTTTAAACGACGGTTGAGGCGGAGGAGGCACATGCCTTGGGATCGTGTCTTCCCTTTCTGCCGGGTACTGCCTGATAACGTGCTTCATCTTGAATAATTAATAATGCTATGTAGCTTTCAGAAAAGACCATTATAAGGATATCACCGTGCGCTGCATTAATGGCGGCAATGAAGACCCCCTAATAATCGAGATAGCATCTACGCTTAAAGGTTGGAGAAAAATATAGGCTACCATACCTAAACGTCCGACCTTCATTACTGAATCAAAATGCAAGAGAATAAATCCACAGGACGAAATATGATATCATCTTTCTTCTCTATTGAATGATTGGGACATTTGCTTTGAAATTATATATATATATATATATATATATATATATATATATATATATATATATATATATATATATATATATATATATATATATATATATATATATATATATATATTATATATATATATATATATATATATATATATATATATATCAATATATATATATATATATATCAATATCAATATCAATATATATATATATATATATATATATATATATATATATATATATATATGCATATATACATATGTATGTATATATATATATATGTATATATATATATATATATATATATATATATATATATATATATATATATATATATATATATATATATATATATATATATGTGTGTGTGTGTGTGTATTTGTATATGTGTGTATATGATTGTCTGTATGTGTGTGTATGTATGTATGCAGAATATTGTTATACAAAAATGAAATTCGATAGGCCACTTTTAACCTTTCAATCATTTGAGAAATAGTGTGGTAATTCCAAAGCAAGTGTGTGTGCTAATAATTCGTAGCAATTACTCTTTTCCTTCTGAGGAAATCTGGATGTTACAGCCTTCATTTGGTTTCGCCTTCTGTCAGTCCCGTGCGTGCTGCAGGAAATCTTTGAAGAGTTCCCAATTTCCGAATCAGTCCATAGTAACTGCATTCAGGTGGACATCTGTAGGGGTAAAATCTCTCTTCCCTTCCTGTGTGTGCAGATCGGCCCTGGCGGCCTAGGGGATGGATTGAAGAGGTCTGCTGCCGCTAGATAAATGTTCTGGCAAATGTAGGGGATTTGCCTCAACTTAATTGTATGCTAAGTCTTCTTCTCAAATGGTAAGACTTTCCGCTAATAATACTTTTAATGACTCGCTAGATTGCCCCCGATTTATCAGATGAATTGAAAAATTGTACTCACGCTCGGTGTTTTATCCTTCTGTAGATCTTTTGGTCGTACGTCGCCTTTATTTCTTTTATATCAACTTCATATTTGTTATTTAATCTTGGGAACATCAGCACTGCGATGAATGGTTTGGTGTTATTGCATACAAGGCATACAGCCATTTGAATGGTTATGGTTGCCGGAAATGTTATCCTTCTTTTAATCAAATTATATAGATTATGAACATTAAGAAAATAGCATAATCAAATGGTATTCGCAAACGTAAGAATCATTCATCTGTGTGAGCTTATGGCAAGTATTGTTTTGATATGTTCTTGCCTTTTTCTAAGCTGTCATAGCCAAGCAAGCAAATTTAAGGACTATATGATCTAACATCAAGAACTGTATTACAGATACCACACACTATTCGGAAAAGGTTTGGTGACAGAGCCTTCTGTCCCTTGAGTGCACCACGCCTTTTGAATGAGCTCCCTGACAACATCGAGTCCGCTGATAGTGTGCAAAACTTCAAGACACAGCTGAAAACATTGCTATTTTGAAAGGAGTTTATTTGGCTATATAGACCATAAACATCTGTCCACTGACTATAGAGTGCTTTTGAACAGTATAGGGTATATTGCTGTATCAAATATCAATTATAATCATTGTTATTATCATTATTATCATCATTATTATTATCAATATTATTATTATTATTATTATTATTATTATTATTATTGTTATTATCATTATCATTATTATTATTATCATTATCATTATTATTATTATTATTATTATCGTCAGTATCATCATCATCATTATTGTTATTATCATTATTATTATTATACTATTATTATTACCATTAGTAGTAGTAGTAGTAGTAGTAGAAGTAGAAGAAGAAGAAGAAGTAGTAGTGCTGAAAAAAACCTGCAATTTCACCGTACAATCTTAATCCTTCAATATAACAGCAGAGTGTAACGCATAGACCTACTGATAGTGAAAGAGGGCCGTGATGTCGAAAACCTATGGTTTCTAATTTGTGCATAACTTGCTTAAACTCCTTGGGCGTATGGCGACCATACGTTCATTACCCAGATAAAGTGAACATGTAGTATCACAACCCCTTGTCCCCGCTCATTTCGCCTCAGCAAAGCCATGAAATACCTCTGTCCATGAAAAGTGATTTAAACCATTGTTATGTCTCCACAAATGAAATATACACGTCTGCAGTATCAGGGGTGTAATTTAGAGGGCTCAGTGCAAATAGATAGGCGAGGCCGGGACAAGGCCAGTGAAAGTGACTGCATTCTACTGGTGAAATTTACGACATTGTTTTCGCGTTTTAACTGTTTTGACTCGGTGGCAATAGTTAATTAAGATCCTCCAACCTTTGATTTGTTCATACGGTAATATTGCTGTCACTCTTACAGGGGTGGTACATGTGGCTTGCTGTGTGGGTGGGATTAATAGTGTGATATCATTTACACACGTTGATAAGAGGAGTGGTATCAAAAGGAAGCAGAGGAAACAATGAAACATATATACATTATATAGATGTCACTTTAATGAAGAATTGGTCACGACCAGGTGTGAGCATGTTTAGGATATGTCTCAAAGGCTTTATTTATTGACCAAAGGGCATGAGCTGGAAGGCAAGATGCAACATTGTATACATATATATATATATATATATATATATATATATATATATATATATATATATATATATATATATATATATATATATATATATATATTATATATATGATATATATGTTTGTTCAATTTGTGCTTGGGCTCTCTTGTAGTCATAGATACGTATCAATAAACATGAAAAACCATACTTTTGGGGAAATAATGGTGTCAAATGTTTCAAAGTCTTTTGTCTTTCATTGCATGCGTCAACGATCCATAATCCTCCAATGGTGTACGAAAAGTGGTATTTGTTGTTTGTTATATGTACCAATATCTGTCTTTATTTTTGTGAGTGTTGTTAAGAATTTAAAAGAAAAACAAGCGTTTTGCAGAAATTGAAAAATAATGTTTGACTGTATGCCATCTCGCCCTATGTGCGGACACCAATGGTCGGTGAAACTCTGCTGACTGTCAGAATCACCTGAGCATGGCCCCGGGGGTATCCACCATGGCGTCCGCATAACGACCCTCATACAGGCTACACACAGGTTAGGGACTTGTCACCGACCTCCTAAAAGAAATGAATGGGCAATTTAGTTGGCAGAATACGTGACCCAACGTGCGTATAAAACCAAATGAACGTATGAGCTCTGTTTTTCATCCACTACAAGATATGTTCGATGCGGTAGGAAGGTGTTAGTTTTTATGGGGCATTCCATAGATAGGAAGTTTGTAAGGTCATACGATAGAGTCCAGAGTGCATAACGGGCAATATATCCCTTTTTTGTTTCCGCGAATTTGCACAATCACGACAAAACAAGGGGATCGCATCATTTTATGTCATTTTTACTTGGGAAATTTAATCGTGTTATGGCTAGGAAGTGGTTTTGAATATACATGCAGGGGAATTCGTTTAGTACTCTATCGCGTACACAACCGAGAAATGGGGCTTCTCTCCAGTGTAATGATATGTTTGTCGTGTCCAGTTAATCAGGATTTTTATAGGTTTCCGCCGAAACCGATACTGGCGTAATACACAATGTTGCTATAAATTCCATTCAAACGAAACCTACACAGAAGCCTTACCCCATAGGAATTCCTTGACCAGATTTTGAAACTTTGTACCAGAGCATTTTCCTTATTAACGCTACCACATACCATAACTAGCAAATTGGGTCAATGCAAAGGCATGTTTCTCGTCTCCAAACGTGTGAGTTTGTCACGATTGGTATAACTACTAAACGTGACAATTAACCATCCATGTTCGTATGACAGGGACAAGTCCCCGGGGCCAGGTACCCTGTCTAATGTACACCCCTAGACCACCACCAGGGCAGCATTTCTAGGTGCACCTACTTTACAGCCTGGCCACACTAAATCACTACTACGACCACAAAGGAAATAATTAAAATCCAGCAGATCGGATTACGTGTAGTGGCCCTGTTTGTTGGGGGTTAGGATAACTGTTTTTCCTGACCACTTGACAAGTACATGATGGCTGTAGCCTCTCTACATGTAGGAGTTGGCTAGTCATCAGCTGTGTTAGATTTTGGCCGTTTTATTAGTATGTGTGTATATATACACACATCGCATATATATATATATATATATATATATATATATATATATATATATATATATATATATATATATATATATATATATATATATATATATATATATATATATATGTATTTAAATATATATACAGTCAAACCTCTATTAAGCGACCGCTCAAGGGAAATGTCAAAAGTGGTCTTTTAAAGAGGTGGTCTCTTAAGAAGGGGTTGAGGATCTGAGCGAGGTTATGAAAAAACAAAGAATCTCCAACAATGACCTGGAATTATTGAGGTTGTTATGTTTAGCTGCGTTTGTTGAAATTTTTTCATTAAAATTTTAAGAATAAACAATTCAGAAAAATAAAAGAACTATATCATAAATTGAGGACCCTCAGTAATGATAAACCCTCAATTTTTTACCGATAATTTCATTATTTTATTGTGCCCTTTTCAATATACAAGGCGTCTAGGCATTCAAGTGGTCGTTGAATAAAGGACCATTTACTCGTAGGGATAAGATTTCATGGCCGTTGGTCGCGTCAAGCAAGTGGTCGCTTAATCAAGGTAAAATATACAGGGAATGGCCTTGGGGGGATTTGAAATGGTCGTTCAAGGCAAGTGGTCGTTTAAGAGAAGTGGTCGTTGAGGCAAGTTTGACTGTATATATATATATATATATATATATATATATATATATATATATATATATATATATATATATATATATATATATATATATATATATATATATATATACACATTTAGCAATATAAATGACAAGTAGAGGGGAAGTAAGTTGGCACATATTAATTGACAATGAGTGCTGAAGCAGATCATCGACTGAAACAAAGAAAGTCCCAGGCAACAGCCATCAAACCCAGTAATTCCTTAGTGTGTAATACCATTCAGTCATTGGGGATGTCCCTTGCCAGCCTTTGGTCTAAAGAAAGCGAGCAGTTGACGCATTTTGCACAATGCCTCGATAAGTTCAAAACTGTCTAAAGTGGTGCTTGATGAATGTGCTACAGTGTGTGCAGGCAAACGTCATCGTGTTGAAACCAGGGCCACTGGTGTCAAATGCGTAGTGCCATTCAGACATTGGGGATGTCCCTTGCCAGCCATTGGTTTAAAGAAAGCGAGCAGTTGACGCACTTTGCACAATGCCCCGATATGTTCAAAAGTCTGAAGTGGTGCTTGATGAATAGGCCGTGGTGTGTGCAGGCAAACGTCATCGTGTTGAAACCAGGGCCGCTGGTGTCAAATGCGGAGGTTGGGGCGTCGAATGTTGTATTAATTAGGTTTAATGGGAGGTCAAGCACGATACTAGCAGCCTCATAGGGCAGACAGCACGGGCTGCAGTCCGGGACATCCCTCCCAGTGAGACACTTATCTGCCCTGATATTCCCAAAATCTCGCTCAGTCATTCGCACGGCCGGCCTTATCAGTTTAGAGACATTTTTACTGTGCTTTTCGGCGGCTGTTTTTGGAACCCTTGTGAGCGAACAAGATTCCACGATCATTCCACCCCGTCTGCATTCTTACATTATCACACACTCACTCGCTCGCATCCTCAGAGGCACGTTTTCAAATTGATGTTCAACTAAGTTCCTACAGACCGTTGAGAGACAATAATATTCGCGGCAAACCGAAGGGGTTCCCCCATATATGACCGGACTAGCGTAATTCCAAACTGTCTGCATTCTTATATTATCACACGCTCACTCGCATCCTCAGAGGCACGTTTTCAAATTGATGTTCAACCAAGTTCCTACAGACCGTTGAGAGACAATAATATTCGCTGCAAATCGACGGGCTGCCCCAATAATTGACCGGACTAGCGTTATTCCAAACTGTATGCATTCTTATATTATCACACGCTTACTCACTCACTCACAACCTCAGAGGTACGTTTCCAAATTGATGTACAATCAAGTTCCTACAGACCGTTGAGAGACAATAACATTCGCGGCAAACCGACGGGCTGCCCCATGAATGATCGGACTAGCGTATTGCTCGCTGATCCTGATTATGAGGATTAAAGCGCTTGAGGCATGTGTTATATTCGCCAAATGGTTGTTTTTCCACAGTACTCCAGTTCTAATACTTGCGCATGGCATGATTTCATTTAATTAAATTCCATTCACCCGAGATTTCTTAATATCATTCAAATTTTAAAGGTTGTCCCAACAAAACTTATCGAATGAATGCAATGCACTCATTCTCATTTTTCCCTCTGTGTCCAGTGTGATTCACTTTTATGTATGATTTGTTTTGCCTAACGTTACCATTTAATAGCCCTTTGGCCAGATATTATTTTAGGTCTTTTGACAACACTTACCGGTACTAGTTTAGGCTGATGAATAATTACAAGGTTAGATAGAAACCCTTCAGGCATTGCCTCTGACCTCAAGTAGAATTTATAAGTAGGAATTCAAATAAGTCGAGTGGCAGAGTATTTCACTTCAGAAATTAGGCGAATAGTTATTTTAGGCTGTCGGTAGGGGCAATGCCATGTGGTAGGCACAAGGACCCCCTCAATGGCCGAGGCATATTGCGTCGAGTGCTCGCTGACTGTCACCATTGCAACAAAAATGTACGAGTAACTTATAATGACAGAAAATATGAGGATAAACAACACATTCCATTCTATTAACGACGAATAAAACATTTGTTACCAGATAGTTGATGTGAAACATACAAATGTGAATTTATGCCAATAATGGCTAATTCGTGACTAGCCAGGTGTAAGTATTGGAGGAAACCAGAGTACCCGGAGAAAAACACCGCCTAGCCCCAAGTCACTGGCAACTTTCTCCAAATGTGAACATCTCCAAGATAATAATAACACTAAACGTGTACACCTTCGCCCTATTCAGATTTTCACATTCATGAGGTTTAATGTTAAGCAGGACTGAGTAGATAAAGAAATCCTTTCAGTTTTGGTCTAAGAAAGTGGCAATGATTTACACGATGTCCTTTGTCGTGCGTCACAAAAACTTTAAATCTTGCGCATACCTTCTGGTTTGTTTTCCCCTTGGCAATCTATTTGACTGTTATTCATTTTTTATGGAAGGCCTTTGGCTATACATGTGTAGCCGTCATTTAGTGATGTTCAGCCGAACATCTGAGAGCAAAAATAAATAATCTGTGACCATTGGTTTAGTGCGTTTCTCACAAGTTACATATTTCATTTTATGGTCGTGTGTGAGATGATCTATTCTACTCAAATAATAGAATAGATGCACATGTATAAACACAATCATTACACGTAACGCTTTACATGCAGTATTTGTCACTGAATGTATGGAGCCTTCTGTACTAAACAAGTAACAAATGGACTACTAGTATGCGTCACATTGGAACAAAACCGAAAATAAAATCTAAATTGTATGGTAATATTTATTGACTGTAACCATAAATCGTTACAAAGGCATGTTCAATACAATAATCATTATAACAAAGAGAAGAAATGATAAAGTAACACAAAGGCAAACTGGAAAATACAACTTGTTTAACATACTAACTGGTTAAGTCATAACATAGATGACTAAAATGACATAACGATAACATGTGTCTATAGCATATAAAATATTTTGGCCGATCCCACCAAGTATTGTTTGCAATCCTTGTACCAAACAATGGCAAAGAAACCATTGTTATCCTTCTAGTTTGAATATTCATCGTTTTGTTTCAAATCCAGTGTTTTCTAATAGTCTAGGAACCATACACTTTAACAAGGGCGGGTAGTCGGATATATGTATGAGTCGTATAGTACTTTTTCTGAAAATAAAGCTGTTTTCTTGATTACGAACCACACATAAAAACCATTCATTTTCAACCAATCAAATCCCACGGTTTCCGTTGGGTGTGAAATTGTCAAAATGGCCTCCAAGACTGTTGTTGGCCATGGAAGTGGGTGGCACTAATCTCAGACAATACTTACTTTACCAACCAGTCCCCATTGCCATTACTCGGCCAGAGAGAACATTACGTCTGCGGAGAGCTTTGCACAGCGGATTATTGTTATTTGCGATGGCTGTTTGCTATGACATTTTTCAACTTCGTTTATTTATTACCGCAAGAAAGTTGATGTTATCCTGGATAATAACTTTTTTCATTCCCGAACGCGGGAATTGCCTCGTTAGGTACAGTAATTCCTACTCATACGGCAAATGAAGGCGATTAAGTCTTATTTCAGATTAATGCCGCCATTAATTTGATAAATAAAAGAAATTTACTGTAAAGCAATCCGGTCTGGTGCGATTGTCGTGCATTTTGATACATTTACATTTCTCTTAGGCGAGAACGTTCGCCACTTATTTGCTTTAACAAATAAAATTTCTCCATTGGAACTAATGCCTCTTTCTGGCGGGGACGATTTATGAGCCGGCGAAGATTTCATTAAATTTGGAAACGCATCCGATCCAACATCTGTTTTTATTGAACGCACCGGTCTAATTGCGCGCGCTGATTGCCGTATAAAATTAAAAGAAAATATTTTCCGCGAAAATTAGCAGGATGCTGTATTTGGTGGTGATACGGAGAGAGATTATGTTGTCTATTCCAAAGTCCCGCCTGGTGATTAATGGTTGCATTATGAGTTTTATATTTTCTGGCCATGCTGCCGACGCGAAGTGCAAGTCTTTGAGTATCCGGCGAGCGATCTAAACTGCCCGACTCGGCGGCCCCATTCGCAATGCATTGTGGGACTGATGACTGTCAGGGCTATTACTGACTTACTCAAGTCTATTGCTGTTTCTACGCCTCCCTCTAACCACACTGCACAATAAACTAATCACTACAGATTAGTAAGTCTCTTTGTGTTACTCTCCAGTGTTTTTTTTATCTTTTATTCGACTAAATGGTATCCGACACAGTGAAAGCAAAACCGACGTATCTCATCTCCCATTTGATTACTAGTACTTGAGAAAGTTGCCAGTGACTTTGGGTTAGACAGTGGTTCTCCCCGGATTCTCTTTTTCAAATTTTATATTTCACTAAGGCTACGTTTGTATAGTCAGACATCAATCTCTTTTCAGTATGTATGGATGTTAATTGACTGCAAAATAGATTTTACAATTTAAGCATACCTCAAAATTATGACGGTGCAGGTGTGAACGACAGAAAAAAAATACATATATATTTTTCCGCTGTTTTTCTAGAAAACGACAGAAAAAGAAATTGAATTTTTTTCCACCGATTTTAAAAAAACAGCAGAAAGATTAACTTTTTTCTGTTGTTTTCCAGAAAAACGGCGGTATTTATTTTTGTCGTACCATAGTACAAAATGGTGGATTATGTAAATTAAAAAAACAATATAAAAATGACAGGAAAGGATAAGGTGTATGTACAATCTTTCATTTTTACGCAGATGTTTCTTGGTGTAACCTAGTGTCTAGTATCCTTATAACGTGCGTCTAGTCCATAATTTGTGTCATGTCAATTTGCTATCAGTTTATCATTTGTTATTATAGCGTTTTTGTTTCTTTATGTGTGTTATTACTTTATGTTCTGTATCATTTTATACTCAATTGTATAGTCAATAGATACAATACCACAATACAATATTCTATTTGATCCACCGCACACAACTAGCTAGCCACTATTTAGCCTGTACATGGCAGAAAAGATGATGATAATCGAAATTTAAGATACATTGACAATGAACTCATGAACTCCAAGCAGATGACACTTATTTCTATGGAAATTTGAAAGACAAAAAATGGCGTGGTTAACATTTCCTCTCTGTATTTTATATATACTGTATATATATATATATATATATATATATATATATATATATATATATATATATATATATATATATATATATATATATATATATATATATATATATATATATATATATATATATATATATATGTTAACTGTTAGCCCCCTTTGGCTGAGTGGTCTAGCCCAATGGACTTTTTTTACCGTGTCTCACCCCTACACAAAGTGCGAAGTTTCGTCTCCAAACCTGGGACCTCTCAGACCAGTGGCGAGAGACAACGACCAGTCGGTACACAATGCCTTAGACCACTCTGCTCTTGGGAATATCGTCCATTTGTCCTTGTACTGTACTGCACAGATTTGCTCAAAATAGATATCGAAGTTGTTAGAACAGCATTTGGATTTGTGCGTTTGGTTTTCTTGCACAAACATTGTTTATTTGAACATTGCGTGAAAAAAAGCGATTGTTGTGTCTACTTATCAGTACTTGGGGGAAATTTGCCGGCGGCGCATGCGCGAAACCGGTAAGGCGGGAAACAATTATGTATCCGTTTACTACCACTACTAGTTTGGTGTATCTCACCATTGTCAAACGCCCTAGGTTCGAATCCGGCTTGAGGAAGTTACCAGTGACATTGGGATAGTCGGTGGTTTTCTCCGGATGCTTCGGATTCCTCACCCGACAAACAACTGACTCCAAGATACAGACAACTTGCTCACATGCAACGACAACAATCACAAGTACAACATCAACATCAAACACTACTAATACTTCTACTAAAATTGCTATTACTACTACTACTACTACTACTACTACTACTACTACTACTACTACTACTACTACTACTACTAAAACTACTACTACTGCTGCTGCTGCTACTGCTGCCACTACTACTACTACTACTACTACTACTACTACTACTACTACTACTACTACTACTACTAGTCTACTACTACTACTACTACTACTACTTCTACTACTACTACTACTACTACTACTACTAC
Source organism: Maea johnstoni (assembly GCA_963942565.1). Classification (NCBI taxonomy): domain Eukaryota; kingdom Metazoa; phylum Annelida; class Polychaeta; order Spionida; family Magelonidae; genus Maea; species Maea johnstoni. The sequence continues at coordinate 15,751,016 of OZ012690.1, forward strand.
TACTACTAAACTGCTACTGCTACTACTACTACTACTAAAACTGCTGCTGCTATTACTACTACTACTGCTGTTGCTGCTGCTGCTACTACTACTACTACTACTACTACTACTACTACTACTACTACTACTACCACTACTACTACTACTACTGCTGCTACCACTACTACTACTACTACTACTACTACTGCTGCTGCTGCTGCTGCTGCTACTACTACTACTACTACTACTACTACCACCACCACCACCACCTCTACTACTACTACTACTACTACTACTACTACTACTACTACTACTACTGCTGCTGCTGCTGCAGCTCCAGCAGCCTCTCCCACCAGCAGAAGCAGCAGCAGTACTCACACCATAAGGCATGATGTTATAGTGGTTTTAGTAGAGACTAGAGTGTTGAAACGTCTATTGTCACATCTACTCTCACTTTAAACGACTTCTGCTCAATCATCAGTAAATTCGCTCTCCCTGCGAGTCTTTATTATACACTTTTATTGTTTGGCATGAAGATTTACGGTGGAGCTTTTTTCTCCAGTCACGGCCGGACCTTTCAATAAATATCCATTAGAAGTCAAGTTAGAATTCAATGCGAGGAGCGAGAGTCGAGCGCCGGGCCGGGCTGCGCGCTAGTTGAGACACGTAACGTTCACACTCGTCCCCCGTCGCAGATCAAACTAACGCCGGGAGAGACCTAAAGAGCCCCCTAGAGTTAACTTATGCTAAACACTGCTCGCACTTACTTTCCAAGATCCACTGGCTGCAGCGGCTGTTGAATGACTCTTGCTGCATCTCTCTCTCACAGTAGACTCTGCTGTCTCCAGAGCAGCTACTGGTACACACACAGGGAGAGATAGGGAATTGTCGCCGCTCATTTATTGCTTCCGGAACTGACTCTGATTCTCAATGTTATCATTTACATCATCATCATCTTTATCATTATCATCGTCATCAATATTATCATTATTTCATTATCATCATTACCGTCATCCTCTTTATCTTCGTCAACATTATTATCATCATCATTATTAGTGTTGTCATTATCATCATCATCATCATCATTATCATCATCAATATCATAAATATCATCATTAGTATTATTGTCATTATTATCATCATCAGCAGCAGCAGCAGCAGTAGTAGTAGTAGTAGTAGTAGTAGTAGTAGTAGTAGTAGTAGTAGTAGTAGTAGTAGTATATAGTAGAAGTATATAGTAATCATTAGTTCATCATCATGAGTATTACTAGTACATGTACTTATATAATTCGAAAGAACTCTAAACAAAATGCGTGGAACCTCGATTTAATATTCTAGACGGTTGCAAGCTGGCCCTTAAATCAGAAATATTTCATACCACATGAAGCAATTACAGAGGAGTCATCAAAAAGGCAGAAAAATATTTCATAAAATACATCGAAACTCAAACAATAGGATTCACAATAAGTAGCGGAGAACCAACCGTGCAACTTAATTACTATACAGGTGGGCTGTTATCCTCACCTGTATATTTTAGTTCGTCCTCTTGCCGCCAGGGCCCGTGAGCGGACCACGCCTGTCGCGTGCCGAGTAGACTCTCGCGCTCCACTCGCTGATATCAGATGTATCGAGAATTTATGAAACAATTCACCGCCGTCTTTATTACATACTACTTCCTAGTGCCGCTTATTGTATGTCGTAGATTGTTGGAAATGAAATATATACTATATCGTCGAGCGCTGATAAAACTGCGTGAAATACGGTAGACCGGAAGGAGACCGCACTGAATGGGTGTTTCAGTTCTCATTGGTGGCTGTCAAGAGCACTGTGGGATCGCTTGTCAAGTGCCGCCTTTCCCCTAGCTTAGAGGAATAAAAACAAGTGGATATGAAACCAGGCGGTCAACTTGAATAGATTGGCTGCGGTGAATAGCCCAAAAGTCGCGTTCTGCGCATTTGACGCCCAAGTTTCTCTGTAAAGTAAACGATCAGAGAGCCCTTATTGGTCTTTGTCTCCTAGTGACGTCACACTTAGGACAGATTCGTGACCCCTTCACTATAGCACATGTAGTAATTGGTCTCTCGTTACATATCCATTCTTTTATTCATCTAAGGGTAGAGATGCGAAGGCAGAGAAGAATTCTGATCAAACGTGTCCAGTTACAGAACGGGTTACTAACAGCACAGTGGTTTTGACCCACTGATATCTGCTGTGCGCACATGATCTGAACTATTTTCGCAAAACGTTATAATCAAAAGTGTTGATTTTGAAAATAAAATTTTGAAGGATTTTTGCCACAGCAAGACATAACTTTCAATCACATGTAAAATCTTTTCCCTTTTTTAATAAGATTTTTCAATATAAGTCGAGTCGTCCAAGCCTTTGCCATAATGCCTGCTCGCTGTTTCAAAACTGCACATGCTTGAATCCGTCTGGGCGCAATGGGAGAGAGTTGCCATTGACTTTGGGTTAGACGGTGGTTTCGCATGGTACTTCGTTTTTCTCATTAACAAATGAATATTCGTGATGAAGCCTCGATATGACAGAAAACGTAACGATAACAAACATTGCTGACTTTGTTCCTAGATTTTTTTAAATTTCGCAACACATGCTGTTTTTTATTTGTTATAAACACATTATTTCAGTATTTGCCAAGGGAAAAATGTATTTTTCAATATTCAATGAACTTTGACTTTGTTCCTCAATGGCGTCGCTTTCGTATCGGACAAATCCGAACGAAATTTTGATATTCTTCACTTTCTCTTCAAGATATGTTTTAAGTGTGCTGTCATTATAGAAGAACCAATGGGAAAATCAGAATCTGACTCCTGTCTACATTGTAAAGAAATAGATACTAGTACACAAGTAATTACTTCCGCACAATTCTTTTAACCAATTTGCATTCAGGGTGTTCACATGGCCTGAAAACAAACTTTAAACATTACTTTTCAAAAACAATGATATTTCAAATATCATTGTATATTTTAAATATATATTTCAAGAAAGTTCGTTAAATATAACTGGAACAACAACTTTGCTTTGACATCAAATCCATGGGCACATTTGGAATGTGAATGGGTTAAAAGATCTCTGAAAAGGCAAGATGTGTGTATTTTAAATGGAATCAATTAATTCTAAGCAATGAAGCGAGGCAACTTGCTTTAATCCAGATTAATGGTGTCTTGATTTCTTAGCTGGCCATTCTTGCAGCCTCATAAAAAACTTATTAAGAACTGCTACGGCTGATTAAAAACCCACAACATGTAGATGGCCGGTGAGTTAGAAGTATCAAAATTTCTAATTTTATTGCGCAAACTGTCCGTAATAGAAATTGTATATTCCTTCTGCATACTAGTATACCTTTATTGAGAAGGGGCCTGTCGTGATCGCCGTGTGGTCTGAGGCGTTGCCACTGATTGCTCGCCGTCTCTCACCACTGTCCGAGTTCGACTCCCGGACTGGGCATGAGAGAAAGTTGCCAGTAACTTGGGGGGGGGGGGGGGGGGTTAGTGGTGGCTTTCTCCTGGCATTCCGGTTTCCTACAGCACAGAAAATGAAACATCATAAACGTGCAGTTACTGAAGGTTTGTGAAGTTTCATTAATTGATAAAACGTTATAAACCTCAACAACTGAAGCTTCATATACTTTTAGTGAGCGAAATGTTCAGTAATAACTTCATAAACCTTCCGTATGTAGGTAAGAAAAATGTCAGAAAGCTAGTAAGACCAACCAGTACTGTTATGTTAATAATACAGCGTTTGTAGAATACCTACTCGTGTAAACTAACTCATTCAAGTGTCGTTTGGACCTATACCATATAGTAAATAACTTACAAAACTATTTGATGGAGAGGTGTTAGTTGTGACCCGATGATGCTTTTTCATTAAATACCTCCCGGAACATGGTTTTGTCAGAGTTATCGCCCAAATTATACCGGACTGTTTTAGGTTGCTACCGGCATGAAAATGTTAACTGCTTAACTTATCGAATCTTAGGAGAAAACATAACATGATTGTTTGAAGTGTTTATTTGCTATAGTAGTTGATTATATACAATATAAATTGGAACATGTTCAACCTGAACACTTTTTAAACTAAAAGATGTTCTATTTTCTCCAAAGGTTGTTTAGGCTCGATTTCTGTCTGCCTTCAGAACACGTTCAACTGCCGGAGGTGTTTAATTTGACAGGTTCCACTGTATCGCTATGTTTGACAACTATTGTTTTATTTCTCACGGCATTTTAGAGCTGCAGCTTTCTTGGAGCTCAATCTTGAAGCACCAATAACTCTTGAAACTTTGAAGACTCGGCAGCGGAGCACAGGTGAACTTACGGAGAACTATCTTATTGAACAAGCCATAAAACCTGACACTTCCATCGCCAACGTATACACATTACCGGGCCCGGTGTGTTGGTGGTATTAAACGAAAGCTGTATTATCGGCGCGCGAGGCATCTCCGAAGTCAGAAACTGCAGAAAATCCATCTGTTCGATTCTGCGAATTTGAGGAGAGAGCTTGTCGTAAAATAAACGAAGCGCACTGTTGCTAAACCCGTATGAAAGCCCTCTGTTCGAAATGCGACCATCTTCATTCCGAGGGGTGCGCGCGCTCGGCCGTCTTTATGCCGTGTTTATAAACAGGAGTTGCACGAGGAAATTTAGCGGCTAATAGTCTAGAGGGGTTGGAATTGGATGTAATATTAAACGTTTCCCCTGTCTTAGTATCTTGCTTCAGTTTTATTATGTGCACACTACGTGTTGCGCTAGCGTAGGGGCGACAAAAAGGGTCGGGAACTATTCCGGCAGACGATCGCCCACCTCCGCCATCGGACACTGAAATCATACACGCATATATGTCCATTTTTAATCCATTTGCATAAGGAGTACACATATGTTCAGACAACTTTACAAACAACTCTTCGATTAGAGATATATTTAAACAGCATTTGTAGAACCACTTTTAAACCAATTAGAATTTTCAGTGAAATATTTCACAAAATCTAGCGTAGTTATAGAGATAACTTGCACAATTTTAAGTGAAATATTTCACAAAATAGTTGTTATAGAGATAATTTCCACAATGCCTTTTTTAATCCGTTCATTCCTGCTATGCACCAGGAACTTTTTTTATTTCAAATAAATAGTTCCTGATTGCACTCACGGCCTGAAAACTTCGAATAAACTCTTCGATTAGAAGAATTTTCGAAAAATATTTCAAGATGGGTTGTTTAACCCAACGGGATCAGTAAATGTTAGTGGAATATTTCTCAAAACCTTGCTTTGTTAAGTAGATATTTGCATGTTTCATACCAGTAGAATAAGATAAATTTATATCTGCATGGACTATGTAACAAACGCCTTATTGCTGTGAAAACATATGTAAATTATCCCATTAATGCTCACAGCGGGCAAAAGCAGCTTGACAACTATGATGAGATCTTGCAGGCCAAAGTAAAGTTAGGACAATATTTGAAGGAAAAATGTTATTTAGAACACTACCGACAACTCTCCTTCAAATATTTTGTAAACTAATTTACTATTTCCAGGTTAGTGTCAAAAGTATCTGAGATCCGGAAGAAAATTTCAATGGTAACTCTTGAGCATTAAAGAGTTAAACACTACTTTAAAGATCAGAAGGTGTTCACCTAATACGGATTACTATATGCAGTCTTAGATGACCAAACACAAGTGGATTCGAAACCAGCCGGTCAACCTGAACATGCTAGCCTCAACCAATGTCAACTAATAGCTGCTAATAGGCCGAAATTGATGCTCTGGGCACCCCCAGCTGGTGGTGGAGATAAGGTTTCTCTGTATTGTGATCGATGGGAGAGCCCTGATTGGTCCTTGTACCCACGTGACCTCGCTGTGATGCGTTATCTGGTACTCCTGGCATGAGTCCAGCATGTAACTATAGGGCATATGGTAATTGGTCTCTCGCTACATATCCATACTTTTCTTCATCCAAGATGCAGTTCTGTCTCCTAACTAAGAATCACTGAGACATAAGATTTGATCATTACAAGCACAAAAGATAATCACACACAATACTTAACTTATACTGATGTTTAGCATATATGTTAAAGTAATTGATTCTTGATACTAGAGGGCGCCTCTATGGCTGTGTGGTCTTAATAATTTTCTATTGACTGTTCGATGTCTCTCATCAATGCCAAAGATGCCTGGTCAAAATCTGGCTCGAGGCATGTGAGCATATTGTCAGTGACTTAAGGTTAGTCAATTGTTTTCGCGTGCTTAATCCAGATATTCCGTGTCAGAAATAAACTGACCATTCGCAGTGCAGCATAAATGTGGCAGAAAATGTGAGGATAGCTATAGATGGGAATCTAAATTCTATATTCTAGTTCCACCTTAGATGAATAAAAGAATGCATGTGTAGAGAGAGGCCAATTACTATATGCGCTATAGTGAAGACCTGGCTATCCCATGGGTCTCGAATCTGGCATCAGTGTGAAGTCACTAGGATACAAAGACCAGTGAGAGCTCCCGTATCGTTTATATTACAGAGAAAGCTGCGCACCAACACGCGCAGAACGTAACTCTTGGGCTATTCGCCGTAGCCTGCTTGTTTAGGTTGACCGGCTGGTTTCATATCCACTTGATTTTATTCATCTAAGGTTCCAAGTCGTATAATCTCCTCTAAGCCAGACGACTTTAAAGGCAAACGAACCCCACCCACATCTATCTTCAGTCTTAACCCATTCATGCTTGAAGAACCCATAATAGACGACCAAACAATTTTGGGGGATAAATTGCAGACTAAAGGATATTTTAGAAAAATATTGAAGATGAAATGCTAATCAGAACGTAGCCTACAACTCTCCTACACATATTTTGGGAATTCATGTCTCATTTCTAATTCATTTTCAAAAGCATCGTGGAACCAGGCGGCTATTTCAAGAGAAATGCACACGCATGGATTTGGTAATAAGTAATTATATCTACTAGTGCTTAAGTGTCTGACCAGCTAATTACTTGGGATGAACAATCAAATCTGCCTTTTCTCGGGCTAGGAGATTAATCCTGAACTTCTACTGCCTGTTTAATAGTCTCTATTATTCTGGATGGGGCTACACATGGGGAGAACTCAGTGATGCGTGTACAATAGAACTTGAATGAATTGAGCAAAAACGGTTTTCTCTATTAAGTAAACCTAATTTTGAAGTTAAAACAAAAAACAACACAAGTGCATAAGTGGTCCTAATATATATATATATATATATATATATATATATATATATATATATATATATATATATATATATATATATATATATATATATATATATATATATATATACATATATATTTATATATATATATACATATATATATATATATATATATATATATATACATATATATATATATATATATATATATATATATATATATATATATATATATATATATATATATATATATATATATATATATATATATATATATATATATATATATATATATAATTATATATATATATATTCAAAACATTGTAACCGACATACCTAAATTATAACCAGATTGTTTCTGTTCCTGCAGAGAAGGCATGGTAATGATATAAAATGTATAAATGTTACTTAATGATATTCGTGAGTTATGTATAGTATCAGAGCTCCAGAGGAATCCCGCTTAAGCTCAGCTAGGAGGTTACCATTAATTAGTTGTATAATCGAGTACTTGTCTATTTTGGTCACCAACCTCGCGTTGGTCATATAATATAGCAGTCATATGCCACAAGAAGTGACGATAATCAAAATTAGTCTCGGTGAATGTATGTATGTTGAGTGATAATATTTTGTTGAATAACGATTTCAGACTGCTGATCTACCTTAAAATATCATTAAACTTTAACAGAGTCTGATGGACTAGTTCGTCACCCTTTGGTTTTAACACGTGAGTCTTTTATGAAGTTTGGTGGTACACCGGAAGGAGAAGAAGAAGAAGAAGAAGAAGAAGAGCCTATTCATGCATTTTGATCTTCTTGGGTAGTGGCATTTACCTTTGATACTAGAAATAACTTTAGATGAAAGCATACATTCAAAAAAAGTTTAAAAGAGGTTTGTGTGGGTTCAAGACAAAAAATATCCTTCTAATATTTTCTGAATTATCATATGTTACAAAGATATTTATACCAAAAACAGCGAGGAAGTTCTTCGGAAAGTTCTGTCATAAATGGGTTCAAAACACTCCCTGTTTGATCTCCACATTCCCAGACAAATTCATCTGTTATTCCTTCCGCAAAAGGAAAAAGTATGTTACAATATTATACAGTTGAAACATAAATAGACTGGTGTGTGTTTGTATGTTTTCCATTTGTGGCTGAATTCCTCAGCCTTGTTTTGTTCGAAGTAACAGTAGCATTTGAACTTGAAGCGTTTAAAAAGCAGTTTACAACACTACCCCGAATCAAACGCTTTGGCTAAATCATTCTTGGAGTATTTGATTTGCAATTACCCAGCGTCGAGTTTGACATTGAAACTTTTTCAAGGCGTTTTCTTTTCAAAGAGAAACATTTACCTCGAAAGTTGAAAAGGAAATAAATTCACCTGCAATTCAACTGGCCTGTGCCAGAGCGTTATTTGTTCTCTCCGGTTCTGTAACAATTGCATTGTGATCGGATGACCTTGTCGTGGCTATTACTATGTAAGTACTTTACAGGCCGAGTGTATGTTTAGTAACCGGTACAATTGCTCTCAAACAACTGGCACAAAAATCAGCCGGAGTTTCCAATAAAAAGTAACGCGTATTGAAGCTGTCGCTCACAATGAGAACAAACATTGGTTCACAAATGGCTGTAACTGTTGCCACGTACAAATACGATTGTCAACGGTCCCTCGACGTCAAATATTCGACACTAATCCGATATAACCATGTTTTGCCGAATGCATCTCTTTTCTGGTACGTGTTTCGGCAAGAGTGTGGAAGCCATTTTTTCGACGAAGTCGCTACGTATCGAGACCCGATACAGTGAAACCTCGGTGATATGAACACATTTTTTTTTATTGAGTACACTTTTTCCCCGGAAACTTTTTCTCGTTATACAGTGAAATCTTCGTATGTGAACAACTTTTTAGCCCCTCTGGAGAAGTCGTCTGTCTTATTTTCTACCAATATCAAAATCTCTGATATTAGTATACTTCCTAATGTAAACTTGTTTTCTCTTCTTGATATACGCTGTGTTAAACACAGGGGAAACTTGAGCTAAAAATCTTGAATATCAACATAGACTAAGTAACATGCCTATATAAAGTATTCATTTACTTTTTATTTCACCATACTGTAGTACTGCTGCCAAGAATATTTCTTAAAAATCCAAAGCCAAAAATATGTCCAAAAGTTAGCCAAATATATACCTTTTAAATCTATTTAATCGGTTCTAAGGATTAATTTCGATTTGATGTAAAACTGGTCGGAAGAGAAATGCATCGGTCCTAACTCTCCCTCGGGACTTTTCACAGGGTGCACGAAATGGTACCAATTCATTGTTTTTCGCATCCTCCACCCTAAACATCCATAGATCTGTCGCAGGTATATGGAAAAGCGCAGAGTCCCTGGGTCCTTACCGATACATATGATAGACACCCTCGGGACTTGTCGTGGGATGTACGAGATGGCAAAAAGTCCCTGTTGCCCTAGACCCCCTAGGACCTGTCGCATGCAAGGTGTACGACATGGAACTAAGTCCCCAATCCCTGCACCCGCCACTATAGCCTGGAACTTGCTACAGATACAAGTCCTTGATTACGTGATGTTGCAATAGCCACTACTATTTAAAGGCCTGTCCTAGGATGTACGAAATCGCACGAAGTCCCTTACACCCACAACCCACCCCTGGGAGCTGCCGTAATGCATAAAACATGGGACGAAGTCCCTCAGTCCTGCGTCTACACATGGGACCTGTCACACGGCGCACATAATGGCACGCAGTCCCTGAGTCCTGTAACCCAGCCCCGGGACCTGTTTCTGGTAGTACAAAAAACTACAAGTCCCTGCCGCTGTGTCCTACCTCAGGGACATCCACGGTGCACGGGATTTTCAAAGTCCTTAATACCAGTACCCATCCCGAGGTTGAGGGGAATGGCGCAAATTCCCCTTAGTTTCGCACCCAGTCCCTAGGACCTGTCACAGGGTGTACAAAATGCTAAATAGGTTCCTGATTTCAGCACCCAATCATCGAAACCTGGTGTGTTATATTACGATTTACCAAGTCCCGAATTCCAGCACCCACCCCTAGCTAGGACCTGTCACAGGGTGTATAAAATGCTAAATAGGTCCCTGGGTCCAGCACCCAATCATCGAAACCTGGTGTATTACATTACGATTTACCAAGTCCCGAATTCAAGCACCCACCCCTAGCTAGGACCTGTCACAGGGTGTACCAAATGCGAAATAGGTTCCTGGTTCCAGCACCCAATCATCGAAACCTGGTGCTTTACATTTAGATTTACCAAGTCCCGAATTCCAGCACCCACCCCTAGGACCTGTCGCAGTGGGTGTGCGAAATGGCACCTCAAGCTTGATTCTCTCGCCCGCTTCCTTGGCCGCCTTCGTCTCAGCCGCCACCGCCGGTGGCTGGGCCCCGCCGGTAGCAGGACAGGCCCCTCTACCAGACCCGCACTTCTAATGGCTTATTTAATCACGCCTGCGAAGGATTCAGTAATGAAACTCTCCACAAGGAAACATAGAAAAATAAAGGAAACCTATAAAAGTTACAGCATGACATTTATTCTATATTATTAATATGCATTCAGCTGTAGTTATTAATGCTAGACTATTAATGCATGTAAAAACTTAATCCTTCAAATGGAACCCTGCAATATTTATATGATATATGATGCGAGGCCTAGGCACTATTATTCTCGACGCACAATTCTGCTTTTATTGATCCTACGCCGGCTTGTCGGCAATCTTCAAATACGCTCGCTACCGGGCCACACTATTTTAAGTCAACGCGAGGAACATGCGTTATCCAAAAAACAAGCTGGTCAGTAACGATAAGGATTCTTTTAGGAAGTCCGCGATTGCCCGGGGAGCCTTAGGGTAATGATCAACGTTCGTCTGATCTTAAGTCGTATTAAATTTTCATAAAAACTTATGTTTTGGATGCCTCTAATGTATCAGTCTTCCAGAAAGCCAATTAGGACATAAATAATATAAATTGAGTTCTTTGCCTTATGGTATTTGCAGAGGAAATGAAAATTATTATTTTTGGGTCTTTGATATATAAAAGTCTGTAATGAACAAATAGCCATTTTTCATATTTATCAATGGCTTGCAGATGGTCGGTAATTAGACTGAGGCGGGGATTTCCCCAGCCAGGGTCCCGGGGAACTGATTGATAGTTAGGGGGATCATTGTTTAGTTGCGCGCTTGCGGGGTTGTTATGTCTACGACGCGAGTGCTTCAAGGTGGCCCTGGCCTCAAAACTAGCATACGACAGGTAGCAAAAAGCCATTTCGTCAATCTACATGATTCGTCTTGCAGCATTTCTCACCGAGAATCGCATCCGCCGAGATATGAAAATATGAAAAAAGAATGCGATATCTAATTACGGCCCTGCCACCAAAAGTATTAGTTTCATATATCATAAATATTTCCATTGTATTCCGGCAATAAATCGCAAATGCGAAATAGAATTACCCGAGCGCAGTTATTGAAAAATTCCAAATAATATTTCAGGTATTTCTTTGGGACCATTCGTCTTCATTGGGCGTCCGTCATTTCGTCTGAGTGCCCCATTGCGCGTGATTAATATTTAAAGACTGGGGATATTATCCCGGTGTATCGTGTATAAATAATTCATTGTGAATAAACTAATATATTTTATTGCATTGGATTTGATCTGTAGCTCGATAACGGCGAAACGCGAACATACGTTGCCGAAACATTTCCATCCGAATCTCTCCGTAAGGAGAGCTTACGCGGACCTTTAATTGGACCCTACGAGACGTCTGAGATCCCCACTCCCGGTGGAAGATATTTTTGATGCTGTATTAAAATTTATCTAATTGGCATCCAGATGTTTATTTTTATTTATGACTTTTGGCGAGATGGACCCGGCCGGGCGCCCGGCGAGTGCAGGAACTAGGAAATGACCATCCTCCCTGACCGTGTATAATACTACGAGGCGCTGCGAGGACTTTCGTTCCACCTCGGTAGTAGTCGCTTATCGATGAATGGGCGTGGTGAATGAGTAGGCGTCGATGTGTTCCGAGTGGGTGTTAAAACACGCTGTGTGATTCTACGAGTACACTTGTTTGAGAGTGACAGACAGCGAAGCATGGAGGTTGTTACGCAGACTTCGACGGCGGTAGTGGGGACACCCCTCACCCCCTCTACCGTTAGCCCCCCACCCTCACAGCCAAGCCCACAGCCGCATACCCCCACACCTATGGCCGTGGCCACACCACCAAGCTTAGCAGTTTTCAAGATGGAAAAACCGACGTACAACTCGCCTCCGCCGACGGCCCCAAACAACCCGGAAAACAACCAGTGCAAACTCATCGAATATCGCGGGGCCAAAGTCGCAGCTTTTAACGTGGACGGAAGGGAACTGATCTGTCTGCCCCAAGCGTTTGATCTGTTCCTGAAACACCTTGTCGGAGGCTTGCACACCGTCTATACCAAACTCAAGAGACTTGATATCGTGCCCGTCGTCTGCAACGTTGAGCAAGTACGAGTTCTTAGGGGTCTCGGAGCCATCCAGCCCGGTGTCAACAGATGTAAACTTATTTCTTGTAAGGAATTCGACATCCTCTACGAAGATTGCACAAATTCAAGGTAAGATGCAGATCAGATACATTTTTATTTGTTTGTCTTATTCGCTTGCACCGAGCCGTTTGTTTTTGGTAGTGTTTGAGCTGACGATTTGCTCACTGTTGAGCCTTGAAAGTACCGTATTCACTGGTACGAAGATTGCGTACCGCATAAGTTTCTCAAGTTGTCGTCTACTTTGGGGGCGCCCTGGTATAGCGTGGATTACCTCCAAACTTGTGGCTTTATAGGCACTGATAGTAGTAAGTGTTAGTGTACAAACTGATCTCAAGTTGCTATATTTAAAAAGGCAGATAAGTTATCTATATTATCTTTTAAAATGAAAACCATGTGGAATGATCACTAGTTTTTTTTGTTTTATTTTCATGTTTCATTTCCTATCTGAAATGTCTCAATTGCTGAAATGGAGTAATTACATATATGATGCTAATTAAGCTTTGCATTTCAAAGTTAAACCTTCCCTATTTCTAAAGATTATTAGTTTTAAGTGTAGTTTTTCCCCCTTTGTCACTACCTGCTGTTTATGGTCGAGTATATTGTTTACCGGTGCGCGTGCGAGAACAAAACGTTTTGAATACGCTCGTGAGTTGCACGTGCAGTTTGTAAACAATCTCCTCAAAAAATCGAGATGCTGACAAATAATGACAATTTTTTTTTGTAAAATTTCCTATGGATTTTTTTTTATTGAATCGCATATCTTTGAATGATTATCGTCATCAAAAACACTTGGATGCAGAGCGTGATCTTTGCATCTCAAAATGCCCTAAGGTGATGCGGCGCTTCTGCAGCAGACGATTTTGTTCGTCTTCAACTTGGCATGTGAGCGAGAGACAGCGCCTACAATAACTTCATTCTTCACCTAGTGCTTGTGGGTCTCGCTATCAACATGTCTGACCCGCGCACTCACCCGCTCCTGTGAAAAACGACCCTGCCTGACACATCTCAACATAAACTTAAGCCATGTGCAATGCCCAGAAAACACTTGTTTTCCGAACACCCGATCTACCTCGCAAAATTAACTGTTGCAACTGTGTATCTGTTTCGGCGCACCCGGAGACAATTTCGGAAGTTGGGTTTGGTATGTCACAGTGCTCATTTGTTCCTGCGCCATGTTATTTCAGTTGTAAAGTGACGTAATTACCGAAATGTGCTTGTGTACAATAGCTGCCATCTTTGGACATTAGGTCAAGATTGGGAAGTCTTATCTCCGGACGATTATGTCGCCAGTTGAGGCCCGTTTTTATCTCGTTATACAGAGTGCGGGGCCGTGAAATTAACAAATTAAGTTGCAACAGAGGGTGAAACTAACACCTCTTATCAGTGCACAAATGTTATGATAATCATCTAATAGGATTGTGGGCGTGAATAAATTCGCCGCGTCTTTCTACTTGGAAAGTCTCACTAACGCCTAACTTTATACATTGTAACATTTCCAACCGCACGCTTTTGAAGATGGACTCCTATAAAAACCTGCCAACCGTACGGTTAAAGTGTATCGATACTAAACCAAAAACAAACCCCCAAGTGAATAAATAACTCAATGCGCCTGTTCTCCATCAAAACTCTCGGATATTAAATATGCGACATTTGTGTATTTTCATTTTCACTCATTAAGCAATTCATTTTAGCTAATGATTAGAATGTCTGGAACGGGCCTATTGTTTGGTTTCAGCTGAATGGTTCGAATGAATTCGCACTCCAAGTAGTTTACTTGTCAACTCATTGTTTTTTGGGAGTATCTTGAATAATTATGATTCGGACAAAAAGTTCAGTGGGGTGTAACTGTTGATTCTACTCGGAGACTGCCAATCAAAAGAAACAGTCGCATTCATTGTTGACGGCGAAAGGCAACCTTTCACCGATTCAATTTATAGTTGGGGCATTTTCTGTAAGGAGGTATCCGACAGATGGGAAATGGGAAAAAAGTTCAGAGTTGGTAACAGTTAACAATTATCATCCATCTGTTGCTTTCTGTCGCTCGATACACACACAAAAAACCTTTTTCAAAAACATTAACAGCCCGAATCTACAAGAGTTGCTTGAAGGCTGCGCAGATTGTAAATCTTAATGTCTAAGATGGTATCAGGTTTAAGATCGGTCAGATTTTTGGCATTTTAATCACTCCGAGGCAATGGTTTAGTTGGCAGTCGCAGCAGGGTGCTGAATTAGGAGATCTGGTAATCATACCCTACATCAGAGCACCCGGGTGCCGGGTTCGAGGTGGCCCTCTGTTTACCCAAATCCCTCTTTTATCCAAACGTTTACTTTTGTCACTGCGTGGCAACGGCAAAAGTTCCCCTTTAAAGCGATAAAGAACGTCGGCCATCTTTTAAACGATTCTTTTCGCAGACTCGCTCTTCTTAATGGGACCCTATTCATCCTTAGAAGAAACTTCTTTAGTAAAGTTACCTATTGAATTCACATAGCAACCACGAGGAGTATCAGCTATAAAAGATTTAAAGAATGTTTTATATTTCACCATTTAACAGTTTTCCATTGTATAATATATATTATATATATATATATATATATATATATATATATATATATATATATATATATATATATATACATATATTTATATATATATATATATATATATATATATATATATATATATTTATATATATATATATATTATATATATATATATGTATATATAAATATATATATATGTATTTATATATATATGTACATATATATGTTTGTACACACACACACATATATATATATATATATATATATATATATATATATATATATATATATATATATATATATATATATATATATATCACATGTCAAATTCAACTATACTATGGAAGTAATTTTTACGTTTTTCAAATCTACTTATACTGCAACTCTCAGTACACATCTCTTAAGGAATTCGCAAGCCTTTCTGCCGCAAAATAAGATCGACTCATTCTGCTAAATAGGTCTGGGCATCGGTGTTAAAAAGGCTAAGTCAGGTATATAGAGAGGTCGTGTTGGTTTTGATAGAGCGGACAGTAATTATATTTTCCATTGAGTGTCTTTCTGCCTGGCCGGGTAGCAAGGAGGGACGGGTGCGAAGAATCAAACGGGCGAGAGAATCGCACAAATGCCAACATTTCTTTCAAATGAATTCTTCTTTTCTGAGTCTTTTTCGCCAGCGCCGCAAAGCTTTTTGTTAGCACTACCCATGCGGAGCCGCATTTACATCACACAAATGACTTATCAAACGACAGCCTGGCCCATAGATTTTAGGGAAAAAATACATTATCAGGGCCCCGCAATAACAATGATATAGGCTTTTATAGCAAAGAGGTTTTTTCCGTCAGAATACATAAATACAAATGACTGCGCACAAAGCAAATAAGAAATGAGACTGAATTAAGCAATCGGCCTGTAAATTTATTTGATGCTGTCCGTTGTCATTTATACAGTGGCAATAACAACGATTTTTCATCTCAGATCCTCGCGGTGTGTTTCCGCTGACATTTGACCAGGATTTCACATTTGCACTCGAGTGATGTACTAATATCATTAATTTTGTTGGGTAAATGTTGCTTTCCGAAGCCATTTGGAGAATAAGCTAGTATTGACCGGGGCTGTGATGTGATTACAATGCCCCTCTCGCACCTGTCGTACGGCGCTACACACCTTTGTCTCAATGCACACCTAAGCACACCTTTCTCATTCGGCGCATTCACAGCCTTTTTAGTCCATTTCAATTTACCTCGTATTTAACAAGCAATTGTGTGGCAGGGGCAAAGAATGAAAGCCATATTTGAGTGATGATTGAATTCACAGAGAGAGGAGCATCGAGTATGTGTTATTTCACCGGCTTTGTTGCTAGAATTAATAAAGCAGCGTTGGACAATGTCGTCAATGTATTTTGGCCACACGCTACTTGCTCTCTCTCGTCACCTCGGGCGACTGGTATTGTCGTCTCGATGTGTGGGCCAGCGAGTGTTTCCTGCCCTTTCTATGAACATAGAGTTGTCAAGAAAACGTACATATACTCGGCAAATACGCCAATGTATGGTTCGCAAATAGGCGCACATGGTAGTAAAGCAAAAATATTAATATAACAACTTTTAAATCAATATGGTTTATTTCCTTAAAGCTGTAGTAGGTACATGTATTAGAATGGATTGTGTTTTTGTTACACGTATTGTACTTGTATGACATGCTTCAATGTACGTGCATCCATACATCCGTAAAATACAAACACACGCATATATATATATATATATATATATATATATATATATATATATATATATATATATATATATATATATATATATATATATATTATATATATATTATATATATATATATATATATATATATATATTTATATATACATATTTATATACTAAAGGGACATATATCATTTGTTTCTGATAACAGATTCTCATCAAATACACATTTGGAATATATTGTCAAGTTGGAATTAGTCTCAACTTTGACGGAAACCTTACCACAGTACAGACACGATCACAGCGCTTTAATGAAAGAGCCGTATCACTTCTTTAACTAATGCACCAGTGCCAGTATCATCTGTGATTGCCTGGAGCTAGTTTTCGTTTCAAATAAATTCATTCTTACAGTGAGGGCCCCCTTTTCTCACCCTTAAATATAAAATCTCCCTGTTAACCTCCGTAACCCTAAGCTTGTCAGGGGTTAAGTATCAACCTCAATCCAATTATCAGTCCTTGACATTTCGATTTGTAGTGAGCGGTGATAGTTAAATACATATGGCGGAATTTGCCAATGACAGGCAAATATTAGTAATGATTGATAAGGTTCGCCCATTCCCACTGAGTCCTGCCCTGCGTAGACGCTAATAATGTCCCATGTGGTCAGTAGATATGGTCAGTGGTGGTCAGAGTTGGCCGGACTATCAGTGACATTTCACGACCCGTCTTCATGCTTTATGTTCCAACTCAACAGCAGTCCGCAATTTCATATCATATCAGATGTAATGAGCTTTAACAGAAAACATTATATCCATGGTACCGGAGTGATGACAAATACACATGGCCCTGGAATTTGTATACTGTAATCTGCTACAGCTGGTTTTAATATTTGCTGTCCATTTGTGTCAGCAGCGCTATGATAAAAACAACAGCAGGTCTTATCGAAGGATTTGCGAGATTGAGGATGTAATTTAGCAGTGGCAGAAGATGGTTTATTAATCTTACCTTCTTATCACCACATGCGTCTTTATACTGTTGCAAATTAAAATATTTGAATAGACGCATTTGCTTATCATTGTGTTGTCTGGAGGGCTTTAATGGTTTCAGCAGATAACTGGCTTAAGATGGGGATGGGCCCAACACGTTAATGTGGCTATTACGGACAACGGCAAGCAATGCTTTTAGCAAACTTAACTCAAAAAGCGGAGGCGTAAATCATAGTGTGAATTCTTCTATATGTGCGTAGCCAAGTACAAGAGTTGAGCACTTCTTCTATGATGCGATACCGTGCTATCCGAAACGCACATACTTTCCAGGAGACTAAAACTTTCTTATCCCTGGTATTTAAATATCCGTGATGAGGCGAAATTGAAACAACATTTAAGGGGATAGCTTTCGCCCATTTTATGCTATTTTATATATTCATAATATTTACTGCTAATGAGAGAAAGAGTATGAGAAATGCCCTAAGCCAAGAGTTGAATAATGATAAGATTAGGAACCTTTAGTGATACAAGTTTCCAGAAAAGACAGCAAAATAAGTACAAAAACTTTGCTTTTATAAGTAGTGTATGCGTTTCAATGCCATTTAGTTCAGCAACCGAATCGACCCATGTGTGTGTTTTAGATGATTGAACAAGACTAGAGGGCGTTCGACTGATATCTTTGCGATATTCAGCATTTAAGCACAGTAGATAGAAATGACGATCTTCAATGCAAAGGTTACAGTAATAAACTCTATTTTCTCATTTTCATTAGTACCGACACGTACATGATAATTTCGGTATGAATATCTATGGGTAAAACATTCATTTTCATAGAACATCTGGAATACATAAATATTCTAAAACTGAAAGTTTAATTTAAATAAATGTGTTTGTTTCCATTAAACAGCATTTCGGTAGTCTTCGCCTATTAACTCAAATGAGGAAATATCTCTTTCCAGCAAGTAAATGTCCTCGGTGGTTTAGATATATGTGATTTGTCGAACTCTCTAGTTTCTCGCATTAAAGTTATTTGCATTTTAGAATCGGCAGATTGTGAACGGGGTGACGTTTTTCTTCGAGGAAAATGTTTTATTCATAAGTTTTTAAAGCCTATAGTTATGATTTATCGAGAGTTTGCTAGCGGAGAGCCGCAATATGAGAGGAAGTTGAAAACAACAAGCATAAATCAATTAAGGGCTAATTGATTAGGATCAAAACTGTTAGGGTATACACGAATAGAGGTATTGTATTTGTCGCGGTTGTTGAAATATGGCATAGATTGTCGGGGAATTACAGACGTTGTTTACACATACATGTGATAAAAGTCGGGCCATAATGAAAGTTAGTGCTGCAAATTTAGATGACGGCGTGATGCCCGCAATTTATGTAATTGTATCAAGTCGAAATGAAGCGTTATGGCTGCCGAGCGCCATCAAAGTAGATATTGCGGCGGTGATTCAGAAAAACTGCATTTAATCCCGATTCATGATATTACGGAGAGCAAATGCAATAAGAAGCGAAATCATCATCATTATTCTTCCTTTGCTTGATGATGTCATTGTGTGACGGATAAGTAATAATCATAATGCCCGCAGTATCGCTGCACTGGGAATAGGAAATCATACGACAGAGTTTTATTGCGAAGATGAAAATTCATCGAAATGGGCAATACCGGGTAATTCATAAAAATCTAATCACTTAACATGGCCCGAAAATGGCGCATACTACCGCCGTCTCATGCTTTTCTGCTGCGAATCGATCACCTATGTATTTTGGAGTACGGTAGATCGCATATCTGGCCCGGGACGCTGGATTTGATCGCACCTGGCCTTTTCTAATTAGGAATTCTTCAGGTGTACGGCACACAATATCTACGAGTTAAGTGCATCTATACTTTTCCTCAACTTCATTCAGGGACGTATCGAGTTGTATTTACTTTGGTATTAAGCGCGGCATAAATGTCAAATCGCTAGATAAATGCACATTTATATCTGTACAAATTACAAATTTCTGAATTCCATGTTAATAAAATGTATTTGTATAGCAGTGACTACCGTATGAAACACATTAAAAATAGCATAAATTCCTATTCAGTCTCCTAAGCCGGTAATTTATGCTACGGGCCCGTCATATAAATCAACTTCCGTACAGACATGCAATATGAAAAACACTAATCCATAACTCTTGCCGAATGATGCCTTTAATGTCAAAAAATCAGAGTTAGGTTTTCAGTCCAGTAAAGCATGGATGATATTAATTTGTCATTTCCCCAGTGATTGGAATGCGAATGGCTATAAATTCAGGTTGTATTTCTATCATGGTTGTAGTCTTATCTTCTGCCACTGTACGTTATAACTCTTGTTTGTGATTTCAGATCATTCTTCTTTTATCTCCTCAAAGTTGGTTATTGACGAATATTTGTGTAGCCACCAAGCTATCTCTCAGTCGAAAGAAGCTATCCCGGTTACGGGGCCCACACTTTAAGATCACCATACTATTGGTATGGATAATGATAGCTTTTTCTCCGCAAGGTGATCACTGGTTTAGAGAGGTAACTTGGGTACATCATCATTAACAGGTAAAGATCAAAAACAAGGTGCGCACATCCTGTAGAATGTGGAATCTCGCATCAGTGCATCTTGCATTGTTTCCATTCTCCATATTTAGTCATCTCACTAGTTGATTCCTGACAACCGAGAATCAACTAGATATGCGCTATTGTCTCAATTCCATTGTCTTTTGTTGTTGTACCAAAACACAATACCTTTCCATGGAGATCTTCTCCTCTGCAGCTCCTTAGCTGCTCTGTTCGGGCGGATTAAAAGCTTTCTAATTCACACCCATTGAGCAGGGCATTGTTTAGTGTATTTGTAGTTGGGAAAAATAGTTGTTCCCTAGATGGAGAGTTGTTGGCTGAATCAATAAGAACGTCTTTGGTAGAGTTAAGTCAAGATACTCGAGAAGAAGCCCGAGGCATCTCTTTGTGCTCGTTAAGGTAAACTCAGGTGTGAAGTCACTAAGTGTTCTCCCCAAGGTAGGCTTTAGGTAAATACATAGGCAACTACACCTGTGGCTAGTCATTAGCTATTTGTTGTGGGGTTCTGTTTGTTTGTTCCATTATTGTTTACAAACATCAGAGAATGGCACCTCAATTACCCGAACAAAGAAACACTTTCTTAGTGATTAACACTGGTTAACTTGAGAGAGGGCTTAACAGCACTTCCTGTGGTGTCTAGTACCGACCGTGACATATACCACACACATTTGGGAGTTGATTTTGCCTTTGATTTAAATCTGTAGTGGACTAAAAGGATCTTTGCTGCTTTTCTATCTTGAAGAGGAAAAGGTATTCAGTTAACTTGCTGAGTTTGTGGAGTGCAAAAAAGACCCGCAATCTATCTATATAGGCACAATTACACTGCAAAACTTCACTCTCAATAAACTTATTACCACTATTGTTAATGGTACTGCTTCTTCTTCTTTTTCTTCTTCTTCTTCTTCTGCTACTGTACTATTACAACAACAGCAACTGCTACTACTACTTCTACTACTACTACTACTACTACTACTACTACTACAATTTCTACTACTACTACTATTACTACTACTACTTCTTCTTCTACTACTACTACTACTACTACTACTACTACTACTACTACTACTACTACTACTACTACTACTACTACTACTACTACTACTGCTACTACTGTTAACCATGAGAAATGAGCATATTTCACTATATAGCTGCCATATACCTGAATGTTAGCTGAATTTCATGCAGTTGACCTTTTTATATTTACTCATCCAGCCGTATGGTTTTTGTGGGCCATGGTTTCTCTTGATCCTAGCCCTAACCTTAGGTTTTTAGTGTAGTAAATCACTAGGGCCAGATTGAAATGATATATGCTACTGTCATTTATCTTTCTCTTTGAATTTCCATCTAGAATAGTTAGGCACGTAGAAGGGCGAAGTGAACTTGATAAGTAGAAACGAGGAGTTTGTCCTGGCGTTTGTCAGCTGGTGATTTATTGAGAATTGATATGACGTGTGTAAATATCATTTGTAAAATTTCAAAGTTGAAGATGTGAATATCGTATATTATCTCTATTGATTTCAATGTCATTCGTGAGTTCACCCCAATACAAAGGAAAAGATAATTATCACCACCACTCGCACATTTAGGAGTTAAGAATTTTGTACTCAAAATTCTTAACATTTTTAATCCTACTGTTTTAATCCTATATGATTTTATTATGATATTATTATAATGTGGAATGCAAAATAAATTAATTTAGGTGCAATAAGAAGCAAAAACATCATTATCAAAAATTCTTCCTTTGCTTGATGATTTCATTGTGTGATGGACAAGTAGAATTTATGGGCCCTTTTATTTACATACATTTTTTGAAAATGAAAAGTGTATGCATATTATGAAATGATGTCGGTTACGAATGGTACCAAATTCAAATATAAGTTTTGTTTGTGAACTGTTCTGTTCAGTCTCTAACCATGATTGCATAGCAAATGAAGCATCCATGATTGGACTCAGTCATGCCTGCAGCATACGAAAAAGCAATATGGTAAAAAACGTATATCGTAGTCACGAGAGCATTTTTCTTCTCAAATTTGAAGGGGAAATGTTGATCAGAACCAAATCCACTACTCTACTTAATTTTTCTGTGATTCTCTGATTAATTCCAAAGTTATTCTCAAAAGTATCAGAGATCCAGACTATACTTGGCCAAGATCATCAGGGTCAGAAACTACAGAGTTGTGTTAAGTGTATACAGGGTAAGGCTGGCAGGGGTGCCCCGGAGGGTCTACATTGCTTCTATTGTTCAATAGTACAATGGATCTTGTACCTATTTCTCTGAATTGTTAAATCAACAGGTACAAATATAACATATCTCAATACATTGTGTTCATGATAAATTCATAACATGTTTAGTATAGTGCTAGATTTAACCTTTTAATGCCCAGACTTCTCTTGAAGAAATGTTATTTTTTCTTGTTGCTTTGAACCTTGAGAATTTGGCTTGTATTTGCAAAATATTCATATAGTTGATATATGATATTTATATACATCAGATATTTTTCCAAATATACCGCTTAACTATCATAAGAATATCAAGCCTTTTGTCCTATCGGCAGGATTAATTGGATGCTATAGCCTACCTGGTTACATATTCATTTTTTTCGCAGAGGAAACAAAAAATGTTATCCCGCCTTCATGATATTATGTCAAATCGAGTATATACTATTCCACACATATTAGATAATGCATCATTTTTTGCCCTAAGTAGAAAGGTCAATGGGTTCGGTAAGAAGTAGCTGATTCAAGTAGCAGTCTAATATGTAATAGGGGTGTTGGTGCTACCCAGTGGCAGGTCCCAAGTTGTGATACCCACAAAGGGTGCTCTGATACAACTCAATACCCAGACTAAATACTTTTTTTAATAGCATTTAAACTATTTCCTTTGTGTCTCAACACCTCTAGTCAAAACAAATGACCTTTATTCGACCAATTTTGATCGAAATACCTCACAGGTCCGAACGGGTGGTAATGAGTCTAGCTGATTTGCATGTCGATTTTGCCACAGGCGAGGGAATCGAACAGGGCCTAAAGACTAGGTGGGCAAAGTAATTATAGGTGTAAATGGTGGTATAGATGTAGTTCTGCTAGTTGTTGTAGCGTCATTTTGCCGTGTGCATCCTGCGTATCCTACCGTAGGGTCATCTTGATGGATTTGATTGTGGAGTCCCGGAAATCACCGCAATCATCTGCCATTAGGCACAAGCATCTCGCCCTCTCAGACTCATGCTCCGGCTAGTTAACCCATTAGCGCTCACAGCCTGACTATTTTGATGAAATCTTGCAGGCAAAAGCTCAATAAGGAAAATATTTGATGGAGAAATGTTATTTAGAACAGTACCAACAACTCTCCTTCAAATGTTTTGTAAAATCATTCTTTATTCTCAAGTTATTATCCAAAGTGTCATATATCCAGACAATAATTTCTAGAGGAACTTTTACCAGCATGAATGGGTTAAGTTATGGCCGTGCAGTGCAATCCTTGATTACTCTTCTTTAACACTATCATGCCAGTAGCACCCAAAAAGACCAGATGAATTTGGTGATAACTCTCTGACAAAACTTTAATTCAGGCCTGTAGCACCCATAACTGTTCTAACTATTTTGATGATGTGTCTCTAATATAAGGATAATTCTGAAAATATTTGATGGAGAATTGTTAATAATAACCCAATCAACAACCCTCCTTGAAATACTTTGAGAATTCATACTTAGTGAGCAAGTTATTTTCAAAAGTATGGTAGATGCAGACGATTTAGGAGAGCTCCTGGCATGAATGGGTTAAGTTAGTCTTCCATGAGAATTGTAGCTCTGGGATGGTTCACGATCTGCCGGCTTGCCGCATCCACGACTGAGAAATGGCAGTTAAATTATCCGAGAGCTCAGTGGTTTGGCCACAATGAAATGGGTAAGTGAGTTTGTAATGCGCCCGTTACAGCATTAAACGTATTGCCTGCACTCCCCACAGACCAATAACAGATGGACATGCCACCGCACCGAGAACCGAGACAGACATGGAAAAAGCTCTTCACGATGTGTCGACCTCCTCGCTCTTTAACTCTCGCAGTGATAGACGCATAAATCTCCTGACACTCACTGCTCAAGAAGCCACAGAACATTAAAACGGCCTTAGTAACCATTATAAAAGGGTGCTGAATAGAGTCTATTAAAGAAACTCAAAACCACCAAGTTGGAATGACAAAGCGGGGCCTCCAACGGGGTCTCAGACCTCCCAGATGTGTCGGGTATCGCCAGGAGTGCTGGAATCCCCCGAAGGAGCCCCCTCGGCTAGCTGGACTTGGTATTGATGGTGTAAATCAGGAAAAATGAAGAAATGTAGTGCACTGGACAGCAGCCTGGCGGAGAAGGTCTTAGGGGGAGAGAACCTTCATTAGTAGCAGTAGGGTAGTGGGCAGTCAAATCAACAAAGGCCACCTCAGGGCCAGCGCTGGCTTGATTCCTTCGGGCTCCCTGGGTGGAGGGGGCCCCCATAAAAGAGATGAGTGCGCAGTCGGGGTTGTAACCGTAGGGCAAGAGGTAAAACTCTAGCCTTTATGTTCTTTTCCCTCCTCTTCCTCCTCCTCTTCCTCCTCCTCTTCCTTCCCATCTTGTAGATGCTCATTGTCCATTTTTCTGCAACTTGTACTCCATCTGGTTTCTTCACATCCATAACTTCTTCATCCTCTTCCTCCTCCTCCTCTTCTTCTTCTTCCTTCTCATTGTCCATTTCTGGTTACTCCTATGGTCTCTTCTTTTTCATGATCATCATCATCCTCTTCTTCTGTGCTAGTCCTACGTACTCTTCTTCTTTCTTCACCTTTTCTTTTCTGCTAGTAGCTGCTCATTGTCCATTTCTTGAGCGTCATATTCTTCATCCTCCTTCTAAGATTAAGTTATTACCCCAACCTCTCAACTTCCAATTGATAATCCTACATAGAATTCTTAGCCTGTCTTAAAAAGGGTTTTTCAGTAAAATGGTCCTGGCTAAAAGCCCTGCAGGAATATTTTCTGAATGAAAAAAATAATGGAGAAATGATAACCAAAACTCATTATACAATGTTTCTCCAAATAGTGATACAAATTTATGTCATACGCATGTTATTTTCATAAGTACCATATATCTTAAGCCAAATTTTACAATTTGATAAATTTGGCCACCCAGTTTCTAAATCCTGGCTAAGACCCTGGTCCGGAGGCCCTCCGGACCTGACCCGCCAGTGACAGATCTGACTTTTTGATGCTCACCTGGCGTGAAATCTCAAAGAAGCTGCTGCTACTTGAATGTAGCCACCCTGTCCATCTGCTGCCCTTAACCCATTTGCACTCAGTATTGTCTGCTATTTTCATACTTTTGAAAATAACTTGGAAATAAAGCAAATTCTCACAAAATATTTGAAGGAGAGTTGTTGGTAATATTCTGATAAACATTTCTCCTTCAAATATTTTTGATAAAAACGCTTTTGAGAGGAAAATATCAACAAAATAGTCAGGCCTGTTTTGGCCACTCTGAGTGTCAATGGGCTAATGTGGACACTGGTCACTCCACGCTCCAGCGCCTTCCCTTTGGACACCTCCAAATGGAGCAGTTATTTTACAGCCACATTGTTGAGGCCCATTACAATAATCACCCATAGATTCTAGCTTTTTATGGGGCCCAGCTGTATTCAAATTTTCCTGGCGCATTGTAAACTGTATTTATAAAGATCTTGAAGAATGTCCGGTCTGAATAATCCCCTCTGAAGGAAAAATTGTTTATTTCCCATAAAGCTGAAAATTTATTCCGATGATTGATGCCTTTGGTATGTACCTGACACCGTCTAAGTAAAGGGTGATAGGCATATCACATGTGACCCTTACTTCGTTGACAAACACATTGAAATATCCAGTTTTCAGTGTAAATATTCCAAAGTGCAATTTAAAAACAAACTAGATTGTCTCGCTATTTCAGGTTCAGGGCAAGAAAAGTCAATAGAGCTCGTATTTCACTCTAGTGCTGTAGTGGCAACGGGCAGGCGCTGTTATTGGTGTTGAAATAACTGCTCTCTCTCTCTCTCTGTCTCTCCCTCTCTCTCTCTCTCTCATTGCTGATTCTCTCTCTCTCTCTCTTGAATTGCTCTCTCTCTCTCTCTCTCCCTCTCTCTCCTTTTAATTGCTGATTCTCTCTCTCTCTCTTTCTCTCTCTCTCTCTATTGAATTGCTGATTCTCTCTCTCTCTCTCTCTCTCTCTCTCTCTCTCTCATACACACACACACACACACACACTCTCTCTCTCTCTCTCTTTCTTAAATTCATAATTTTCCCTCTCTCACATATGAAACAGACTTTTGTTATCATGCCAACTGACATCCATGTGTTGCATGTGTATATTTATTTATCAGACATATACCTTTGATTTCCCTCTTTCTCTAAGCTTTAAGTCATATATTCACTTCCCCTACAGTTATTCTGCCATCAGCAGTTTTTAAGTGTGATAAATTGAAGCGAACCACTTGGGATGGAGTAGTTCTTTTTCTAGAATTACCATGGGAATTTCATTATTTGCCCAGCTCTCCACAGAATCACAATGGTGCACTGTATGAGTATAGAGGTCCCCGAATGTCTTTAACCTTACTCATAGTTATGACAATGACAGCCTACTAGAGGAAAAATAACATATCCATGACAAAATGGAAAATTGTCTTAGGGGAGAGATGCACATATGAGGAGATAAAGTTTGGTACTTGCTGAATCAGAGTATCAAGTAATTCCCAGGAAAATGCAATAATTTCATAAGAATCTACAGGTATTTATTGTAATGGCCAGTACCTGAGAGTTTACTGCACTATAATGGTGAGATTTTAGTAGTGCCTAGCACCCACAACATATTATTACTTTTGAACATTGATTGCATTTGTGAGTTTTGTTTCAAACAGTTTTTGTAAGCAGAAATATATCAAATATTGATATAAGTGATAAAGTGAAACATTGAAAGACATAGCTTGCCTTGTCTCTTTGGGTGAGTGTAAGAGAACATAAAATCTTGTTTGAGGGATTATTTTGGGTTGGTTTGTGGAAAATGACATGGTCGAAAAGATATTACCACAGGGCACAACGTTAACTTTTGCAGCGACTTGCCCTGTAGGGCAGGTGAGATTCAATTTTCACTTGCCCTACTCCTACTTTCACTTTCCCTTGAAAAATTGTATGTTTTATAATATTTCATTTAAAACCAAGTAGAACATGGTTCTGGCATGTGAAAGCATATTGGATGGCAGACCACAAAACTTTCACACATTCTCAAAAGTAAACCTGAAATATACAAAGCGTACTTTCCGAGTGGGGCAAGCAAGATGCAGTTTTCACTTGCCCCACAGCTATAATTTACAAATTCTACTTGCCCGGGGCAATGGGGCAAGCACCAATGTCGAGCCCTGTACCAAGTTAATCAGGACACATTTGCTTTACTACTGCAGGCATGAATTGGCTAAATGTAGGATTAGTATTAAATTCTGGACATATTTGGTAGTTAATGAGTTAATATGAATGAGTGAAAAAAGTTCTTAGTCTGCTATTTCCGCTTCAGTAACTGGTCATTTTTCTGAGTGGTCAGTGCCTTTCTTCTTACACACTGTTTACTCTGGAGTAGTGGACGGCTGACCGGCAGCACAATGGACTTCCCCTCCGTGGTCAGTCAAAGACATATGTCCAGCTCTCAAGAGAGAGCGCTGGGCTTTGCCGAGTGCAAACTAACATATAGACAGTCCATGTGGACAGATCCATGCCGGGGCGCCACCCCGGAATACCAGAGAGGGTCCTGAATATCCCGGTAACGGGTCCCCTTCATCCCGCTCTGCCCAATCCCTCGGACTTTACCTCTCAAAGCTCGGTAAATAGACCGACGTTTGCCTTTCGACTCAACAGGGAATTTAATAGAACTGTTGGCAATGATATTGATTGGTCGGCAGTGTTTATCGGTACAACTCCCCGTACAAGGCACAGTTTCATTGAAAAGCGGCGTCAACATTGGTATAATTATAATTCCCTATTTGTTCAGGAATCTGCGTTCCTTTGTTGGGGACACCTGTCTTAGGGGATTAGCTGGACTATTTAGCTAGATTAAAGGAAGCTGTCTCCGATTGGTCAACAAGGGAGTAAGGGACGTCGTCGTCGTCTCCCGAGAATCGTCTCTCGGGAGAAGTTTCATTCATGACATTGCCGAGGAAGCGCAGACTTTGAGAGCAAATACTTGAGCTGCGTCGACGTCTTTTTCCAGGACGACGCCTCTCTCTGACCAACCCTGTCCCGCCTCCTTGGAGCACCCCTGGTGACAGAATGGCATGCCCGGAAACCCTCAGAAACCCATGGATCAGGGTGCTTCTGGCAGTTTGACTGCCCCGAGTGGCTCAGGAATAAAAACATATGCGCAGGACCATTGGCAACTTTTATTCCTTTTTGGTCCATTGACTTCTTCTGCCCAGCTTTTCGCCTTCAAGTCCATAGGGGCTTTAAGTGGGGATGGTGAACACAAGGATGATGATGATGATGATGATGATGATGATGATGATGATGATGATAATGGTATCTTAAGGGGTAGTGGAGTTGCTCATGATTTGATAATGGTAGTTTGGTGTATTTTTCAATAAAATCTTTTGCTGGATGTTCTATAGCGCTGATGATGATGATGATGATGATGATGATGATGGAGATGATGAGGATGATGGTCATGTTTATGATAGTGTTAGTGAAGATGATTTTGATAAAGGACGGGATGATCCAATTGGTGACAATAAATAATGATGATGATGATGATGACGATCCATTACAAAAAAATAATTTCACAATGCAAAATGGCTCACTGAAGTATTTAAACAATGATAATAAAGGGTGGTGATGATGATGACGATCCATTACAAAAATGTTTTTCACAATGCAAAATGCCTCACAAAAGTATAAACACATATTCACATTGATATTCATATCATGAAACTTTCCAGAACATTAAGACATCTGACTTGATAATTCTAGGCACGACTTAATTTTCTGTTTAATAGTATATGAAATGTGAGAGTGTTGTATGATGAATGTTACCACCAGTGAGTGGGCACTCGAGGGGTTGTTTGTTGGGGGTAGGGGTGGGGTACTTGTTGGGGTACGGCTATAGGGTGCTTGGTGCCGCCTTGTGCCGAGATGTGACAATATGCTTGTGTAGGTTATTTGCTTAAGGAGAATTAGTATCCAGTGATCTTTCCATGTGCAAATAGCAGTCTCCCTTCAGTGAGTGCACACCCTTCTTAAGATTCCCCAGCAGTCCTGCCCGCTGACCCCTGGCTAACCCGCAACTTGACAGAAGTTGAAGATATACTTTTGATGCGCTGACTGTGTAATTTGGCTGTGGATGGTGCTCTGGCATCGCATATTGAGTTCCCTTCTCAAATATCCCTGTCGTTCCACCACTAATCCCCTCTCGATTCAAACACACGATAAGCTCATATATCACTGGTCATTCTAAACCCTTCACGAAGCGCAACTTGAGAAAATGCATGCCTTACTTTGACTTTCATATGTGTATTTATCTGGTTTTGGAGGGTGTCAGGGCGCTGGGGCAGCCGGGGCGCCCTCTCTGCCGTACCCGCATCTTAAGTGTTTTGTACCCGTGTGATTGGCGTTTTGAACAGGCTCATTCATTATCTAGACAAGTATGCTTCTCTTTTCAACAGTTGGCAAAATCATTCTATTTATTTTGCTGGATATGTTTTCCATCACGGTGCATTCCGGCGGTGAGAGGGAGAAAGAGAGGAGGAAGCTAGGAGTGGTCGCTATTGCTCATCCTGTGTACACACTACACAGATACTGCTCTTGATGGCACCTCTAAAAACCTCTTCCTCCTCCTTTCTTACCCTTCCTCCCTACCCTCCTGATTCCCCCTTCCCTTTCCCCTTAATTCCTCCTTTCCAATACATCTCTTTCCTCCATTAATGGAAATCTTTACAAGTCAATTAACAAATTAACATACTACTATATCAGCTGCTACTACTTCTAGATCTAGCACTTCTACTTCTACTACTACTACTACCACTACTACTGCTGCTGCTGCTGCTACCACCACTACTACTACTACTACTACTACTACTACTACTACTACTACTACTACTACTACTACTACTACTACTACTACTATTACTACTATTACTACTACTACTACTTCTTCTACTACTACTACTACTACTACCACCACTACTACTACTACTACTACTACTACTACTACTACTACTACAACTACAGTACTGTTACTACTACTACTACTACTACTACTACTACTACTACTACTACTACTACTACTACTACTACTGCTACTACTACTACTGCTACTACTACTACTACTACTACTACTACTACTATTACTACTACTACTGCTGCTGCTGCTGCTGCTGCTGCTGCTACTACTACTACTACTACTACTACTACTACTACTACTACTACTACAACTACAGTACTGCTACTACTACTACTACTACTACTACTACTACTACTACTACTACTACAATTACAGTACTGCTACTACTACTACTACTACTACTACTACTACTACTACTACTACTACTACTACTACTACTACTACTACTACTACTTCTACTACTAATACTACTAATACTTCTACTACACCACCACCACCACCACAAACAACAACAACAACAACAACTAGTGCTATTGAGTTTCTCCTTCTGTTACTGATGGTGCAACTGCCTGAGTGCTAATACTTTTTTTATCAGAATCATACTTCAACTATTTTTTTGCCTTAGCACTATTGTCACAAATTTCTTAATCCATGTTTTTACCCAAGGCTATACTCAAGGAAGGCAATTCTATTTGCACAGAATGTCTGATTCCACAAGTTTATATAGAAATAAAGATACATTACACATTGACAGTAATTGTTCTGATGTGACGAGTGAAAACGCTGTTTAAAGACAGGTGTCCGTTTCAGTGCTCTTTGTTCTTTTTGTTGCTATTAAGGTATTGATTTTCTGATCGCTGGTGAAATAGTGATTTTTTTTGTTCAGATTACCGAGGGGGACCTACTTCAATACATTTATTGCCACTATTGTATTGTAAGAGATTTTTTATTCGCATTGCAAGAAATGATATGACATGCAAAGCCAGAGATGTATGAGGTGTATTACTGTTATTGGAAAGGGAATAATTTTCACATTAGAATTGCTCTTTATTTAAGACATGTGGCAGATCTTATACTTAGCAGTATTACTGTCTAATGCTGAGTGGGTTGGCATTTTCATGATTGGCCTGTTGTATCTGAAAATGACCACTATTAGTTCTAGTGTGAAACTTTACCTTTAGTAGGTGAGATTAGTAGTGATATTTATCATGAATTATTTGATTGCCCTCTTTGCTTAAACATGTGGAAAAATATATCGCTTTGTCAATATATATATATATGTATATATATATTTATATATATATATATATATATATATATATATATATATATATATATATATATATATATATATATATATATATATATATATATATATATATATATATATATATGTATATATATATATATATATATGTATAAAAATAAAAATATATATATATATATATATATATATATATATATATATATATATATATATATATATATATATATATATATATATATATATTATATACTAGTACTAGTTTCCTATGTTATCATCAGAAAAACGAAATATTCTCTCCATTTTCGAAATATTTCTTGAGTTGTCCTATTTCTTATATTTCATGTTGGTGAAATATTCTATCCCTAATTAAGCTGATATTTTCTATGTTTTTTAACCAGTAGAGCGAAAAAATTCTCTCCATTTTCTAAATATTTCCTAATAAGTTGTCCCTTAGGGTGGGCGTCTTGATCTGAATGGGTTAATCTACCACGTCAATGACCCCCCACTGAGTGGTTGTGAAAACCGATTGTCCCTGTAACGAGTGAGATTTGTTGACCATTTCATTAACATGTCATGGGTGACAGCAGCGATCATCCCTGGCCTCGCTTGGCAACAGGCCCTCTGGGATGCTATCCCATTGCTGCCGAAGCCACCGCAGAGCCAAGTCAAGCTGCAGCATCACCAGGTAATAGATTGTGGGAGTGTTGTTTGCGATGCTGGCCCGTGGCATTCATGTGCATCAGTGATGTTACACTACCAGGGAGTGAGAAATCCAAATATGGTAGAAATATGAGTATCAATGGTTATTTTTTAGCGGGTGGTGGGGGGGGGGGGGGGGGGTTAGTAGGGGTTCTGATCAAAGAGAGGGCTTATGGTGTAGTGCTCATGAGTTATCGACTCTATCATAATCACCACCACCATATTCCTCATCACCATCATATAAACAATTACTAGCATCATCATCATCCTCATAATCATCATCATCATTTGAGCTATTACTAGTACCATCATCATAATCATCATCATCATCATCATCTTCATCTTCATCATCTTCATCATCATCAACATCAACATCATTATTATCATCATCATCTTCACCATCATCATCATCATCATCAACATCATCATAATTAACATCACCATCACCACCATCATCATCATCATCATCATAATCATAATCATTACCATCATCATCTTCATCATCATCATCATCATCAACATCAACATCATTATTATCATCATCATCATCATCATCATAATCATCATCATCATCATCATAATCATCAGTTTCATCATCATCATCATCATCATCATCATCATCATCACCATCACCACAGCAACCACTACCATCATCATCAGCAGCCTCCCCAGCCAGCAGTGCTGTGTGAGCACAGATTGGTCATAGGTGTGTCATGGGACTGGGGATATAAACTGCTTAATGGCTTTACCTCGGGAGATAATGTCTTTAAGTGTGGGGCTGCGGAGAACAAACCACATCTCTTTGTTCCTCTTAGTGCCCCATAGGTATCTATAATCGTCACTGTCACAACCACTTTAACTCATTATATTTCTCTAATTGTAAATTCACTTTTTTCTTTTTGCCGTGGCACTTCTTTTATTTACACTCTCGTAGGAAGTGAATATTAAGTGGATTTGTTTCATGAAATAGTTCCTTGGCAAGAGGGCAAGGTATAGCTTCTTTTTCAGCTTATTTCATTAATTTGATATTAACATATACCTGGATTTTAATCTGCTAAATCTTACACATTTTCTTGGGTTTGAAAAAATAAGAATAACATTTGTAGAAGAAAAGAAAATTAAAAGAAAAGTGTGCATATGTATATATATATATATGTATATATATATATATATATATATATATATATATATATATATATATATATATATATATATATATATATATATATATGTATATATATATATATATATAAATATATATTCATTCATTATTTGGTGTTTCATGAGGTATTTGGTGTATCATGTCAGTTGTAGACTTAGAGGACCCATCATCCAAAATTCAAGAACTAATAAGAAATAACTCCCATTGCCTACCACTCAATCAATATGTAGATAACTATTGAGGTGTTTAGTGTCTCAAGCCAGGTGCAAAATCAAGGGTCCTGTTTGCCCATCGCCCCTGCCCCTTTTTACCCCCCCCCCCCCTCGGTACCCCCTAAAGTGGATATGAAGTATTTGGTGTCTTACACCAGGTGCACACCTTAAAGACCTATTTGCCCACTTCTCAAGGTTTAAATACAGTTCAGCCGGAGAGTGGCGCTAATCAGGAGAGGAGCGCATAGCTAATGAGCACCTGTCTGTTTACGGCAATCAGCATCAGGTATGCTGTTTGCACAGGGAATTACACAAACTGACAACCCACGAACAGCATTTGGATAAGATTTTCATCAAGTTTGATTGAGTGCTAACCGTTATGCAATAGTGATTAGGATGTGTACACATTGTTCAGGGTTCCTTGATGTCATTAGGTTCTCAAGCCAGGTGGGGGAATTGCTTTGTTTCATCGCTATATGTGCAATATGCCACATAGTGGAATGCAGTACCTTTGTACGAGTATGGGAGGGTGGGTAGTGTAGATTTGCAGACATTTTTAAGGGGCAGTCACATATACATGTATCAATTAAATAAAAAAAAATTTAAAATGTTGCATATACATTTTTGTGCATTTTAATACTGTATAACTGGTTAATTTGGCATGTACTTAAGTTGGTGTTCATTTACTTTTGAAAGACACATTTAGAAAATTTCTGCCCAAAACCTTAGGAGGTCTTGATTATTGTTTTACAAAGATTTTGGCTTTAATGAATGATTGGCCAATAATACCCTACTGGCAAAGATACTGGTTTGCGAGGGTTTGTCGAAGGTGACACAGGATGAAAAGAGGATGAAAAATAATCCCATCCAGTTTCATCTTCCAAGAATGGCCAACTTGATGGCCCCATGAAGTTTATTGGAAAGGATCTAGGTGTTTTCCATTATGAAAATGACTTCCGCCTTTTTAAGACTATGCTCCTTCATCATCTTTTAAATGTACCAAAGTTTCATCCTCGTGGATGCAGTTGGCATGGCAACAGAAGCACTGCGAGGAAGTCGTAATTTTTTTTCGGTGATAGTAGTAGGTAAGGTGAGAGGGACAATCTTAAAAATGCAAGTGGAGAATTGCTTGATCGAGTGAATCAGGCGAGATAGCTGGGATATCAGGAAGGAAAGGGAACATCCTCTATATGGGATGTGCTAAAACAACTTGAAACATTAAATTGAGTGCTTGTTCAACTTATCAGAAAAAACAAACCTTTTTTGTGAATCTTTTTTTCATTTTTGGTCCTTTTTTCCTGTTGATTTAATAGAGAAAACTTTTACTTATACTGTTATAATACATATACACACATACACACACACACACATACAAATACATATATGTATATTTATATATATATATATATATATATATATATATATATATATATATATATATATATATATATATACACACACATATATATATATATATATATATATATATATATATATATATATATATATATATGTATATATATTACTGTTAATCATTATACCTCACCTGCTCAAGATGGCCACCTATCCTTAAAGACCAGTCCCATACCATACTGCCAAAGATCTCTGATAATAGATTCAGTGTATAATGCTAATTATTTTGCTATTCACATTTGGTAAGAAATTGGCCGAGTAAATTTCTCCCGATGGCCATGCTTAAGTGCAGCAGCATTTTTTTTCGGTTTATTTTACCGGGCTGCAGAATACGGTATGATTAGGGAGTGGTGTTCTCAAGGTAGCGAGTGCTCCGGGTTACGCGCGGCAACAGCATTACCGTGTTGCGGTTGGCTCTGCCACAAGGCCACCGAGAAACCCGACGGTCCCCCGAGAGAATCGGCTAAATGATTTCGCCGGCTCTATCCCCACAATCACATTTGTAAATCAGCTACAATCTTGTGTAAAAATGCTAAAGGAATTAGGCAGGTATTTGTGTATTGTCGGCCGAAGAGCCCGAGTGTTTGCCGAAATGAGATTAGGGCAGCTGCCTCTGGCTCCCAACAATAATAACTTGAGGAGATTAGCTTATGCAGCGCGGCTAAGTAGTATTTATATTTATTTTCTCGCTTTGTTCTTGTGTGGGGTGGGCGGCGGGCTAAGTACATGTTGTTTTAGGGATTTCCCCGGCATGGCCATCGCGGTACTGGTTGCCGTGTGGCACTCGCTCCGGCACTTAGTAAATATTCATTTGTTCATTTCCTGTCCGTGTGAAAGGCGGACTTATTGACAGAAATGCAAGTGTAAACATTGGTCACTAACCCATGGTGCCATTTCCCTCCCTCAGGAGGGACACCCCCTAGCTAATGTTGAGTAATCTGCATATACAGATATCAGGGCCACAGGTGTGCATCACTTATCTAGTAACCTGTATATGAAGTGCATCACCATGTCCAGAAATGGTATCCCTCATCATGGTCTGAAGTGGTTTATTTTGGATTATTGGTAAGAAGTAGTGTATTAAGATGGTGATTATCAGTTCCATTAATTCATAAATCGTAATCAAATAACTTGCTATCGGCAATGAATTGTTTCATGCTGGAGGATTATATTGCAGTCATGTGACTTATCCTACCTTGCTTGTTGATGCTCTTTCTGCTAGATAAGAAAAATATCTTATCTATTTCTGTGTATTTAGTCACCTTCTATAGATCTGAATTTATATAGGAATAGAGTCGCTTTGTTTCAATTTTCATTCTTCCCTCACATGAAATGTACTTTAGAGTAAAGTAATTGTCATTTTATGACCCTTATGTATTCAAAGTCTTTTTCTAAATCTCTATACCTTTTTAAACTAACTGCTTTGCTTTTTGTGGTATTTCCTCAAATCACACAGTTATTCTTTGTCCACCTCTACGATTTCTCATAGAGATATAAAGAAAAGTATTTCCTCATAAACTTGAGAATTCTGTCTGCTTAAAATACATCAAAATGATATATTGAAAGCTACGTGAAGTCCAAACAAACAAATAAATTGACGAATTGATCCTAGGAATGATGTCACACTTTTTCCAACAGGAATCACCAGCAGTTTTTCTGCTCAGAGGTGTTTTCTGTATCGACACAACAATGCGTACGAGTGTGTAAATTACATAGGGCGTAATGTACATGTAATTGATTCATACCTCTCCACTGCAGGAAGTAGGTAAGATGTCGTCAATAGTGTATGAATAGGTAATAGAGATGACATGGAGAAGTGTTGCAGTGCACAGATCTATATATGAAGTTGAGAATAGAAAATAAAGAGAGTGTAAATACTCATTTCATTAGGCGAGAAGAAAGACATGATGTCGGACGATCCATAAACTCGAGTGTGGCGGATGTTGACACCTCGGGAGACGGTGCCGATTTCTCTCGCATTGAGCTCTGCTATTGTGGATTTTTTAGGAGTTCTAGGTGTTGTGTATGCTTTATGTTTGATCCTCTCTCTGTATTGGTTCTTAACCCATTAAGACTCACAGCGGCCAAAAACAGCCTGACAATTTTAATGAAATTGTGCCGGCAAAAGCATAGTAAACAAAATATTTGATGTAGAAAAGGTAATCAGGACATTACCAACAACTCTCCTTCAAATATTTTGTAAAATCATTGTCAATTCAAAAGTTATCGTCAAAAGTATCATAAGTCCAGACGACAATTTCTGTAGGAACTCTCAAGCATTAATGGGTTAACCCATTCATGCCTGGAGCTCTCCTTGACTCGAAAAATGTTGTCTGGATCTACAGTACTTTTGAAGATATCTATTGAATCAAACATATATTCACAAAATATTTGAAGGAGATTTTTTGATTATGTTTAGATCAATAATTCATATTCATGTTTTTTCTGAAATATGCTCTGATCAAGGAGATATCACCAGAATAGTCAGGACCTTAGATACTTTTAAAGATAACTTTTGAATTAACCATTAACCCATTAATGCTTAAGAGTTACTTTAGAAATTGTCGTCTGGGTCTTTGACATTTTTGACAATAACTTAAAAATATTTGAAGGAGAGTTGTTGGTATTATGCTGAGGAACATTTCCCCTTCAAATATTTTCCCAAATAGGCTTCTGGGTAAAAGATTTCACCAACATCATCAGGCTGTTTTGGCTGCTGTGAGCATTAATGGGTTAATTCACAAAAGATTTGAGGGTGAGTTGTGATTTTGTTTCTAGTCAACATTTCTCCATCAAATTGCTTTAAAAACTGCTCTCTCATCATAAAGGTATTATCAAAATAGTCAAGACGCTTTTGGGCACTATGGCTATGGATGGGTTAATGCTCACTGTGCATGATGTTTGTGGGGACGATATTGTTTGCTGTTTCTAGAGCAGAGGCATTGAAGGAAAGAAAAAAGTAGCATCTATAAGTGAGCGCTCGACAATGAAACATAATAGCGCGAAGAACTTGTAACGTTATCCAGTAGAACCAATAATTTCTAAGTGGACAAGCGATCTGAATGGCTAGGAAAGTCTTCCTGTTCCTTCGCGATGTTCTTATTGACTAAGTGCTAGCCCATCGTGCTCCGAGTACATACCCCGCTTTTGTCCGCTAATGGCTTTTATCTTATTCCTTAGAAATTGAGCATTAGCTTGACAGTAATTATTGATAAACTGTTCCTCTATTGTTCTTAACAAGAGCTCAGTCAGTTTATGTTGCGCGAGATCAGTGCATGACTTTGCGAGTCGATCTTTTGTCAAGCGGGAAAAGTTGTGCGGAATTTCCGCTCGGCTCTGCGAGGCTTTATTGATGAGCTGCGTCGAGGGTATTTTTCATCATTGCACACTCGCTCAAACATCTCCGCTATGGATTTTGTTATGAAAAGCAGTGTATTTCAGAGAATCTCCTTTCTCTCGTGATTATCGCGATTCTTAATGCATAATGCGTAATCAATGTGAATGCCCTGGGAAAGGGGACTCTCTCCGCCCATGGGATTCTGACAAACAGGTAGAAAAATACTTGATGTCATAGTGTGATGCTTGATTCCCTGGCTATATCAGATTTCATTTTAAGCCTGTCTGGATGGAGGATTCGTGTGCAAGATGTTCGAATAGGGGTTTCGATTACAACAAGAATCGATGAAAAGTGGTAGGCACACTTGAAAACATTGTCCTCAATGTTTTACACATATAAGAGGGGATTTTGGGAATTTCTTTTAAAATTCAGATCTGTAGGTTCTTTGCAATTAGAGACTTGAGTAGAATTATTATACAGTCGGAGGACTATGGCTTGTCCACAGGGGCTGCCCCAATAGCCAAGTGGTCTCACCAATTGTTCACTGTATATCACATGTGCCTAAGGTCCCAGGTCTGAATCTGGCTTGAGAAATGCAGGACGGTTGGCAGTGACTTGGGGTTAGTCAATTGTTTTCGCTGGATACTTCAGTTTCCTTTTCCTATTTCTTTCGCCTTTAACAGCCAGCAAGTCCCCATATAATTTCTTCAAATTGACAGAGAAAATGACGATAAATGAAAACAGACTCCCTTCCTGTGTTTCTTTTGATCAAGGTGTGAAATCTTGCCAGGGTCTCAGCGAGTCCCTTCTTGCCTCAATGTGACAGAGAAAATGACAATAAATGAAATTAGACTCCGTTACTGTGTTTCTTTTGATCAAGGTGTGAAGTCTAGACAGGGTCTCAGTGAGTCCCCATCTTGCCTCAATATGACTGAGAAAATGACGATAAATGAAATTAGACTCCCTAACCGTGTTTCTTTTGATCAAAGTGTGAAGTCTAGACAGGGTCTCGGGGAGTCCCAAACTTGCCTCAATACGGAAGAGAAAATGAGGATAAATGACATTTGACTCCCTACGCGTGTTTCTATCGATCAAGGTGTGAAATCTTGCCAGGGTCCCATGGGAAAGGTGAGAAAAGGACATGTGGGCTTCGCTGCTGTATCAATAAAGTAAATTTGCTTGTCCTGATTGGTTTATAATATTTGATCTAACAATTACTTCATTATTCATGCCCGAGTATAGTCTTAGCCAGCAGGGCATCTGAGTGTCATTTGGACACTCAAACCTTCAAAGATCACCCCGCAGGATATAGTCTTAGCCAGCAGGGCATCTTGGTGTCATTTGGACACTCAAACCCTCAAAGATCACCCCCAGGACTCAGGAGTGTCTTAGTGTCAAATCGAAGTATATGATTATTGTTTTTTCCTACCTCAATATAATTCCCATGACATTGTGTAAGGATATCATACCTTATTCTAATTAGAAAGTACTTATTCATGGTTATAATCTCAGTATATTGTGGTCTCCCTTGAAAAATAGGACGTCAACATTTTTTACTACAGCCTATTTTTGGCACCCATTCGAATCAGGGCAGTGGTGAGAGACAGCTACAAGTCAGTGGCAACTCCTTAGACCACATAGCCATCAGGGCAGGTCCGGGTGTCCTTCATAAAGGGGTGTCGTCATATGATAATAAAAGGGGAAGATTTTGGGCCATACCAAAAATCCCCCATAAAAAGGGTGTCAAAACCTTATGCAGTTAATTTGTCATGAAAATACAAACATTTTAGCTATATGCTTTGTGGTAGATCTGGGTCATTAATCGAGGTTTTTAGATCATTATTGAGTGTAACGCCTTCTAAAGAATAATCACTTAGAGATATCTTTGCCCCTCAGAGTTTTGATTAAGGCAATACTCCACTTCCACAAATAGCAATAAGTCAAAAGGGACGCCTCCCCCAGTCTCCAGACACAAGAGTTCTGTTGCCATGGCGACCACTAAGCTCCCTTTGTAGTTTGTTTTTCTTGCTGACATCCAACAGGCTGGAATCAATTTGTCGTCCCGCTTATTAATCTTTCTGCTAAGTCCTATTATTGAAAAAGTTTGTATTTTTAAGCTCTTCCATCATTAGAACATCCCCCCCCCCCCGTTTCCTCCCGCTTGCTTGAAGCTTTAATTCTCTTGATTTTGCTTCTATAACAGAGTAATTTGAGAGAAGATCAGCAGAATTAATTTGATCAAGCAGACACTATTTCAGCGATTCATGCTCGATCTAACCCGCATACCTGCTCCAAATATTAAGCGCGCTCGCAGGGGTATTTAGGTAAAAGCTTTATTAAAATATTTATTTGTCGGCATTATTGGCAATCTACTCTGTGGCGCATGATACAGAAATACTTTTTAATGAAATCTCTCGCCAACCCATTGCCTGGAAAACTAGTCCGGGCCGTTATATGAAGAAATGCGATGGATTTTCTGCGCTAGTAGTGATAACTGGCAGATCGAACACAAGCCAAGTGACATATTTAATAACGATGTAAGCTCATCGGAGCAGAAGAAATGTTGCCAGCAACTAAATTATCCCCCACAACTCCCGATATTAGCCATAAAATTGAAAATTCTAATGATATCTTTTGTGATTCACTCGATGCTTATGGAATGAGTAGCCAGTAAAAGTCATTTTATTTTATCAAAAGCAATCACTGCTCCTGCAAAAGCCCAAAGTAATTGCATTATTTTGTATTGTGCCATTTAGCCAAATCTATGGCTGGCGTTATAATGGCACTTTATTTCTCTCTGTCACCCGAATCCCATAAATTCACCTGATCACAGAAACTCGTTTTCCAATGGTCTATTTTCTTCTATTTTCACACATCTGTTCAGAGAACTGCACTCCACACAGGCAGAGAGCATGCATAGATGGCATTGGTAGCTTATTCTGTCTTTTTCTCCTTCTCCACCTCCCAACAAAAGAGAGCATAACTGAATGCATGCTTCGCTAGGAACTCTTCATGACGTGGAGGTGGCTTTTGTCAGCTCCCGTGCACGCGCCTTTCTTATTTTCTCAAACAACTCTTGACCATTTTTCTTTGGGTGCATTCTCCTTTCTCTAATGCCAACGGAGAAGTGAGCTTGGCATTTTTTGGCGTAAATACCCTCGGGGGCATTTCACAGTTCTCTTCAATTGGAGGTGAAATAGTCACGTTATCATAGACTGAGGCAGGCTTGAAAAGTAGTTTAAAAAAATTTCCCATTGGATCAGTTTATAATAGTATGGAAAACTTCAACTGGTATTGGTAATTTAATTTATACCTTTAACCATCTCTAGACCTTGTCTTAAAAAGATTTAAGTATTTTCAATATGATTATTTCTACACCAATGGCTTTGAGCATTTGAGTGAGTTTGTGTTTGAAATTTATGACTATCATTTAAATAATGACTACTTATGGAGCTGTTCAACTTATAGAGGTGTTCACCTGATTAAGTGTTCTACTTATAGAGGTGTTCACCTGATAAAGTGTTCAACTTGCAGAAGTGTTCAACTTACAGAAGTGTTCACCTGGTGAAGTGTTTAACTTACAGAGGTGTTCACGTGATGAAGTATTCAACTTTTGAAGTAGAAAGGTTCCCTTGTATGCCATGCCACATTGAAAACATTTAACAGATTTGTGTCATTTTCCCGGGCAGGGTGTGTGTATCTAATGACGAACAACTGTGCGTTCCTCGAGTTTTTCTCTCTTTATTGTCGCCTCTTATTAAGATCACTAAGCGTTCTCTCGGCATTAATTGCGCCGAGTTCTTGTTAGACCCCTCGCAGGCTTTCTGGGAGAATGACGAATGATGAATGAATTCTTTGACAGGGCGCTTCTCAATCTCGCCCAGAGAGGTATGGCGCTTTAAGGTCTTATCCTCCCTATCAACTTCTACTGTGAGAATTATGCGTATTTTCTCGTCTTTTATCGTCCTTTCTCGTCCCAAGTGGTAACAATCTTAAGACAACTCGAGCATGTGCAAATCTTTCTTGGCATTGCTTTTTCTACAGAGGAAGTTATCATTGGCAAGGTCTTCAGGGCATGATGATGATGCTGATGATGATAACTAAGGGAATACTCTATTATAAGGAGCTGGCCCTCTTGAGATGGTGTTAAGGATTTTTTGATATGTTGATGTGCATTGTGTAGGAAAATGGGAATGTTTTGTGTCCATGAAGTGGTGTGAGGCAACAGAACATACATAATATATATATATATATATATATATAATATATATATATATATATATATATATATATATATATATATATATATATATATATATATATATATATATATATATATATATATATATATATATATGTATAGATAGATAGATAGATAGATAGATAGATAGATAGATAGATAGATAGATAGATAGATATATGTGTGTGTGTGTGTGTATATGTATTTATTCAGACACCTTACAAGGCATGTATTTTCCAGAATGCAATTAGGGACATAGAGTTTCTAAACCCTGATATGTATAAAATATTGATAGAAAATACTAGCCCAAGTTAGTATTAATGAAACTTATGGTGTTTCATTTTGTTAATCTTAGTATTTCAGCAATTTTCTCTTGTACTAATCAGTGATTTTCCTGGTGCACAGAAAGGGGGCTGTCTTATTAAGCGGGGGAAGTGCTGTCCTGTTGCATTTGAAGGAAACGCAATTGATGACGAGCTTAGAAGAATTAATGTGTTCTGTCAGCGCAGGGGATAGCCGGAATGTGAGCAA
Organism: Maea johnstoni; assembly: GCA_963942565.1. NCBI lineage: Eukaryota > Metazoa > Annelida > Polychaeta > Spionida > Magelonidae > Maea > Maea johnstoni. Next base: position 15,794,572 of record OZ012690.1, read on the forward strand.
CTCGCTTTTCGGGTGGATAAGCCCAGCGTGGCGTCCCCGCGAAACGAAAGCCCCATCAAGAAATCTGAAATCAAATTTTTCACAATCAAATTAGAGTATCTCGCGCAATATCTGTTAATGCCTAATAACTAATCAAGGCGTACATTCATTTGTGGGGCTCTGTAATCCCCTAGCGTCAGATTTGCTGTTTTGATCGGAATTAATGGAGGCCGGGCCACAGTGGTAATAGGGACGGGGAAGATAAATTACAAAGTTTCCACCTAATAATGTCGTCAAGGTAGCCAGCTATTGTCTTCCATTGTTATTTGAAACTGTCCAGTAACCAGTGTCTACTGGCAGAGGTGTTTTTGATAGAGATAGGTGTACTTGCTAATGGTCAACTAAATGACATACTCACCAAATGATCCCTCAGATTTCACAGACAACCAACTCCAAATTCAAACATTTCATAGGTGAGACTTTTACCTGCTGAAAAAATCCCTACAAACAGACATCAAAGGAACTTATCATTTTTCATACTTTGATACTAATCATCAAACAAATGCAATATATTGTTAATTATATATTAGATTATCCATCTGCACAGTGTGCTGAATTTTAGATATACTGCATTCTATAAATTCATATTTGTAGGGAAACGTTATAGAATTCAGACACCAAATTTAGTGCATATATTCACCAGAACCCCCAAATACAGCGGGTTGAGTATAGTATTATGGGATGTTGAGTCTGGTCTCCGGAGCAGAGGGACACAAAACACACAAATTACCCACAACGCACAGTGTGCGCGCCTTGCCTTAGATCTACTTTTGATGTCGTCCCATATCGGAAAATAAAATATGAGCTTTGGTGCAAAATAGCACAGCATAAACTAATTCCTCAGAAGTAGTCAGCTTATGGCGATACCTCATCATCGATCGATCATTATTCATATTCTAATCAAATGAGAGTATTTCTTCAAGGGATGTCACTGATGAGATTTTGATAAGGATTTTCAGAGAGATTTTTTTCGCCGCAATTGTGGGTCATTTGCGAATTCATGTCAATTCCGTTTGTTTAGAGAAATTTGTCAGATGTTGCTTTTGATTAAATATGTAGTGGGGGATATGTGTAGGGGTAGGGCAACAGCTATAGTAAGTCTCCGGAGGAATGGATACATGCCAGGCCTGATGGTGTGATAGTGGTTATGGTGATAACTATGATTGTAGGGAAAGACGCTTG
>OZ012690.1:15800792-15804337 GCA_963942565.1 Maea johnstoni
TGCAGAACTGGCTGTATTTAAGTAGAAGTCTTTTCCTGCACAGTGTGGGTTATTCTAGAGTGAATAGTGTCAATCAGTACTCTATCATAGCCTAGCTACTCATGAGTCGCTAATGTGCCACCTGCTTTGAAATGGGAGGTGATTTTAACATACTTTTCTCCTATTGACAAAAGATAGACGTCATTTAGAAGTGATCATTACCTAACTGCTGCTGTGTGTCCTGGGGGCAGTAGAACAGTCATGCCGGACCACCAAGGGTTAACACATCGATCTTCAAAACATCCTGGTCTTCTGTTTATGTAAATGGATTTTTGGCCGACAAGTGTGAAATTTGAAAATACTTTTATCAAAATGTGTTAATTGTTTTAATAATAAAAAAAAAATTCCTCACTTATTTCAAGCTATTTTGGGAAAAAATATTGATACATTATTTATTTGGTGTGCTTCAACTTTTTAAGAATTTCTATGGTCACTCTAGGCACAAATAGGTAAGGTAATTACAATCCCCCCCCCCCCCCCCGCCCCCCTCAACTCACCAATATCAGACGTGTGATATCTTTATACCTAACAGGACACCTGGGTCGTAGGAGTGTCAAATGGTAATAGAACAATATAATTGACTATGAATTGGCAGGTGTTCACTACAGCGTAGTCAATATCCAGAAATTAAGTTTGGATCGAGGGTAGAAAGGGAGCAAATGACTGTGGCAGCTGCGTGAGCATGTTAGTTGATTCAAGGGCTGGTTGCCCATTGGGCCGCCCGGCAAGAAAATCGGAACTGTTACAAAGTGTGCATAAACACACATGGTAACACAGTGGCTACGGGTGAAAAAATAGCAACAATAGAATACTTTTTGGATGGGCATTGAAGGAGATTTTCCGCATGGCCGTACCCAAATACTGGGGTGTAGGTTCGCTTGTTTTTTTCTGCCAGCTGGTGTTTCTGGCTCTGATTGCACCCGAGCCATACCCGAAAATTATCGTCTGCAACTTCGAAACTTTTGAGGATAACTCATGAATAATGCCTTGATTTGAGAAATATTTGAAGAAAAGTTGTTGCTTGTGTTCTGATGAGCATTTCTCATTCAGATATCTCCAAAATCTATGTTTGTGTTGGAAGTTAACACCAAAAGATGGCAGGCCTTTTTGGCTGTGGCAGTGGTGCATATTAAAGTATGCTTTAAGCTTTGACTATTATACATGCTGATTGAAAGGGAAATGTTTGCATATAGAATTGTATTGCATATAAAGCTGGTAGTACGGTAGATTCCCGGCAACTCCACGTGAACCGTCTCTGGCCAGAGGCTACGATCAAGTCAGCAGATCTGTGTGCTGAGTGCCTCTTGGTTAAATCATGGAGTGGCCGTCTCACCATTAAACACGGAGCAAGGAGGCTGTGATTTAGCATATTAACCCGTTCATGCCTGAAGCGCACCCAAAAAATGTTCTGACTATTTTGGCGATAACTTTTTCCAAAATTATTGTATGAGAAATGTTAATCAGGACCCTTCCAACAACTCTCCTTCAAATATTTTGTGACTTTTTGCGTAATTCTGAAGTTATTTTCAAAAGTGTACTAGGTCCAGACGACTCTTGTCAACGTGAATGGGTTAGGTGCTGTAAAGCACGACCATTTACCTGCTTGATCAGTTACGGACAGGTGTGTCCTCGGAATCAAAGTTCTGGATCAAATATCCATATTGTACCCGCTGAAAAGCACAGAAAACTCACATCTGTAAAGGGTGAAAAGAGTTTAACCCATTCATGCTCAGAATCTTGAGAGATGACGTCTGCATGCAATGATACTTTTGAAAATAATTATTTCGCTAAAAATGATTAATTCGCAATTTCTTTGATGGGGAGTTGTTTGTTAGATTTTGATGAACATTTCTCCTTCAAATATTTTTCATAAGAGTCTTTTATAGAGGAGATATTACCAAAATTGTCAGGACATTTTTTTTTTGGAAAAAGCTGGGATGAATGGGTTAAAACCCACATCTGTTCTCTCTGGGCTTATAAAAGGAGTGTGGATAAAAGGCGCGAGTCAATCACACCAAAATACTTGAGAATAAATAAAAGTTATTATACACAATTCTTCGCTGGATGAAGGCCCGAATAAAGAACCTGTATCGCTAAAGAATATCTGAAAGATGCTGATATTGAGTACCGAGCAACAACTTTCGTGATGGACATTTATTTTTTTAACCTATACATGCCTCCAGGGCCCAAAAATGCCTGACAATCTTGGCGATTTCTTTCCAGCGAAAAACATATTTTCATATGCATTTGAAGAAGAAATGTTTATCAGAACAAAACCAACAACTTTCCTTGAAATATTTTGTTTGTCCATGTTTTATTCCAAAGAAATCTTCATAAGTATCATTGATCCAGACGTAAGATTCCAAAAAAAAAAGAAAGCTTCTTAGCATGATTGGGTTTACATTAGGTCTGGGAATCTGTCTGGTCTATTCAAACAATGCTGAGGTTGTTTAACAATGGTCCTGACAACCACTTTAATTTAAAGAAACATGTTCAGTAAAAGTATTCAAAATCAGATTTTACTTCTGATGACGGATGACTTTGCTATGAGCCAAATTGCTCCATAACTTGACAAAAGAGTGAAGTTCAGCAAATGCTCACTTGAAAAAATTAAGTGCATCATAACAGTCAACTATTAAACTTTATTTCTGTTGATTTTGCTGGAGATAATGTTGCATTTCTTAAGGGCTTGTCAAATAAAGTCAGCACAGGGGCTTTTTATGAAGCTCTGTGTTTATAAAGTAAACTCTTAGTAGTTTTTGTGCTATATCTCATCTACTAGTCTCGTTCAGCGATATTACAGTGTTTCGCTAGAAATCGTGTCTTAACCCTTGTGCTGCTGGTGGCTAATTTGATCAATACAAAATAATGTGAAAAAAACTGAAAAATGACCGAACCCCTGGCAAATGGATTACTCATCTGAGAGTACTCGGCGAGACCTTTCTAATGAATACCCAAGATGATAGGGTTTAGATGATTTTCAAGGATTTTTGAGTTCTTGTGTCCTCATACAAAAGTAGTCTCAGCATTGAAAGGGTTAACTCTCCTTGTTATCTCGATGGAAAACAATGTAACAGCAATACTGTTATCTTAATCTGCTTTTTCGCATCAATAGAGATTTTTTGAGATAAAAGGGGAATTTCCATATGTTTTTTTGTTGGTCGTATTTGCATTCTCTCTTCTGTGGGTTTGTTTGTTTTCATTCCAAGGATAAAAAAGGGAAACCCATCATTCAATATGTAGCTCATAAACTCATGTATTGATTTTGCACATAGTTGTAATACTTCCCTCTTTTTGACATGCTTTTTTGGTCTCTATGTATCCGACCTAGGTCGCCATGCCCTGAATTCTGTCTGAAATATGATAGGACCATTATGTAAATACATTATGCATATATATATATATATATATATATAATATATATATATTATATATATATATATATATATATTATATATATATATATATATATTATATATATATTATACATATATATATATATATAT
>OZ012690.1:15804537-15974537 GCA_963942565.1 Maea johnstoni
ACAGATTCTGGTGATTAAATGATACATGATCATTATTTGAGGTTCGAAATGTAATATCATCCATCCAAGAGTCTTTCAAGTGCACTGCTAGATTTAGAAATAAAAAAAACATTGTTAAAAAAAAATCAAACCTGCACACAAACTTCAGAGTCTTCTGTACTTACAAAACGGTTTTTGGACTCGACATTCTTTGGACAAATCTGCTTATTGTATGCACCGAAGAAAGTCCCCCATTCCCACCATTCAGAGGCTGGAGATTGCATTGTGTGTCTGCATTCAGGATTCCTCAATTGAACTTTTGGCCCACCTGAGCAATTTTGTGTGCTTTGAGAGTCGTAGTAATGATCATCCCAAGAGTTTGGCTGATAAGGCGCCCGAGTGAGCAGGGTTTAATTTGGGTGTGCGTGAGCCCTCGCCCCCTCGTATTGTCTGGCTCTGAGGGCGAGAACTGCGCTGTTTTGGCCCTGGCACCCACTCAGGTAGACGAGATTTCCAAATGGCTGGCTCGAAGGGTGTTTCATAGCGTGTGTGGTTCGTATGTGTGACTGCCGGCATGGGCACAGGGTGTTGAAGGGTGCTGGGGGGTGCTGAGGCAAACCCAAAGTGGGTACAGCTCAGTTGGCTGGGGCCAGTTGTATGTGTGCTCGTGTAAATGAGGCATTTGGGGGCCACACTTGTGGGTAATTGCTCAAAAGTTGCAAGCTTCCTTGCCATATACTTGCTTTCACAGTACAAATGTATTGGAAATCCCTTTAATAGGTAACATTTGTTGTTGAGTTATTTTATGGAAACATACTACATTCAAAATTCTAAAGCTACTTTCTTCCAAAGCACATGGATGCAAAGATTTTTAAAAACCATCTAAACCTTGTCATGTTGGTATTCATTGGATAGCTCTCGCTAAGCACTCTCAGATGAGTACCCATGTGCCAGGGTTTCAGTTACTTCTCATGACTTTGTATTGGTAAAACCTGAACAATTAATGAAACCCTGTCACATTGGTACTCATCTGAGGGTACTCAATGAGGGCTATCCAACGATTATTACCGACATGACAGGGTTAAGATGTTTTTCAAAAATCTTTGCTGCGTTTTTGTCCTTCGGACGAAAGTAGCCTCAGCATTGGAATGGTTAAGAGTGGGGGTGGGGGATTTTTGATCCTGAATGGCGGAATGCCATAACTGCTGTAGAAACCTAATCCCTCCTCACAGGAATCCATACCAGCGCAGTCTTAATATAAAGTACAATTGACTATTTCTACTTCCACAAACAAAATCTTCATTAGCTAAATGACTCTATCATTATCTCTAAGCTGTCACAATAAATTCCATTAATATGTTCAAATTTGCATAACATTTACACATGGCTGGTTTCTTGGCAATATCGGCAATATCGTGCTGTAACGAATTAATTCCAAGGTATTTCTCGGCTTCGCAGAAAAACTGGTTCTTTAGGTACGGTGACGTCCACAAGGTCAAGGTCGTTTTTGCGAGTTCAAGGTCAATCTGTCAGAGTTTATTTCTCCATTTGGCATTTAATTCAAGGAATTATAATTATAGCCCATTTCGCTGGTGTTAAGTGAACTATACAAAATTATGCATCTTTTACCAACTTTTTTCACAGGGCATTGAGTGGTAATATAAAGGATATAGAATGCTTGGTGAATACTTTTTTCGACTGTGTAATTATCTCAAGAGAATTGTATCATGTTTTTGGAATGTTTAACCATCTGACTAAAAAATCAGAAATGCTTTTGAATTAAGCAGACATAGGATGAAATCGTATATACAACAGAACCTAATAATTACTTTAATAATTCATATTGAAATAGGTTCTAAACAAGAACATTTCAAAAGATTTTGTTTTTGATTACATATCAGTAACTAGATCTTTATGATATAAAGAAATATAAATGAAGAAAAAAACTACAAATAGTTTCCTTAACAATATAGTCATTGCATGAATATCTTCTAAAAGTTTTTACAATAAATGTAAGCAATACTGCTTTTGAATTGTATTTTGTAATACTTTAGATGTAAAATGTTCAGTATTCATCATTTCAATACTTCAAAACAAAGAATTGAAAATGGTGTTTTCTTCATTTTCATCCATTACAAAGTTCCTGATGATGCATTTCTTCAGACCAGTCTTAATACCCTTTGGTCATTATAATATTAAAGGATAACTTGGTGACATATTGTGACTCTCATGTCTGTAAAGGACAGAAATATATATATATATATATATATATATATATTTACATCCCTTAATATAAGATGTTTCTTTTTATAGGAAGGTTTCAAAACTGTCAATCGTCTATAAAAAGTACATATATATGTTATTTGTATGAAATTAAGTCAAACTCTCAGACACACTTTTCTTTATATAGGTTTAATTTTTATGTTTTCTTCCAAGTTTGTTTGAATAGAAGTCATATAAATCCACTGCCCCTTTGATGTTTGACTCCATAGGACTTAAATAGAGGTTTTTAGAATTTGTCACTATAGTCCAATAACAAAGAATGTTTTCTTTAAATTTTCTTTCAAAAAAGATTTTCCCATCACCTGGGTCTGAATACGGCAAGATTCGAAAAAATCCAACGTATGTTTTCAGTTAATCCGGTCGAGGGGAGATAAGAAATGTTTTGTGGTTAACAACAAAGGACATATTTCTTGAATTCCCCTAAGAAATTTTCATTAAATAATGTTAATTTTATGTATTCTAATTTGTTTTTTGCGAGCTCCAGTCAGCTGTATGTATATTGGCATGTTGCGGTCGTCGGCCATATTTTCTAGGTGTCAAGAATGCGTACGGTAGCACGCTTCGCCCGTAAACACACGACACTAATAACCCAGCAATAATGAAAGCGCGCTGTCTAGCATGCATATGGAGACCACAATACCGGAGTAGGCATGGTTCCTTGTCCAGCTCTCCCGGCGCACGCGATACAAAAGGGTCCCGGGGAATGCATTGTCGGGGAGCTGTTTTCAGGGTGGTTCTTTAGCAGATGGCTGGAGAAAAATCTTAACAATTGCATGAAATGACTCATGCTCCCTCCGTAGCTAAATCACGGACGGGACGCACGGAGGGGGCGACAGTTCCTCGTCTTAGAGTACGTCTGAAAAGGGTTAAACGTGAGCCGCCCTTAAAAGCGACTTGATGAATGGGGGAGCGGGCCGGTAATGATGGGGTGATAATTCCCCGCTTTTAGAGCCCTGCATCGAAAGGTTGCCCAAATGCCCTTCTCCGCTGACCTTTGACCCCATGACTTTTCCATCTGGTTTTTATGCCGTTTTTCTCGGTTGCAGCCATCCATGGAATTAAACTCCTTTCTTTGCCGGCAAAGAAAAGGACTTGAGATCTTTGGACTGCTCACTGTGCTCTGGGCCTCCCGTGAAAAAGCCCAGTCGTATTCCTTTGTGTTTCGGTCGAGATGCCCGAGAGACGCCCGACACCACTGCATCCCGACCATTATAGCCCCCAGCTAAAACCATTTTTATGTCTGTAGAAAATGGTGTCCCCTGTTATAAATTGTCTTTTTACTTATCTCGCAAAATCGGCCAATCGCTGGCCTCTATAATACCTGTAGGGCCGTGATGGATTGGTAATGAAACGTCGTCGTACAAAGCGAATGTTACTATTCAACTTAAGATAAGACCTTTATTTCGCGTCTCCAGGCCAATCGTTGACACCTGGACCGACTCTCGACGCTCCCTAATCTCATTTCATGCCAAGGGGGATGGCGGAAATTACTCTTTGTGTGCTCGATACAAAATTTCATTTTCTATGCATCTGTTCTTTAGTGCGACGGGCTCTCCTTTTTAGACATTCCGCGTGAAAATTTGACACTTTTCATGATTTTAAATGTAATAAAAGGTGGTCCGCCCATCAGCATCTGTTAGCGTTGTTTGTAGGCACTCTTAGGTGCGACGGAGGAGAGATGATACCGTTTTCCGTGGCTATTCTGTTACCGCTTGTAATTTAACTTCACCACACTCCATTAAACAAGGGAATTGCACGATTTCATTACCCCTCCTACACAATGCTTCATAAAAGCTTACAATAACTTCTTAGTCGACTCGCTGAAAAAAACAGATAATCACTCCCGCTGTGATAATAGAGCAGCGGACATTATGCGCCACTATCTCTTCATCCTGAATTAAAGTTTCGCTGACCCTCCGAGCAGAACTCAAAGCAAATGTGCGAAGGTATGGTTTATCTACCATGATTGGTAATTACGTAGCAAGTGATTCCATGTCACCGGGACAATGCTCTTGAGCATTAACGAGTGTGGTTTTTGTGGTGGGCCTATGTCACTGTACGACATGCCCGGGGACATTCTTACAGCGATCATTATGGGATGTTACGGCTTAGGGAACACCGAGTAGCGATGGCTACTACTTTACGACAACGAAAGCCTTCAGATTGCCTACAGACAATTCTAGCGCTTTGTCCCGCTTTTTATGGAGTCAACGAGGAGTAGAGGGTGGGGGCATCATTTTAGGAAACTTTATATACATGCACCCATAACTAACTTCCCTTCACATTTCCTGATAAGAACTTAAGTATCATTAGATTATCAGGTATCAGCTCACACTACAGTAAGCATCTTAATGCTTTAATGACCCTTAAATAAACTGCTTCCCTTGTTGATTTTTTTCACTATTTATGTTTTTACAATTACTGGATGTAGTTTTCTGTATTGAATAGTTTTGTGTTGATTACAAGTGTTAGGAATCCCTCGTTTGCATAAGACAGGTAGCTTGAGGATTTATACACTCTTCTCTGAATACCTCAGCAAGATCATTGCATAATACAGGTAAATATTTGTATTGCTGCAGGGGGGGGGGGGGGGGGCTGTCTTTCTTGCTGTCACTTCAAACCATCTCAGTAGCAGTACTCATGGCCCATGTTTTCTTAGATGTCCTGACCAATTTGTAAAATGTGGATAATTGCACGAATTTGTAATAGTTTTGGAAATTGTGGGATTTATACTTTTTTGAGATGGTCCTCAGACAACAATTGTGACATGTGTTTAACAACAATATGTCATCGAACTTCTCTATGAAGTAGGACCGTTCATCACTTAATGAAGGATGACTGTATAGAAAATCACTGTTCAGCAATTTTCTGAAAGCAGTACATAACCTTATATATATATATATATATATATATATATATATATATATATATATATATATATATATGTATATATATATATATATATATATATATATATATATATATATATATATATATATATATATATATATATATGTACATATATATATATATATATATATATATATATATATATATATATATGTATATATATAAATATATATACATATATATATATATATATATATATATATATATACACATATGTATAAAAGGTTATGTACTATATATATATATATATATACATATACATACATACATATATGTCAATTAAGTGTAATACAGTACCCACACCTGTAACACTACATGCATTTCCATATGACTGGACAGATGAGGCAGGCAGGCTGGCTGGCCGGCCGACTTAGCGGGGAAGGAAGAGGTAATTGTCGTGGGGAATTGAAAAGGGTTTTTGGTTCATCTCCCTGATCCCAATCCTACATGTCATTCCCCCACCCTTGAGAGCTGACAGATCATTAGGAGTCCTTGTCAAAGCAGGTGAATAAATACCTTGTTAATTGTTTTTCGCACACCTGGGCAAGTTATTTCAAGTTGGTCTGCAGCGGCTCTGCATCATAACTTCTCATCACGATGTGTGGCTTAATTACTTTTCTCCCTTTCGCTACTACCTGTAACAGGTGCGGCAATCTCGCCATGCCTAATCCTTTTTGCGGCCACAATAGGCATTTACAGGCAATTTCACCCTGAGACTAATGGCCGGCGTGATTATGATATGTTCGCAAGAGTGGGATGGATATATGTGGGAGTGGGATATGGGACCGTTCCAACTTTTTGCCACACTCTAGAAGAAAGTCTGTAAAAAGTTTGATTGTGCATCCCTGTGTAACTATGAGGAGACAATCTTTGAATTCTGAAATCTGATAATTACTTGATGGAGGGAGGTTGTATGGGGAATTAATAAATAATTCCTCATACAACAATATAACAATATTGTTATTTTGTGTTGCTGAAGTTTATTTAAAAAGGGCAACCATATTTGAACTCTACTTTAAATTGGGCTTCTAGATTCATTTTGCAGTTTTTATATTTGGAAAGTTTTTATTCAATAATCAATATAATTAAGGAGACATTACATTATATTTTACATCCAGACATTAAGGTTAGGGTATCTTAATCTACTTGGTCTTTTTTGGTTAGAAATGCAAAAACAGCATGTCCTGAAAAAGATGATTTTGTATGTCTTATTCGCTAAAATGATTAGTATATGCCAATAGGGGTTCTGGCCACTCATTGAACTGACCACTGGTCAACTCAGACCCCTTGGTATACTGACCAGTATATGTGCTGTCACCACTAGGTGAATTGACTGCTAGGTGAATTGATCACTAGGTAAATTGAGCACTAGGTGGACTAACCAGCAAGTGTATTGACCATTAGCTATACTGACCACTAGCTTTACTTACCACTAGTTGTTCTCACCATTAAATAAACAAACCAAAAAGTATACTGACCACAAGGTGAACTGGCCAGTAGTAATACTGACCACTAGGTTACTACTATTGGGTGAACTTTCAATTGGTGTACTGACCACTAGACATTCTGACCATTCGATGAGTTCGGTGACCACCAGGTGTATTTTCTCGTTAGTCACAGGTGGACAATCTATTGTCTGAAGAGAACTCAGTAAATCAGGCCTTAATTGGTAGCATATCTTGGGGATGGCAATAAACTAGAATAAACTACATAAAATTACTCCTAATGTCTTGGTAGCATGAAGATATTTCATCTCCAGCAAAAATGAATTACCTCGCTATCACTCATAATGCGAATGTCTAATGATGTATAGGGGAGGCTGCCGCAGCAGACATCACCTGTGGAAGACAATAGACTACTGGAGACAATGCTCCAGATCAGTGGCGGCGGCAGCGCTCATGCCTAACTACTGCATGGCGTATTGATAGATGCATTGTTTTTTCATTGTTGGTAAAACAATTGTAAAAATTCCTACCTGCTCTCTAGGGTGGTTATGGACGCTAGGTAAATTGATAGATGCACTGTTTTCTCATTGTTGGTAAAACAATTGTAAAAATTCCTACCACTCCCTAGGGTGGTTATGGAGCTATGATAAATCTATTTTTTTGTCGACCAAGCCAGACGTAGCAGTACTTCTCAGTGTGGTATCAAATAAAGAGATTACAAGAGCAGATAAGTCATGTTTCATGATCGTTTTTATATTGGTTGTGGTTATGGGCAGGTGACTCCTATCACTTTTTTTCTTAGAGAAACGTACATGCAGGTATGCTCACTGATGAATCAGTGCTTTTCAGTATTCCCATAAGAACCCAGTCAGGGTCTTAGCCAGGATTTAGAAAAAGTCCAATTGTTTGTTAGAAAATAGCATTTTAAGAAATTACTCACAAAAAATGGAGGATGACATTTTAAGAAATTACTCACAAAAATGGGGAATGAATTTTGAGGCTTTGGGTGTCCAACTGATGCCCAGATGCCCTGCTGGCTAAGACTTTGGACCCAGTCCTAGTGATGATAGGGTACTGTATATTATATGATATTTTAATGCACTGAAAAGGGTACAAATAGAAGTATGATACCATTTGCATCCAATTCCTACTGATAATGATGTGAACACCCTCAAAATGATACCCTGTATACAGGGGTAAGAACCCTAGTATAACATGAGCACCCCATTTTTTTATAGGGGCAATTTAGGACACATTTACACTGATAGGAGGAACACCCCATCCAGACATCCCATCCCACTAATGGGGTTCCTGAGAGCCTAATATAGAGACAATTCTCATTGAACACTTGTTGGCAATTTGCTGTGGTAAAGTGCTATATGCTTGATGCTACTTTTCAGTAATTGGCAGTAGGAATTGCGGACCGCAGTTAAATCGCACGAAAGTGGTAAAAATTCACTCCATCCTCGGCGAAACTTGTGATGTGATGATGTTCATTTAGATCAGTAATCACTGCTGATTAATCCAGCAAATTACGTCAAAAAATTAATGGCTTATTGAAGTCATTTAGGAGCTCATTTCCGATGCGAGGATTAACAGGTGTTGTTTACAAAGCGAGCTCATCAGACTAAGTAATACGCATTGTAAATCACGCGCTTGTGTAATTAGTCCTCATCATATAGGGGGTGCTTCTGACTGGCGAGCACCCCAGCAGCCGGTGGTACCCTAAAAACCCAAAACCCTCTAATGACCTAGTACCCGTTTAACTTGACAAATTCAAAAGTTGAAAATAGCTCTGATTTGTTTTGAGTATTTATTTGTTTTGAGTTTTGATTTGTTTGGAGTTTTGTTCAGAATTTTTTTGATTCATTTTGAGGTTTATTGTGTTTCAAACAGTTCTTTTCTGTAAAGTTTTTCATATCATAAGCACCATGGTTTCCAAACTTAAAAAAAAAAAAAAAGGAAATTGGTAGGAAATTCTTTTATGGAAAGTTTCTCATTATAAGTACATTCTTTGTCAAAAGGAAATTGAAAGGAAAGGTAGTTGACTTTTTGTTCTTGCTTCAAGATTTCATCTTTCAAATTCATATTAGGTAACATTTTTTCTTTATCACCAGTGCGATCACTAGAGAAAAATCATTAAGTCCGTATCATATTTTCAAATCAAGTTATTTGATCATTTAGAATGATTTCGGTATATTGTTACTTTTCATATATCACTTTACAAATGAAGACATCAGGTTATTGTAAACAAGTCAGGCTCAATTAATTTGATTTATTGTTATTTCTAAACAGGTTGAGTTTTGCATCAATAAATCAAATTTAATGTAAAAATCAACTGTTGAAATTATCGGTTAATGTTGCCATTTCTGGCTCGCTTAATTTGATTTTTGATACTTTTTATACATGTTAATTTCATCGTCAATAAATCACGGGGGTGTTAAAATCCATTGATGAAAACATGATCACCATACCAACCGGGGGCGTATGACTACGACACACACTTAGATCATTTACCTGGTTAAAGCCGAAACATTTACGCATCATTGACCCAGGTCAAAGGTCGCGCATGGCAACATTGTCGGCTGCGGTCGCCCAGCTTGATTGGAAGCGGGTACAACCCGTAGACAAAACCCCATAGTTCACGCCATTCGCTAACTATATTCTAATCACAGTCTCTGGGCATTGTGGCGCTTGATTGGTTGAGCTATTGTTCGCGAGGAAAGTGGTTTTTCGTTGACAGCTGGCAGATGGCTGGCCCTGTGGACGTACGTACACGATCATGAGGTGGTGACATGTACTTCTCTTCACTACCGAAAAAAAAATGCCTAACCCAGTATAATGGTTTACGCGAAAACCATAACGCCATTGATCAACACTGCATGCCTCTTTATATCATTCTAGTTGCCTCTGTCACTGAAATTATTGTGGTCATGTGAATTTTGTGAATGTTTTCATATTTGGCGTAATCTTCCAATTTGTCATTTTTCTGCGGACATTGAATGAGTGAAAACACATCATCAACGACCTGTTGATTAGATGTAAAATTAGACCAGTTATCAGTCCTTCAATAACCTGTATGATTAAACCACAGACTACTCCACTGAGACTACTAATGACCTACTGTGTCACAAGCGTTCTCTGTAGAGAGTTCTTTTAACCCATTAATGCTCAGTCAAGTGCAAAAAGTGCAAAAATATTCTCCAAAAATAAGCCATATTTACAAAATTAGCATATAAATCTCAACATGTTTGATGGCAGATTTTTTTCAGCAGAACATTCAATCAAAATTTTCATCAAATTTACGATATTTTTTCAAAAATATTTGCATATGTGTCAGCTTGAGTTGGCACTCTTGGTATGAAAGGGTTAATAAGTGTAACTCCTCAGAACCACTCAATTATGTAGATTTTTTGGTTAAAACATTCTAAAAAATGTATCTTATTGTTGTTCAAGAGTTTAAGTCACACACATGTTGCACACTGTGATTGATTAGCAAGCGAAAGATGTATTTTGGGGTTCTACATTTTTCCCCCTAGGGGGCAGCACCTGTGACCGATCTCGTCGTCGGGTTGAGATTTATGCGGCGCAGATTGGGTTATTAGGTTATAATACCTGCCATGGGTGTCTCATGTCATAACTAGGCACCCTAAATCATAGAAACTACTGTTTGTGGTATACCCTAAAAAGTTTTGTCTGGTTGAGGTGATTTAAAAAAAAAGTAATTCAGAATGAAACAAAACATCATAAAATTCTATCTCAGGGTTTCTTCTTTAATGATCAACCACATTAATATCTATCTATCTATCTATATCTATCTATATCTATATCTATATCTATATCTATATCTATCTATCTATCTATCTATCTATCTATCTATCTATCTATCTATCTATCTATCTATCTATCTATCTATCTATATATATATATATATATATATATATATATATATATATATATATATATATATATATATATATATATATATATATATATATTATATATATATAATATATATATATATATATATATATATATATATATATATATATATATATATATATATATATATATATATATACACACACACACACACACACAGAAGAGACCACCCTGTTCTGTTGTACCATGATAATAATCCCATGCAATCTTGCAGCATATTTGCAATGAAAAGCAGATGTTTGAGCTTGATGTGCATTGCCCTGAGGAGCGTATAGTGTAATAGTATCAGTGGACTAACAGAGTCAACAGCAGGAAGGAAATGAAAAGGGGGAAGGATGCCTAGAAAAGTCTAGGCTTGTGAGCGATTGGTCAAGATTGCGTAAAGATCAATCTTTATCTCTGGGCCGGAGGAGATCGGTTGAGGCTGTCAGAGATGTGACATGAAGTCATGCAATAGCTGTCAGACCACTGGTCACTACTGGTCACTTGTGGTCACTTGTGGTCACTTGGCAGTGGGCTTAATGACTGTAGGATTGTGTAACCTTTAAATTATTGTAGCACTTTTATCTAACAGGATATGGCCCCCCTCCCCCAACAAGAAGCAAGAATATTTGAGACACATGTCAGATATGAACTTTGAGAGGAAAAACAGGTGGAATGGGGATAGGGGTGGGGTTGATTTGATGATAATGATAGAACTATAAAATAGAGTTGAAAATTTATGATTTAACACAAAAAGATTTCTTTTTCTTTTTCATTTGTTAGAAAATGCATGAAAATGCATAAAAAACCCTATACCCACACTAGGTATCTAGCCCTTGAATTCTCTATGTATGAACACAAACGTTTCTGGCATTACAGATATAACTAGTTGCCTCTATGTTGCCAAAGCCTCATTTTTACCATAAAACCTGGCATTGATCATAAATCAATATTTTTTTCAATGTCTATGTTGTATTAGAAATGAAGGATTTATGACAATCCGAAACTTTTCTATGACTTGACTGCAACATTCTATAAGAGATCGGTATGATTTCTATGAGCACATTCTTGATATTGTGAAATGGGAATCCTTTATTGTGTATTTATAGAAAAGCAAAGAAATGCCTTGAATTTTTCGGTGCTCAGTTGCCATGACAGCAAAGTTCAAGGTGAAAAGTTAAAGGGGTCAGTTACGATCTCATTTAGAACTCTCCAGTCAGGAAGTTAGAAAAATTGACGAAAAGACCCTGACCGTTTCGTAATCCACTAATAATTGTGTATTTAACTAATCTTCTTCGGAGGTCGTTGATTCATTTGTCTCCATTGTAATTATGTAAGGACTGTGACAAATGTGTTTTTTATCCTTCTTCACTCTTAGGGATGAGTGCGAACAAAGGAAGTTTGAAAAGTTTCGAATCTCTCATCTTCCTCGGGGACATCTGTCCCGGTCCACTGTCACAACAATCTGGTGTTGGACTCTGATTGATGAACTTGGGTTCAAATACTGAGAAAGATCCACCAACTTGCTTTTGTCTTTTTATTTGAAGTAAATTAAGGATAATGCTATGATGGTATGTTAAATTAAGCCATTCATCTGCGCATGAAAAAAGTAAACAGGCTAAAAATGTTTGACTATTTATATTTTACTTCTTACAAACGTACCGCCAGACAAATTCCTTGGTAATCTTGATGAGGATAAATCCTTCTTATGAATAAATTAGAATTATAATGAAAATTTTTGAAGGAGAAATGTAGATCTGAATCCAACTAATAAAACCCCCTTCAAATGTTTTGCTGAATAATTATTTTATTTCCAAGTTATCTAAAAAGTGTTAAACATCCAGCAACACTTTTCACGGGTGACTGTAAGCATGTATGTTATAACCCTTGGGATGCCGAGTCTACTTTTTTGTCCCAAGCACAATATCGCAAAAATATTTGAAAATTACCTAAACCATGTTATGTTGGTATTCATTGGAAAACTCTCGCCGAGTACTATCAGATGAGTACCCATTAACCAGGGTTTCAGTCATTTTTCAGGTTTTTGCATCATTTTGTATTGGCCAAATTAGCTACCAGCAGCATAAGGGTTAAGAGACAAATGTGTTACCTTGACATGTGTATGACTTAGCTCTAGTTCTATAATTGATGTAGAGTAATCTGATACTGCAGGATAAATATGGACAAAGGATTCTCACTAATCTAGTGTGTAATTTGAATACCCTTTTTAGGTTGGTTGGGTACACCTTACAAAAGTTAAGATTTTCCTGTCCCACATAAAGTAGAAATAATTTGTATTTTTTTTTCAAATGCTGATACATTCACAACATTAACAATGCTCTACATATTCTGATGGTATTGCACACTTAAACTACTTATATTCAAATGAGAACCTTGGTAATTTAAACACCTGTGGAACCCTTTTTTTCGTAGGCCAGAGTGAACACAAATTATACTGGTATATATGTGTATATATATGTATATATATATGTATATATATATATATGTATATATATATATATATATATATATATATATATATATATATATATATATATATATATATTTATATATATATATATATATATATATATATTTTTATATATATATATATATATATATATATATATATATATATATATATATATATATATATATATATTTATATATATATATATATATATATATATATATATATATATATATATATATATATATATGTATATATATATATATATATATATATATATATATATATATATATATATATATATATGTACACACACACACACACACACACACACACACACACACACACACACACTGTATTCCCACTTATTCAGCTTTAACTGTATCCCTTTCTATTCAAAAGCCTCCACTTTGCAACCATATATCAAAGAGATGCACATTTCTACCCTGGGATAATAATGAAATCAAAACACAAATGTCATGACAATAAGTCACTGTGGTGGTCTATGGGAAATGGGGGGAATGAGGGAGTAGTAATAATTGATATTTCATCAACTCCCGTGCTTGCCGTGGTCGCGTTCTCCTGATCCCGGATTTATTCTCGCCTGCGAGGGGCAAAAGGCAATATAACAGCTCAATGAAGAAGTGTTTCTCATTATTGGTGAGGGGGGGGGGGGTACCCGTTCCTGTTCCCTTCGCTAGTGTGAAGCTTGGGTTATTAGGCTGAACACGAATGTTCTAGTTGACTTATACATACCATGCCACTCTGGGCCAATACTTGCTCTTTGGAGTAGGGGGGTTTTGGTCACCGAACCCCCGTACCTAGTCTTGGGTCAATGTAATGATGATGATTATGTTGATGATGATGATGATGATGATGATGATGATGATGTTTATAGTAATAATAAAAATAGTGATAATGATAATAATGATAATAATAATAATAATAATAATAATAATAATAATAATAATAATAATAATAATAATAATAATAATAATAATTAGAATAATAATGATAGTAGTAATAATGATAATAATAATAATGATAATAATAATAATAGTAATAATGATAATAATTATGATAATAATAATAATAATAATTGTTATGATAATGATAATAATAATGATAATAATAATGATAATAATAATAATAATAATAATAATAATAATAATAATAATAATAATGATAATAATATTAATAATTAGAATAATAATGATAGTAATAATAATGATAATAAAAGTAATGATAATAATAATAATAATAATAATAATAATAATAATAATAATATTAATAAAAATTGTTAAGTTATTAATAAAAATTAATGATATGATATCACTTAGAGCTTGATGATAACAACTAGAAAGTACTTTTATCAACTTTATCACCATAACCAACACAAGAAGTAGTAAACTAGTTTCAGAGGATATCCAAATATTTTTTCTGGTTTCCCCCAGGAATAGATGTACTTCCCAGCTAATAGGACCTGAATGTTAGTTGTGTAAAGTAACTAAATCCTCTGAATTGCAGGGTTGTGCTTAATTACATCACATTTTCAGATATTATGATTCATTATTTCCTTCTAATGGTTGCTATAAATGCATAATGCTCATAGCATAAAACAATTACTTATATGATATTTTGGTACATTTGCTCGTAATGTACATAGACCATTAGTTGAGTTGACTCAAGTGTTCGACAATTTTTTTCCTCTGCCCACCACCGCAATGATGAACTATTTCAGAATGATATCATATTTATAGGACTTTTAATATTAAACAACAAAATCTTGGATTAATGGCCTCACCTGCTTCTCCGATGGCCCAACTGTCAAACGTTGATAATCTCGCAGCCGAAATTGCCTGCGTCAAAAATAAACACCATGATTAAATGATGATCGTTCCGGCTGCAAATACAATACCAACAGTGCATTAAAAACTCAGTTGCGCCGTAATAGCAATCAGCAGTTTACAGGTGAAGAGATGCATCATGGGAGATTGAATCCCTCTTGTAGTCCGCTTACATTAACGTGTCTTATTGTATTTGTCTGCGTTTGTCGCTCACCGCTGATGGGCCCCTGGAGGGACCGCACTCGGGCAAATCAATACAATTCCTCGCGTTCCTTAAGGGAAACTTCACAAGAGCTTTTTATCTGAAGAAATCCTCAAGTCCCCGACTCCTGTGCCAGTGCGCGGCAATACCCCGAAACTATTAAGATAATCAAGCTGTTTGATGCGAGGCACTTCGCATCAAAATCGCTCGTCGACACTTCAACTGTTGCGTCCTTTTTACCATTATCAGCACCACTCGTTTTCGCTCGCAGCCAGCTCTTGGTGTTCGTAATTACGCCAGCGCTGCCCGGAAACTTAGGGAAGGCTGGCCCCGGAACTGGCATAAATATTTCATCAGAAGCGCCCGAATCCAATCAATATAAATGTTACTCAGCAGAAAAACATTGTGCAAATTATCCACTGCATTTTGACTCCGGGAACTGAGCATCGTAGTCGGCCCTGCCTTTATACCATTTAAACAAATCAATAGGCGGGCAACCTGCCCGTGTTCGCCGCCGCGGCTCGCCCGAGAAACTAAGCCCCAGTCTTTTCCAATTCGTCATTAGAAGTCGGAAAGCCACTTAATGCAACCAAGTGGAAAAGCTCTCGACTGGCCTAGCATTGCCATTTTTCCATTTGCCGAAGCTTTTGTTTTAGCCGGGGAGCCGGAAAAATAGTTAGGACATGATAGGATAATCTGATTTGACGATCTGTAATGCACAGCGTCCCCATCATTGGAGGAGCCACGAGGGAGCATGCCTTAGAATACCTCCATATGTGTGCGGTATCTTTACACAATCCATTATTGAATTTGCAATGCTACAGTTACTTCCCTGGAAGGACTTAAAGCTGAGCATTAATTCTGAGGCAGATGTGCTGGATTTGAAAGGTTGGCAGTCAGTTTATTAGATAATGGGCTTCAGAGAAAAGTGTCATTTTGGCGTTTTGACTTATAAAATAACAGTTTAACACGTGTAAAGACTTTTTATCTTCAAAACATTTTGAGGGATAGCGAGAGAGAGAGAGAGAGAGAGAGAGAGAGAGAGAGAGAGAGAGAGAGAGAGAGAGAGAGAGAGAGAGAGAGAGAGAGAGAGAGAGAGAGAAACAGTAAGTAAAAGATAGAGTGAGAGAGAGAGAGGGAACGAGAGAGAAAGAGAGCGAAAGAGAGAGAGGGAAAGAGAAAGAGAGAGAGAGAGAGAGAGAGAGAGAGAGAGAGAGAGAGAGAGAGAGAGAGAGAGAGAGAGTGAGAGAGAAAGAGAGCGAAAGAGAGCGAAAGAGAGAGAGGGAAATAGAAAGAGAGAGAGAGTGAGTGAGTGAGATACAGAGACAGAGAGACAGAACGAGAGAACTTTATGGAAAACTAGGATAGGACTTGCAAAGATGCGGCAGGTCTGATGGAAATTTTATATGCACACCTTGGCTCAGTGCATTCGGCATGAGCGATGCCAAGACTCCAGCCTGGGGAAATGTGAGAAGGCTGGAAGTCGGCTAACACTCTTCTGGGAATCCTAGCTCTCCAGTTAAAGAGGCGAGGAAGTGAATGGCTCGTCAGTTCCTCTCGCTTTTAGGGAAGTAGATGATCTTCCTTCCAGTCATATTTCTAGGAAAATTGTTTTTGTTAGTTTCGCCTGGAAGAAATTTGAAAAGCAACCATGAAAACACCTTTGTATTAAAATATGGGAATAAGCAGCACTAGTACCGGTAGTAGTCATTGTAGTTGTAGAAGTATTAGTAGTAGTAGTAGTAGTAGCAGCAGCAGCAGCAGCAGCAGCAGCAGCAGCGGTAGTAGTAGTGGTAGTAGTAGTAGTAGTAGTAGTAGTAGTAGTAGTAGTAGTAGTAGTAGTAGTAGTAGTAGTAGTAGTAGTAGTAGCAGCAGCAGCAGCGGTAGTAGTGGTAGTAGTAGTAGAAGTAGTAGTAGTAGTAATAGTAGTAGTAGTAGTAGCAGCAGCAGCAGCAGCAGTAGAAGTAGTAGTAGTAGTAGTAGTAGTAGTAGTAGTAGTAGTAGTAGTAGTAGTAGTAGAAATAGTAGCAGTAGCAGCAGTAGCAGCAGCAGCAGAGCTATCACAGAGCATTATGACATTTTTGCCTCTATAGATAGATATATGTTTCTGCCCATAGATCTACTCCGCAATGCTTCTATTATCATTGAGTGCGTTAACCTCTCATTCCTCTCTCCAGGGAACCCAATAATACCATTCTAGATGTACCTGGTACCCCAAACGGTTCAGTGTATACTACCATTCCATCCATAACACAATAAAAGTCACACAATTATGAGAAATGCCAAACAAAATGCCATTGAGAGTAATATCCCTACCCCAAATCACAATATCAAAAGTTGTGAGGCAACTCCTGATTGGTACTCTTATTAATTAATTATGAATTAAATATGATCAATTTTATTTCATGTGTATGGAATTGCATGCGGTCTCTGTAGGTTTGTCTGGCATTCAGATGACATTCAGCTTCCCTTTGAAGAGCAGAGGCATAAAGATTAATATCAATAATTGAGTCGTGTTTTGTGGGGTTTTAAGGATAGCGTCATACACTTCATTGATTGCTGTACGTTTGTAATGTCAGTTTCATTCTGTGCGTTTCCGTAATTGATGTATTTGTTAGGAGAACAATAGTTTACACTAGAAATGTTACATGAGCGGTTGCACATCTGTCTGTACAATGAAACCTACCCAGGAAAACCTGTTATGAGGACCACCTTTTTATTAAGACCAGTCACAAATTTAACCCTTCTCTCATCCAAAGCACGAGGACGCAAAGATTTTTGAAAACCATCTAAACCATGTCATGTTGGTATTCATTTGATAGCTCTCGCTGAGTACTTTCAGATGAGTACCCATTTGCTAGTGTTTCGGTCATTTTTCTGCTTTTGTGCATCATTTTGTATTGACCAAATTAGCTGCCAGCAGCATAAGGGTTAAATATATTATATGCACCTGTGATTAAAGAGCACTGGATTTTAAAGGTCCAGATTTAGAGCGAAAAAAGGTCATATTGAATTGATTTGAATTGATCAAATGTGGGATAAGAATAACTGCTTGTTTAGATGTATGACTTTAGTACATGTGTAAGTACAAATGTTGCGCCATTTAAGGGTGAAATGTTGATAATGTCACTGATAGATCATTGTAGTTTTTTCAAGTATAGTGGCTGGCTATTGTTTATTTAGTTTCCTTGTAATATGTAAATTTGTATATATGGTTAATGTAGTAATTGTTTATTTTGACCCAAAATATATAGTTTATATGATTGAACAAATTAAAGATGATTTTCTCTTTCATGACTTATTCTAATGGTATTAAATTTTCTTATGCCCCAGTCAATTTCACTCAAGAAATTGTTCAATTTTGCCTGGAAATGATATTCTAATAATCCAGAAATTCCTTGAAAAATATGTGCACTTTGCCTATCAAAAGTATTTAGAAAACTTGCCTTTTAAGGTATGAGAGGACAATTTTCTCTGAACTCAAAATGAATTTTCTTTTGACAAAGTGTTGTTTATGTTATCTACATGATAATGAAGTATATTCTATGTATGTAAAATATCTTAGTAAGTGTAAGTAAATTGGTGTTAATTGAAACAATATATTATCTTGAATGAGCAATTATAAAAAAAACAAGAACCATTCAGATGGTCTATTTATAGTGTGAAATATGGGCTTTTTTGTGATATGTGGTTAGTGAAATATGTCTCATAGTTAAGTGCATCAACACCATGATTATGTATGTTGTGAAGTTAATCGGCAGTCTTAATTAACTCTATTTAATTATCTTGTAGGCTGTCTGTACCCACTGCCAAATCCCAGGATATCTTACCCAAAGAATGCACACTACCGCGGTGACCTTGGATATGACCTTGAAGATCTCCAAGGTCAGTTTAAATACTTATTAATTGCCATCTTTAGAAGTTAAGTGAAATGCGTAACACATGGAGAAAAGCAGATGTTCACATAATTAATAACAATAGTCCCAAGTACTGGACAGCTTTAATTGTTTTGTAGTCACGGCAACAGTTGTCGGGGAAACAGTGCAGCTTTGGTCAGAGAAATTAAATAATAGAAGACAAGTTGATAATGAAAGATTAGACAGTAATCCATGCACATATAAATCATAAATGATGGATAAGTCTCATTATAAATCTGATGTTATTACCTTATTCATACCTAGAATTCCCCTTGAATCCATGCATTCTCTCGATCTTAGATTCTAATGAAAATTACTTATAAATCAAGTGTAATTTGGCAAAATATTCGAAGGAAAGTTATAATAGTTAAATTTTAATATATATATTAACCATTTCTATTGAATGTTTACAACAGATGCTTTGGTCAGGAAAATTTCACCAAAAAGTTTTATGTAACAACAATTGGCACAAATGAACTATTTGTCTTAACTAATCTAATTCTTTCAATACCAGACTATAATTATTAAGAATAACTCAGGAAAAGTGACATTTATGATAATATCACTGTTGGTAAACATAAGCTATACACATTTTCAAGAAGCTGTATAGTGTAGACGTTGCCATGCAGGAATTGTCACAAGATTTGATAAAAGAAGCTAAGAGCAGAGATAACTATATAATCCAGTGAGAAGCAAATGCTGTATGTGAATGCCAGTCTGCAGTGAGTGGTTGATGTACTTAATGATAATGCCTATCGCGCTTGTTGATTAGAAAAATAGCCAGCAACTCTTATCCTCCAATTTGATTAACTTAAGCAAATGCAATATTGACTTATAAGCTGAAGATAGTGTCCTCATGCGTACATATCACCCTGGGTTACGAAACATAAGGTAGAATAAATCCTTTATCAGACAATCCCCATTTCTTTGATTAGAGAATACTATCTCATTATGATTATTAGAGACAGTCTGTTACTGTTAGCAAATAACTTTGGGAAAGTTAGGGTCAGGCGAGGGGGGGGTTTGGGGGTTGATAGGTGGGGGTTGGAGACAATCAAACTAAAAGCATTTTTTTGTGGGGGAGGGGATGGGATTGGGTTGTATAGGTATTGAGAAGGGGTATGAGACAGTCTAGCTATTAGCATATAAAGGGTTTAGAGTTTACTAATAAGGAAAGGGTTGGGTAACTTGCGGTTCGGGGAGTGTGGGGGGGGGAGAGATTTAGGTTAAGAGATAGATGAAAGTTGAATGTGGCATTTATATATACCTGTTACTGAAAATATGAAGTGGAAAATAAATTCTGCATTGTAAAATTAAAAGGCAATAATCTAAGATATTGGTAGAGCATTTTAAGGACACATCTAAACACTTGAGTTTAATGAGTATCAACTTCCCATGTCTATTTTTTTTCAAACTACTTAAAAGAGTGTGTGTGGGGAAGAGGGGTGGGGTTCAGGTAATATAAGAAATGATTTCATGCAATTAACCAGCTGAACCCGTTGACATTTCTACAGGGTGCCAGCCTATTTTTTATCCCACTAAAAAAACTACCACCCTAATTATTGTATTCAATGAACATCCTAATACCTTGAGATATTTTGAGAAAAATGAGCTTAAAAAACTGGTGTGTTTCAGGGTTCGCGCACAGAAGAAATGGGCATGGTAGGTTGAATTTTATATATAATCAAAAATATTTTTCCATCAGGAAAAAAATTATGGTGGTGGTGAACTAGAAGTTGTTATCTAACTGGAAGGAATGAAATCAACACTGATGAAATTGTAGTGAAAAAGGTCAAAATTCAAAAAAAAAAAGTATTTTGATGATTATTTCTGAAGAAGGTCAGATTACAGAAAAATGTATTTTGATGATATTTTTTGTTTCTATGCCCCAGTCTTTAGTCTTTACATTTTACCTGATACACACCTTTAATTAAAGTTTACATCATAATAATTAAGGATATCCACTATTTAAAGCTTACATCATAATAATTAAGAATATCCACTGTAGAATTAAGAGGTTTTGGGATTTTTTTTTAACTATGATCGAATCCATTTGTTTTGGTAGGCAGAAGGGCAAGGTGTCCCTGTGTCTTTTCATAGGCGAGGTATATGGCTTCTTTTATGTGACATTCCAAAAATAGAGAGGTCTTCTTCAAAAAGGAGGTGAAAAAAGTGATGAATATTTCCCCTTCAGCGCTCGAGAGTGATTGATGCATTTCCCACTTTAAAAGGGGAAGACGCTTTAATTCGACGCGGTTGTAGCTGTCAAAGAACAGTACTGAGTTTTTAAATCGCACGGACAGGAAGTTGCATCTTGAGGAAAAGGAAAATGGCAGCTGGGGGTGAAGAAAGGTTGAGCGAAGATGCCTATAGAAAACTGTCAAGTTGCAATTTACTAGGAGGATATTAAGTACAACTCATCTCATCTAATTTATAGTTTTGTCAGATTCGACCATAATCTCTCCGACGATGCAATATTTTCTCTCCGGTTCATCCATCCATCATGGTCGCCATGGCAACCAAAATGTGATGAAGTCCAAAAAGTTAATTTGTCATTCTGTTCTCATCTGTGCTGCGTTGTTTGGTCATTTGTTCTTGTCACCGCATCGGGGCAGGGAAGGGCGAATCTTTAGATCCCAAAACCTGGATACGGCATCTTTCGAAAAACTTCAGCGCCGTCGAAGCTGGGGAATAATGGTTTCCATGGGGACCCCACACAACGCTGCACCCAACTCTCCAAGTCAGCTGGAGTTTCATGCAGGCTACTTAGTTGCCATGACAACCAAAAGGATATTCGCATTTAAGGATGAGATTTGTCATAATTTTTCTATTTCTCTACCTGTTAGAAATAATGTCTGCCATCTTGATTTATGTTCCTTGTCTACAGACGGCATATTGTGGTGAAATATTTCCACTGCAGTTTGTGGTCACACATTTCATTACCAGAGACAGCCCCGTCCGCTTAGTAATGCGGGGCTAGTTAGGATAGCTGCCTTTGTCTTTTTTGGATTAAAAGTGATCCAATTAAAGCTAATTAGTTAATTAAATGGTGATATGGATAAAAAAGAATTATGTCAATTAATACTGACTCACTTAGAGTTTGATTTTTTTTGCCGAATTTACTCTATTTAATTTGTGGGGAGTATTTATGGTGAAGTGGAACATTACATTTCAAAGTAACATTATTTTGTTCACATTATGTACGTGATTTTATATCTTGAATGTGGCAATCATAAATGTAGTGTTTTGGATTTTTTCCATTACTGACATGCTCAATGTGGAATGGGGGTGTTGGCGTTATAAAGGGCAAGTAGAAAAGTCTATATATGATAAATAGGAAAGGGGCATGTAGATATATGAGTATATGGATAGGGTATGTAATATCTTAAAAAGGAATGGGCTTATGGAAAGGATTTATATGAAGATATGATCATGGTAAGTCTATGGAAATGGTTTATGAAATGGGCATAATTGTCTTAGATACACATAAAAACCACAGGCTAGTCACAATTAAGCATTTAATATGGCTAAAAGGTAGCAAAATTTAAAATAAAAAAGAGTAATATGAATCAGCTACTGGTGGTGGCGTCATTTTTTGGTAGCATTTTTCTTGTCTTGTTGCCGTCTTTACAGCAGTATTTTTATCGCATTTTTCTTTTCCGTTGTCTTCAGACAAGCAGCAGAAGTCTCCGTTGCTGTCCAATGGCTACCATCACTACCCACACCACCTGGCCAGCATGCTGCCCTTCATGCCGCCTGGACACCCCATGATGTCCATGGCCATGGCCTCCCAGCTCGGCATGCGCACCGACGGCTCCATCATACGCGACCACACCGGCTCCGAGGCAGACCTCATGTCACCCAGGTAAGTCTAGCTACTACACTGGCTCCCTCTAGTGGTAAATGATATAACTAGGCTCCATCATACGTGACCACACTGGCTCCGAGGCAGACCTCATGTCACCCAGGTAAGTCCTACACTGGCTCCCTCTAGTGGTAAATAACATAACTAGGCTCCATCATACGCGACCACACCGGCTCCGAGGCAGACCTCATGTCACCCAGGTAAGTCTAGCTACTACACCGGCTCCCTCTAGTGGCAGATATCATAACTAGGCTCCATCATACGCGACCACACCGGCTCCGAGGCAGATCTCATGTCACCCAGGTAAGTCCTACTACACTGGCTCCCTCTAGTGGCAAATATCACAACTAGGCTCCATCATACGCGACCACACCGGCTCCGAGGCAGATCTCATGTCACCCAGGTAAGTCCTACTACACTGGCTCCCTCTAGTGGTAAATAACGTAACTAGGCTCTATCATAGACCATCATGCGCGACCACACTGGCTCCCTCTAGTGACTAACTCATGTTACTCTGTTTTATACTATCACATCCACCGACTGACCTCATATCACCCAGGTAAGTCCTATTCCTACTACTACACTGGCTCCCTCTAGTGGCAAACTCTTGTAACTATGCTTTATGAGCCATAGACTTGGACTCATGTCACCTGGGTTAGTTAGATAGGGTTAAGTGAGCTCCCTCTAGTGGCAAACACATGTAAGTATGGTTTCTTGTATCATGACTTATGAAAATATCATCTATGTTTGTAATATGTGTGTATGCACATACACATATACTGGTTCCCACTGTCCCACCATCCATGCTAAAGAAGCCAGATCAAAAACCACTGTGAGTCCCACTAGAAATATCTCAAACAAACCAGATTCTCATAATCAACAATCCGGGAGACTGTGAGAAAGTTTTGCTGATTCAGTTAAGATGAGTGGCCCATACGATGTGTGTGTGTTTTATGTTGAATGATAGGGCTTCACTGTGCTGAAAGCTTGGAGACTGCTTAACCCTTCCAATGCTGAGGCTACATTCATCCAAAGCACAAGGATGCCAAAATCTTTGAAAACCAACAAAACCCTGGCATGTTGGTATTCATTAGAAAGCTCTTGCTGAGTGCTCTCAGATGAGTACCCATTTGCCAGGGTTTCAGACAATTTTTAGGTTATTTTGCATCAGTTTGTATTGGCCAAATTAGCCACCAGCAGCATAAGGGTTAAGATGGGTGCGTATGTATGATTGGTGGGTATTTTTGGAGCGGTGAGTACCGTCTTGTATTCATTGTGCGGGCTTTGACAATGAGCGATGACAGTATGTTCAAATTGCTCATCTTTGCCGGTTACGCTGTGGAGCAAAAAAGAAAGCAATCTGTTAAGGGGCTGCGACAGTGTGTGATCTAGATATCTCTTTGACCTGACCTCTGGGGGATTACTCAAATCTTGGACACGACACATTCACACACACCTGGGGCACTAGGTCTGGTTGCATAAAACATCTTGAGGTTAGCAATCTCTTAAAGTGCCCTTGAGGGTCAAGGCTTCTCTTAATTTTGTCTTTAAAAGTTACACAGCTATTTTGAAGGTACTCTTGTGGTTACCTTAGGTACTCTAGTGGTTACTTTAAGGGTGACATTAAGAGAAAGCCTTTAGCTTGGGCCTGGAGGGGACACTAGGAGATGGCTAACCTTAACATGTTTTATGCAACCATATATGACATGTTTTATGCATATATATATATATATATATATATATATATATATATATATATATATATATATATATATATATATATATATATATATATATATATATATATATATATATGTATGTATATATATATATATATATATATATATATATATATATATATATATATATATATATATATATATATATATATATATATATATATATATATATATATATACACACACACACACACACACACACACTTAAAAAGGAAAGTCATGACTATTGCCATCTGTCTTTCCATGACTCATTCGGTTCTGATCACTAGACATCCCTGAGCTAATGAATGAGATGTAATCTTAAAGGGCCTGCCTATAATACAAGGTGACATAAATTCCATTGGCCTCAAGTGAACTGCCCCAGGGAAAGCAGCAACACTTATTTATCATGCTCACTCCATGTCTGCCCAGCTGGGACTACAAAAGGCCAATCGAAAATACTTCTTTTTAGCAAAGAATGACATTAACCCTTATGCTGCTGGTGGCTAATTTTGCCAAAAAAAAAAGTATGCAAAAAATCTGGAAAATGACTGAAACCCTGGTATATGGGTACTCATCTGAGAGTACTCAGTGAGAGCTATCTAATGAATATCTACATGTAATGGTTTGGAAGATTTTTAGAAATCATTGTGCTTCGGATGAAAGTAGCCTTAGCATTGGAAGGGTTAACAAAAAAGAACCAAACCATGGATGAGTATCCTCATCTACATCCTCTTAGAATATATTTATATAGTGTAAAAAAGAAGTGTCAGGGGGATTTAGGGGGGGGGGGCAGTTGTGAGGTACCAATGAACCTTTTATATAAGTGAGGTTATTGAACCCCCTTTATGCTTTAACCCTTTTGCATCTGGAGTGCCTATATGATCTGACAACTTTGAATACCACTCTTGAAATAGTAGAATGCTTGAAACCTGTTCGCAAATATTCCTAGAATAATTGGAAAACCCAACAGTAATTGCTATGTCCTGTAAACTATTTCTCAGCATGTTATTTTGTTATCCAAGATACTTTCTTATGTAATTGGCATTGAGTACACTTCACATCTGAATAGGTGCCTAAAATTAGTATTTTTTTAAACCAAAATGTCAATATTGTGTGATTTTTTAAAATGAAAACAAACTCTCCTCAGAAGAACCCCAAACATATTCAAATTCTGTATCTAAGAGGAATCTAGGCATTAAAAGTCATACTTTAAGAAGTTGTGTGTGGTCACATAAAGGGGAAGCTTTTTTTCTGCGTACTTGCTTTAAATTGCCAAAAAAGTCAAGAGTTGTTCAACCCAAATTAGGACTCAAGAGCCAAGCAAACAACATGCACGGTTTTCAAAACTTTTTAATGAAACTTGCCACCTGGCATTTCTGAAAGTTGAAAATGAAAGTAGCTGAATTATACGTATCCAAAATATTGAATGCCAATCATTCTTTATGAACATGTCACTTTACCTTAATGAATGTGTATTCAATGTGTTTTTTCCCCTTCTATATCTTAACTCCATTCTTGTGCTCCACAGAGGGTGGCATGAAAAAGTTCGTGAAAAGTTGTCCTCATCAAAATACACGTTGAAATTAATTGATATGTCACCAAGGTAATAAATGATGATTCTTGGAGCTCTGTCATTCTTATCAACAAAAGCAGCTTTTGGTGATTTTGTTAAACTGGTAATTAATCACGTCGTCAGTGATACCTGTGACCTGCTTCTCTTTTCATGTGGTAGTTCGCCTGTTAAAGAAAAGTTGGAAAAATTGGTCGGATTTTTTCGTTATGAATTGCGCGAGTGACAGGGAGAATAGAAGAAATCTCTGACGTCCTCTCCGTCTGTCAAAGCTGCAGGTCACAGCGAGTTAATACACTGTGATAAATGATACGCCCGGGTCGCGCTTTTTACCTGCACTCTTTCAAGGGGCTCTGAGAAGAATTTATGCTTTTAATTTTGATGACTACCTTGCCTTCAACTCTCACCCTCGGATGTGGCCAGACTTCGCGGCTCTCAATGAGACGCAGCATCTCGGAATTGTGACTTAGCGAGTTATTTTCAAAGGCGCGGTGTTTGTTTTCAAATTTATGTGCACCCTGACACTTGGCGAAGATGTCTTTCAGAGTCACTCAATGTCTGGCTTTCTATTTTGATAACTGACTCATTTCTACTGGTTATCTTATACATTGCACATCTGTCAACCTCGCTGTGGCTAATCCGACAGTCCCGCTACTGCCAGCCACCCTTATATGACACTTCCAGCGAGAACTCTTCACTGTGCTACTTTTTCTACGCCATCTGGACAATCATCGTAATAATTCAGGAATTTAGAATTTCCTTTATCATCACTTTTTCTGCAATATCAAGGTTTAATCATAAGATTAAAGCTGTTAATTGTTGAATAAACCAAAGTGCCCAGAGAAAACCACCAATTGACCCTAATAGTCACTGGCAACTTTCTCACCACTTGGCTATCTCAGTATCTGTACAGACATCAGCTGTGGGAAGTTACTACTGTTAGGGATTGCCACACTTTTACTCAAGGTGACAACTATTGAAATTCAAAGGGGTTATTTCTTTGCTTCCTAAAGAATGATGATGAAAGATTCAAGCATATTCTCGGTCTAATGTAAGGATGTGAAAAGTTTCAATTTTAGGGTTTGTGATGATGAGAATGAAGCAGATGGTGGTGACAGTTATGATAATGATGATGATGATGACAACAATGATCATGATTGTGATGATGATGATGATGATGACAATGATGATGACAAGGATGATGACAACAATTATCATGATTGTGATGATGATGATGATGATGACAGTGATGATGATGATGGCAATGACGATGATGATGATGACAATGATGATGATTACAAAAAAGGAAGGAATGGGAACTTAACAATGCCAGTCAGGAATCCGACGATAAGTATGAAGTTGATATTAATGATGTATGCATTTGATGCCACGAGCCGGCGCATTGACATTCCAAAAGACATGGCTGGTGGATTACGGTCTAAAGTCTGATGATAAAAGTGTTAATGGTCATGATCACAGGGATAAGCGTGATGATGCTGTGCTTATGACGCACATGATGAATGCATTTTTAATGATGATGATAATGGTTTTACACGGTGACAACAACAAATCTAAGCCCCGGACTGTAATGCGATCTAACACACATTAAGGTGGAATACAGTTGCTGCATTGCCAATGAAAGAAACGGAAACAAAGAGAAGTAGCGAGCAACATGTAGGGTGTGTGTGTGACGGTCGTGGTCCCCCAATGGTGGGTTAATGTCCTGTGACTTCTCCAATTGCTTTGCTCATTTCTACCAATGCGCTACTCCATAATTTGTGGAAAAAAGGGGAAGACAGTGTTCTTTATACGCTGTCTCCGACGCCTCCGGGCATAAATCCAGACTTCACGAGTAATTTGTCATCGGAGAGCGGGGATTCGGTCCATCCCAAATTACCCGTCTTCAGAAAGCGACGAGAATGCTGTGAATTGCTTTTTCTGGGTCAGTGACAACAAGGTGGCACTGGGATCACCTGGGGAGATTGTCAATTTCAAAAAAAAAAAAATCAACACTTTTTTCATTAGCAATATGATCGTAGTAGCATCAATCGGATCATGTTGTCACATGATTTGAAAGGTAATCGTACAATAACTGATGAGTTGTCTGTTTGTATTTGCCAGTTCCCCGGGTGCAAAGGGTCAATGACATCCATTGCTAGGATATAGTATTCCCCACCGCTGGATGAGTTGACATCAGAAATAACCATCTTCAGTTCTCAGCTGAATGCGGGGATTTTTTGGTAATTGTATGTTTTTGTGACCTCTTGTGTAAATATCCTAAGAGGTTATCAGTTGACAAGTGGTTCTTCACTTTCATGTGAAAACATTTTTTCTGGGTCCGGGACAGCGAGTTGAAAGGTTTCTTTGAATGGCTCTCTCTGCGCGAGGACAATGAGGTTAGAGATACAGTTTGACATTCTAGCTGGCGTTTGATGGCAATGATTTGTAGCGAATGGGAATGAATGAATGGGGCGAGGGCATCAGCGATCAGCGGTGGCGGGGAGAGGATGATATGAGTAATGGACGACTAGGAGACTAGGAGAGACAGGGAGAGAGAGGGAAAGGAGGCCATGCTGATGACGGCTGCCTTGACGGAGAGGGGGAAAAAGAGGAGGAGGAGAAGGGGATGATGATGATGATGATGATTAAATAAAGATTATTGTTGTTATTATTATTATTATTATGATGATGATGATGATGATGACAATGAATCATGATGATAATGATGATATGACAATAAGACATGATGATGATGATGATGATGATGATGACGATAAGACATGATGATGATGATGATGATGACGATAAGACATGATGATGATGATGATGACAATAAGACATGATGATGATGATGATGATGATAAGACATGATGATGATGATGATGATGATGATGACAATAAGACATGATGATGATGATGACGATAAGACATGATGATGATGATGACAATAAGACATGATGATAATGATGATGATGATGACGATAAGACATGATGATGATGATGACAATAAGACATGATGATGATGACAATAAGACATGATGATGATGACAATAAGACATGATGATGATGATGACGATAAGACATGATGATAATGATGATGATGATGTTGGTGAAGATGATAATGAGGAGAAGGAGGAGGTAATGATGATATGATGATAACGAAGATGATTATACAATACTTACTGATGATGATGATGACAATGTTAGTCATGATGATGATGATAGTGATGATGATGACCATTTGTATTTTCAGATCTCGCGATGACCGTCATGAACAGAATAACAACAAGCCTGATGACCTAAGTTTACACAAGTCTGACCGCGACCATGAGAGAGACCTCCGCAGGGCATCGACCACAGATAAAGAATCAGGTACCTTGCTTCACTTCTCACTCTGATGACCTTTGGCCTTTCTGTTTAACCCCTTAATGCTCACTGCCTCAAGGTCCTCTGGTACTGATTTAAATATCCCAAAGAATTTTATGACTTTCACCTTAGACTATCAACTTCTTATTTCTGTGCATTTTTCTAAATTTTTCTCAATATTTTTCAATCTATATCATTCGCTTTGTTTTGTTTTTTCTGTGAAATGATAATTTTACAGCCTAACACTATATCTAAAATGCACAGTATAACCTTCTGAGAAAGGCCATTGATAGGTCCTCTTGACAACCCCCCCCCCCCCCCCCCCCCCACTCTTCAAAGGAGGGGGGGGGGAGGGGTAGGGGTGCTTAACAACAGATGAAATGGTGCATTTTTCGTCTAGGGGAATGTATCAGGCGCTCATTTAGATATCTTTGTCTGCAGGTTATATGTTGACTACCGTGCTTATCTCCTTGTAACTTCTCAACAACAACCTATTCTTCCTCCTGACCTTATCCTCCTCCTCCTTTCGGTTGATCGTTTAGATATCTTTGCCAGTAAGTCTTGTAGGTTGACTTATCTCCTTGTAACTTCTCTGCAACAACCTCCTCCTCTTCCTCCACTTCCTCTCCTCCTTTTTTCCTCCTCTTCCACCTCTTAAGCATCTTCAACTGTAGGTAACTTAAAGGTTAACAATTGTATTAATCTCCTCTTCCTCCTCTTTATCTTTCTCCTTATCATCATCCTCATCCTCCTATTCTTCTATTACTACTACTACTACTACTACTACTACTAACACCCAGGGCCTCAACATCTAATTCTTGTTTACTGATCTAGGAATCAGCTCCCCCAGTGATGTTGGTGTCAACAACCACATGGACCGACACTTAGATCTCTCTCGCAACGGAATCCACTCCGACAACGCACTGCATTCTGGGAATGATGAAGCCGATGATGAGGATTCAGATGATGACAAGGATGATGATGGTAAGAATTTGATCTTTCATTGTTTTTTCAATCTTATTTTACTTATTTAATTTTACTTTATTCTATTCTATTCTATATATATATATATATATATATATATATGTATATATATATATATATATATATATATATATATATATATATATATATATATATATATATATATATATATATATATAACGCCAAATGCTAAATAATCTACATACCAAGTTTCATTTCTCATGTCAATTGACCACACTTTGTCACTATGTATATCACCACCTCTTGACCACCACAACCCTCTCCCAAACCTATTCTCTCTAAGGCTACTTGTACCCAGTACCCTATGTTAGAAGTGCAGCCATAAGTTTAATTTCCACATACACTTTCTGACCTCAGTGTAGCGATAGCAGCTGCAGCATTTGGTGTGTTGTGGGCCCAGCAGTGGCCGGAGAGCTGCTGCTGACCAGTGTACTCTTGACCAGTGGTCAGCCATGTGAGAGATGTTGTTAGGTGCCAGAGTTGATCAGTGGCCAGAAGCAGATGACCCTCATAAGGCCATGCACTGTACTAAGTGACTAGTCTCTAACTGCAATGCTGACCACCACAGTACACAGAGTACGCGCACAGTACACATGCCCCCCTTCCCTCCTCCCTCTACTGGAGAATGCTACAAATCTTGCCCATGCCTTTCAGACTGACCGATTCTGGCCACAGACTTATTATGCCGGCTAGGATTTGGGGTCTATCACTCAATATAACTTCCTGCCTCCCGCCCTTATTCAATTTCTATGAAAGTAATATAAAAATGATGTTGTTTATATGTATATGTATATGTATATATATATATATATATATATATATATATATATATATATATATATATATATATATATATATATATATATATATATATATATATACATTTTCATGATTAAGGAATACTCCAGATCCCCCTCCTTTGACACAATTAACTGACTCAGCAGGGATTTGCCAGCTTAGAGAAGCAGAATTACATAATTGAAGATATTTTAAGATGATATTAATGGAATGTAAGTTTCTCAGCATGGACGCATATTATACACTTATGAAAATATTCAACTCTGTGGCAACTCTACTGAGGTCCTACTTGGATTGAGTTAAGGGGTGGGAAACTGAGTCAAGGATAATAGGACTGAGTCAAGGATAAGGGAAGTTAGGGATAAAGGGATTGGGGTAAAAGGTGTTGAGTCAAGGATAAATGTGTTGAGTCAAAGATTAAGGGATATAGTCAAGGATAAAGATATTGAGTTAAGAGCTAAGGATGAGGGTTGAGTCAAGGATGTTGGATTGAGTCAAGGATAAAGGACTTGAGTCAAGGATTTTGGATTGAGTCAAGGATAAAGTAATCGAGTCAGAAATAAAGTAGCTGAGCCTAGAATAAAGAGAATATTGATATATATTAGATATGGAGGCACTGTATTGTCATGTATTGTATTTTAGAGTTAATTGTTGCAAGTTCAACTTAGCACATATCAAAATGTGTCAAAAGGGAATTGCCGGAAAATGAATGATTTTAAATATGGACCACATAATTGCTATGTTCCTTATACCTTTAGCAATATTTCCAACTTTTTTCGTCTTTTTCCGTCTCAGATGACTTGAATCAGGCGACCGATATGACAATATGATTTTAGATATGGACCACATAATAGCTTTGTTTTCCATATATCTGTAGCAATATTTCCGATCGTTCACATTTTTTCGTCTTTTTTTGTCTCAGATGACTTGGATCAGCCGACCGATATGACGACCACCCCGTCACACAACAATGAGGCTCTGGAGAAGCTGACGAGCCAGACCTCGTCCTACGCCTCCCAGCTCCTCAACACAGAAACCTCCGGCATCTCCTCCGTAGAAACCTTACTCATGAATATCCAGGGCCTCCTCAAGGTGGCAGCAGAGAACGCCAGACACCACGACAGACAGGTCAACTTCGAAAAAGGTAACAACATATTTTTCTTGTAACTCTTCCAATGCTAAGGTGACTTTTATCGAAAGCACAAGGACGCAAGGATCTTTGAAAAACCATCTTGACCCTGTCATGTTGGTATTCATTGGATAGCTCTTACTGAGTACTCTCAGATGAGTACCCATGTGCCAGGGTTTTAGTAAATTTTCAGGTTTTTTGCATCATTCTGCATTGGTCAAATTAGTTGCCAGCAGTGTAACCCATATGCTGATGGTGGCTAATTTTGCCAATACAAAAATGATGCAAAAAACCTGAAAATTTACTGAAACCCTAGGACACGGGTACTTATCTGAGAGTACTCAGCGAGAGCTGTCTAATGAATACCAACATGACAGGGTTTCGATGGTTTTCAAAAATCTTTGTGTTCTAGTGCTTTGGGCAAAGGTAGCCTAAGCATTGAAAGGGTTAACCTTACCCATTGACCCATTCATGTCTGTAGTACCCAAAAATGTCCTGAATATTTTGTTATTTTGTCAATATTTTTTTGAACATTTTTTATGGAGAGATTTTGGACACGTTAACATATATTTTCTAAATTCACGAAGTTTTTTTCAAAATCATCACAGGTTCAGATGAAACTTTTCAAGGACTAATTTGGTAATATTTTTTCGATTAGAGCATTTTTCCGAACATTTTTGGTGGAGAGTTTTCAATAAGGACCCTTAACACACAACTAATAATTGCCATGCAGTCGAGAAACCAATGCATTGTTCAGTAAGCCACTATCTATATCTAGTGTGGCCTGTGTGAACAGTCATCACTCACTTTGAATTAGAGAAAGTCGTCTGACTCTAAGTTGGCCAGTCACTTGTCTCGTCTTGTTCTGTGCTATTGGGGAACATGTCTAACCGGGGAGGGATTCAATAGCTTACTTAGTACTCAATAGACAAAACAAGGCCCATTAAGACAAAACATGCTGCTCGTCTTTGAGTGC
This sequence comes from Maea johnstoni, assembly GCA_963942565.1. NCBI lineage: Eukaryota > Metazoa > Annelida > Polychaeta > Spionida > Magelonidae > Maea > Maea johnstoni. Next base: position 15,837,945 of record OZ012690.1, read on the forward strand.
TGCAGAGAGACTCATTAACCCGTTCACACTCAGAGCGGCCAAAACAGGCCTGACAATTTTGAAAATATATTTCTAACAAAAGCATTTTTTGGAAAATATTTGAAGGAGAAATGTTGACCGGAAGTTAAACAAAAACTCTCCCTCAAATATTTTGTGAATTTTTGCTTTATTCCTAAGTTATTCTCAAAAGTATGAAAGTAGCAGACGATACTTCCCAGAGGAACTCTGAGTGTAAATGGGTTAAGACAAAACATGCTGTTGATGGCTGTAGAGAGACTCAGCGAATGCTCCCCCCCCCCCCCTACTCCCCCCCTCCCCCCTCCCCCACTGATGGCACCATGATTGGCGGGCAGGAATTCGACGAACAGCCAAAGTGGCAAGCTTTTACTCAGCCGACCATTTGTCACAAATAATTTCTCTATCTCCCGCGCAAATGCTGCGCAGCGGAATCATGTTTTGGAGAAAAGGCTTTCGCGAGTGGAACACAACCATTTAGATGGCATTAACTGCCGCACACAACCATTTGCGAATCAGACGCCAGAGTCTCTTGTCATTGTGAGCAGGAAACCGACTGGCAGAATGGAAATATAAATGAAAGGAACAATGAAGTTGGGAGATCAGATGTAATTTTGGGAGCGCTCGCTTTTTAGGCGTGATAGGTGTCTAATGGCTCCCAGTAATCATTGGTGAATTGAACTTTTTCACCGATCTCGCAGGTATACATGTTTCTGTGTTACTACTGAAAAAAGGTGGCACCTAAACATGTATATATAGATGTGGATCATTGTGGTGATGAAATATGAAATGCACAAGATAAATGGGAGATGTTGACGGCTAATACTGAATACTTCTTCTCATGATAGCCAAGTTTATTGCTCTGCGACAGACAGCAAAATTGTACAGCTTCGAGACAGGAGAGAGAAGAAAGCGCTCTCGATTTGTACCGACGATAAATCTCGGGCTATCGGCTCCCCTATCACTGATCCCATTTGTTAGACGGTGGGGGATAATCGCCTATTCATGACAAAGCTTCATAAACAAAAAACACTATTAATATAGAACAAATACACTTCTACACTCAAGAAAACAAGTCAATTTTCCTTGCGCGTCGCTCGCTCGCTAGCCCGTGACAGGCGTGAGGGATTGTTGAGATGATTTTTAACAAGTTGTCACGGATATATGATATAATTGAAGGAATCATATCATTTGGCATGTTTTCGACTTGAAGGACCTAAATAATGCATGGCTTTAAGCTAACTCCTTTAATGATACTCAGCTTTATTAGGCAAATCTACTTAAATATGCACCACCAGATTCTGACACGAAAGCGCTGTCTGGGGTTTCCAGTACAAAGTATATACATGCATACAGTTCCTTGACCTCAACTAGTTTTGTGAAAGGGGTTCTTTTGTTATACAGCAAAACCAGTCTAGATTGAAAACTATAGGACCAGTGCCCATATTAGTGGGATGTTTATAACCAGTGTCCATATTATTGGGATGTCTATAACCAGTGTCTATATTATGGGGATGTCTAAAATCAAGAGGCTAAGATATTGGATAAATAGTGGTATTTTTCATATGAAAAGGGTTAACCCGTTCATGATGGAGTGTTCCTAAAGAAATTGTAGTCTGATTTGGTGATACTTTCTGGAACAACATAGGAATATTAGATGAGGAGTTGTATGTTGAGATCTGATGGACATTTTGCTTTTAGTTTAGGAGAAATCACAAAGGCTATCATCAGGCTATTAGCTACTGCAGACTTCAAATGGTTAAATTTTGCATGTGAAGTAAGGTTCAATTAAAGATTGAAACCTCATCTTGATCTGCTGTTGAAATGAGTAGAGAGAGAAGTCTTGGTTTCTAGGGATGGAGAGATCATTCAGAAAAGAGTCAACTGGTTGTTACAATATCTAAACAAATACTTAATGAAGCAAAAAATTGTGTTATATTTGATGGTGAGTTGTTGACTGGGTCAAGATTAACTCAAATCACTTTCAAATATTTTCCAAGGAATGCTTTCATGTGAAAGATACCGCCAGGTACGAAGCCCAGACATTGTGCAACCGCTGCATGCAGGACGGAAAGTGTCAAACGAGACAGTTGCACTTAAAACAGAAATAGAAAGGCATTTATCACTTTTGATCATTAGCAATGATTGTTTCAGTGACACTTTGATATTTCCAAGACCCAGATGTAGACGAGTCACTTGTTTTAACAGGCCGCGGCCGCTTAGTTTATTGCATTCTATTTGTGGCATTTCGCTAAAGGTCACGCAGACATTTGGCCGATTGCAATTGTATAATAAATTATTATTTTATCATCTGCGGTATTGTGCTGTATCGGAGGAATAAGTGTTTTGTATTAGTTATTTATACCGCTGCAAATGCAGTGCAGGTAATTCTCCAAGCGGGAGAGAACTCCATCGGGGTGCAACCAATGTTTATTTGATATGCTAGCGGAATTAACATCTTTGCAATCTGCAAATATCATAAAAGCGGAAAAACTACCAATCTGCCTAGATTGCATGATATGTATTCTCTTTGATGGCAAAATGCGAAGTATTGAAAGCAAATAGCGAAGCTCGGCGGATTTGGACTGAGCAGATGTACTTCCCAGATCTATGTCCCGGGCTGTCAGGGCGAAGTATTTACTGTGGGTATTCGCTTATTTGTTTGTGGACAACAGAAGGGGTTTGCAAGATTGGTATGAAATGCCTATATTGTAGTTTTTAGGGCGACAGATGAGGGCCTTGGGGTAGAGGCAACCCAACCCAGGGGTGCTGGTACGTTTGCGCCCGCTCTATAGCACCCTAGCATCATTGAACAATACCCACTTCTCCACCACCCTAAGATATATGGCCAACCCGAGGCATTTCGGGAACCCCAGTGGGGGTAGTTGTCGATTTTTAGTTCTTGGCTTCGGCAGCCAGTTATCAGAGGACAAAAAGCTGGAGCGGGGTGGCGAAGATGGATTGTGAATATAGACACTTGCGACCCATCTTTCTGACGTTAATGTCACTTCCCGTAGTCAGTGTGACAGGTATATGGCGCGCGCACAAAACCAAACATGTTCGCCTCTGTCGGAACACATGCTGCTAGGGAAAGTGACAACAACACTTCCCCCACTTGCGTTCTTAACCCCCAAACCCATTCATGCCTTCAGTGACCAGAAACGTCCTGACTAATTTGAAGATAACTCCTTAATAAGAGCATCTTATGGAAAATATTTGAAGAAAAAATGTTGATTGGATATAAACTCAAGACTCTTCTTCAATTATTTAATGAAATTATTCTTGATTTTTAAGTTATTTAGCATTAGAAGGGTTAATCCAGCGACCAGAAAAATCCTGACAAGTTTGGAGGTAACTTTTTGATAACAGCATCTTTTGGAAAATATTCGAAGGAAAAATGTTGATTAGATCCAAACTCACAACTCTTCTTCAAATATTTCATGATATTATTCATGATTCCAAATTATTTTTTTGAAAGTGTTCTCAAAGGAGACAACACTTCAGTCAAAGAGATCTCCCTCAAGCATAAGTGGATGAACACTGCTGCTGTTAACTAGTTGTTGCAGATGGTCTCTGTAGCTGATAAGTAACTTTCATGATAGGAATGGACTTAACCCTTTCAATATTAAGGCTTCTTTCGTCCCAAGCACATGGGTGCAAAGATCTAAACCCTGTCATGTTGGTATTCATTAGATAGCTCTCACTAACTACTCTCACATGAGTACCATATGCCAAGGTTTCAGTTTTCAGTATTTTTTTGCATCATTTTGTATTGGCCAAATTAGCCAGCAGCAGCATAAGGGTGAAGAGGCAGGTTGTCTACTTTAACCTTTCAATGCTCACTGTCAGTGGTCGAAAGCAGACTGACAATATCATTGATATCTTAGGCTTTAGGGCATAAACGAAAAAAGATTTGAAGGAGAAATGTTAATCAGAACACAACCAACACATCTCCTTCAAATATTTTGTAAAATCGTCTTAAATTCCTAAGTTATTATCAAAAGTATGAAAGGTGCAGACGAAAAACTAAAAAAAAAAAAAAAAAAAAACTAAAAAAAAAGAAGAAAACTAAAAAAAAAAATGAAAAAAATGAAAGGTGCAGACGACAATTCTTGTTCTCTTTAGTAGGTCACATGGAGTGTAACTGTTGATCCACTCTTTTAGATTGAGTCATCAGTGATACCTCCAGATGTTGATGAGGCTGATGTGTCTCTTAATCCAGCAGTTGTGCGAATATTAAAGTAGCAATTCAAATTAATTTTTTGTCATCTAATTTGTTTAAGCGTTGGCAATTATAGGATTAAAAGCATTAGGTTTCTTGAAAACCACAGAAAAATGCACTGTTACATAGATTAATAAGGAAGAAGAAAGAATCATCTGTAAATTAGAGAGAAAGAGGAAGAATCCTTTGTACAGCTGTTTGTAGATTAATTGATAATTGCAGTACAACCAACAACTTTTATTCAAATATTCTTTTCTCGATATCCATATGACCCTTTATAAGGGGAACTATGAACTATGATGATAATTTCTTGTTGGAGTTGTGTGGGGAGGATATATATTTTTCTTTCTTCTGTTACAAAGGATAGGCACTTTTGTATTGTTGCAACCTCCCCCCCCCCCCCCCCAAAAAAAAAAAGAAAAATACAAAAACAATTCAGCTTTAGATTTAAATTTATGTTCATTTTTGTCTATATTGTTGTAAGAAGGAAAATTGCAATTTTCCTTTACAACAAAGAAGTTAAATACAGACTTATCTTGGACTCTTTATTTATAAGAATTACCAGTGCGATAATATGATGATTACATTTTTGCTGTGTTTAGTGCATAAATGTGTCTTAGATAAATTCCCCCCTAATGAACAGTAAAGATGAGTGTGTATGAGTGTAAAAGTCAGATCCATCACAAGCCCCCACTCTGCTAAGACAGTCGTACATAAAAGGTTTCAATGTCAGGTCCTCAGCGGTTACTTTATTTTGCCTCTGTTGCCGCGGTGACGGGTCGTCAAATGGAGCTCTCTAACAAAGAAGGTAGAGGAATGTGACCTGTGGTGCAGCGGCAAGAATAGTACGGCACCCGTAATAATCACCCTCCATCATCACCAATCAGGATAATGCTTCGTGCTATCTTTATTCTCGCTCGGCCATTTTCCGAGAGAAGAATGGAACCAGCCCATTCGGCCGGATCCCCCGGGGGCAACTCGGGCTACATGGCTTTCCGACTCCCGACAAACGACGACAACAACAACAGGAGAAGTAATAACAGATGCAGTCGGATTTTTCGAGAGATCAGTACTTCTTGATGGCACCTTAATGTGTTGACACTAAAAGTCACAGTAACGATGCGACTGCCCATTTCATTGTGGCGGGGTGAAGCCAGCATCGCGTTGGATTACCTGCGCTATCGGTATAATGATTTTGTACCGTGCTGTGCGCTACCGAGCTTGTCCATTGGTAGAAACCTTTTGTTACGATAATTGCCACCACCAATGGAAACTATTTGCAGGCACATCTGGCCCGATCTCTTATGACCGCATAGAAACGAGGCCTCGTTGATTTAATGAGCTTCGAGACAAAAGCTGTTACTTAGCCCATGATTACTCCGCATAGAAGACGCAATGATGATCACTTATCTATTATTCACTAGATCCATCATGTCCGACACGACTGCGGCAAGTCTCGAGTCACATGTATTCGCCATGTAATTCCTTCACCGGCCAATAATACACAAACCACATAGATTCCTGTGGTAGGCAGCTGACTGCTGATGCTCGTTATGCTAGGAAGGGGAAAGGGGGACGACTTGAACCCCTTATTTGGGGGGGGGGGGGGGGGTAATTGGTGAATTAGAGCATTTGTCAAGTAATTCCTACCCATACAAATTATACATGAACAATATAGATTCTTGTATTTGTCTACTGTCTACAGCCAAAGGTTATCTTAGGAAGGGAAGAGGGAGAGATGACTACAGTCTTATTTTTTCGGGGGGGGGGGGGGGGGGGAGGGGGGCTGCTGAAATAGTGAATTTCTTAATAGTAAGTAGTAGTAGAAATAGTAGTAGTAGTAATAGTAGTAGTAGTAAAAGTAGGTATAGCTATTAGTAGCTAGTAATAGTACTAGAGTAGAAGAAGTAGGTATAGAGGAAGTAGCAGTAGGTATAGTGGAAGTAGTAGTAGTAATAGTAGTAGTAGTAGTCGTTGTAGTAGAAGTAGCAGCAGCAGCAGAAGCAGCAGCAGCAGAAGTAGTAGCAGTAATAGCAGCAGTAGGTATCTCTCTGTACCATAATCTCCCATTGAACAACAAGCAGAGCACGGTGTAAAATCTTCCTTGTCGAATAACAAAGGTGCCTGATTGCTCGAAGATCGAGGTAAGAACATGTAGTAGCATTCCCCAGGGCCTGGTGACTCCGTTCGTCCCTCGTTCGTTCGGGAGACAGAGAGAGAAAGTCAACACCATAATAACTGATGACGCCATCCACTTTCAGTGCCACTAATCGCGGTAATGGCCCGCAAATAGCGGCCGCATCCTTTTTACTAATGCACATGGCCATTCCTGCAGCTCGTTTGCATCAAAGCATTTTGTTCTATCCAATTACATATGTTCTGTGTTTTCCCCATTTGCTGTAATGCTGTAATGCCGGTGACTAGTGGATCTTTGGGGAGCTTAAGCAATCGCGACTATTAGACAATGCGCTCGCCCGAGAGGCCGAAACCGTCCTAACCAGCTTTTAACATAGTTTCTCGGCATTTCGCCGAATGGCTGGAATTCTCGCCTGTCATTTTCTCTCTCTGAGAGGAGCAACAGGTTCTTACGACTCCGATAACACTGTTTGAGAGCTATATGGTCTCATATACTTACGTGGTATTGGCGGAAATGTAGCTTTCCGTATGGAAGTAGTGTAACAGATCAGATCACACTCAGTGAGGAAGGGAAGGGCCCTTTAACCCATTCATGCTAAAAGAAAATAAGACTTCCCTTTGAAAATGTCATCCGGATCTATGACAGTACTGACAATAGCTTTAAATGTAATATCTATTTTACAAGATGTTTGAAGCAATGATTTTGGAAATGTTATTTTACAAAATATTTAAAGGAGAGTTGTAGGTAATGTTCTGATTGACACTTCTTCATCAAATATTTTCCTATTTCTGGTTTTGCCTGCACAATTTCATCAAAATCGTCTGGCCACTGTGAGCTTTGATGGGTCTTGCTACATGACTATCTGATGAACATGTGCAGCTAATAGATCTAATGAAGTCTTTTCAGAGAGATTTTTATGACAAAATTGGATGGATATAACCTTTATAACGACAAATGTCAAGTTTTCGGTTAATTAAGTTGTGAACATTACGGCCAAGCTGCGCTGTTAAAAATCCCTGTTATAGTCCAGGGCTTAGGCTCTCTGCCGCTCAGGGTAATTGTTCTATTACTCCATTCAAATTGGGGGGGGGGGGGATGGGGATTATGATCTTACACAGATAGAAATATCTCAATAATGATGCACACTTTTGAGAAAAATTTGACTGAATGTTGTTGCTCTGTTTGGGTATGATAATCCCTCTTCAAATATTTCTTTAAAATCCCTCTATTTCATGAGTTATGTTTAAAGTTGTCAGATCATATGTGCATTTTTGGTGCAAAAAGTTTAAAACATTCGTGCTTAGATTCCACCTTATAAGTGTTGTCTGGAAAGTATGGTGGGCTGAAAATAACTTAAGAAAAAAGTACGAACTTACAAAATATTTGTTGGAGAGTTGTTGGTTTAGTTATGTTTAACATTTCTAGTATCTAGTAACATTTCAAATATCTTGTAAAATATCTCGTAAAATATCTCGTAAAATATTCTTTGATCAAATAGATAACACCAAAATAGTCAGATCAGTCTAGCCGGCTTGAAACCCTCATTAAATGTAACTGGGAAAATCCTGGCATTTTCTTAGCATTATCCTAGGATTTCCAAGGTATTCCCAGCTTCATATGGAAAATGCTTTTAGGTCGAAAAGAACAATGCAGGAGAAACCGTAAGCTTAGCTGGCAGTTAATACAGAGGTAATTTCTTTGTTTTACTAAATGCCTTTGTCTAGCTGCAGACTAATTGATTAACTTGGCCAACGCAATATACTCATTACAGAAATGCAACATTATGGAATAAATAGCATTGAAATCAATGCCTTCGTGCTGCAAAAAGAACTTCCTAGCGCCGGGCTGTCCATTGTAGTCAGAGTTAGTTGTGTTGATTAGGGTAAAACACACAGTTACATCGCTGAGCTTTGCCGCAATTCAAAGGTAATTAACAGTGTGAGAAGATCGTGAATAATTAATTGCTCTCCAAGAGCAGTGGAACCTCCTATTAGTGATCGAAGGCTTGTGCGAAGGCGAAAAAATCTTTATGACTGAAATAAAAGGTTTTACGCATGCATGGCAAGTATTTGGAGTAAATGAAATATGTATGGATAATTCGCGAAGAATTGCCACGATAAAAACAATGGAAATCAATAATTGCTGTGTTGATATTTTATGTGATTAACACAATAGGGCCATTGTTTTGGCACTATTGTGTTCCTCCACGCTGGGCTGTAAATAAAAAGACAGCTGAGGTGAAAACAAAAGAAACTACAGTGAGTAATTGATTTAGTTGACTGAGAAGGACGCCTGGCCATTTTGATGAAATGGATACATAACACAAAGATTGATATTCCAGAAAATAGCCTCATTTCTAGTCCCTTGTTTTATGTACATATTCTCTCTTTTGCATGTTATTAATTGTAATTTGCTCAAAATAATATCATGAATAAAGCCTCATCGTCAAATCCCTTGATTGTAATTTGAGTCAGTGGCTATTATATTATTCAAAGGTTCTGAAAGACTGTGAAATAATTGATATGTTCATAGGTTGGCCAAAGACCTTTTTTTTCTTAGATATAAGAAAGCTATTTTTTGTATTTTTAGGCAGGGTTTGAATAAGTAAATGAAAGAAATACAATGAGACATGAAAGTTATAATTTAAAATGAGTGATTTTTTCACCCAAAAACTGCTTTGAACAGGAAAGGATATTGTAAATAGTTTCAGCCTTTTCCAGGCCACTACAAAACTATTGGATAAACTATTTATACCGTCTAAGGGTACGAGAGGATGGGGGTTCTCCGTTCCGATTGGTTGAAATCAGCAAGCATGCAGAAGACGCGCAGCGATGAAACGATTGTCAATAAGAGTAAATAAGTTATGAAGCTTGTGTTTCAGAGCTTAATGCTTGTCCCCTCATCTGTGAGAATTAATCCTCCGTTTTTCCTGGCCTCTCCTGGCGAATATCGACGCGAAAACCTCACCCGCATGAAAATGTGCAATTAAGTGCTTTCTGATTACTGCTAAAACATTTACCCACTCGTTCGTTCAAAGGTGCGCAGATTTCAACGGCAGTCGTTAGGCGCAGGTAGTCAGGTGTCATTTAGACTATGTGCTTTGTTCTCATTAAGCGGCATATAAGCGGTTTTCAATAGTTTACATTCGAGCAGGATAGTTGTGTTGGAGAGAGATCGTTTTAACAAGTGTATACAATAATCAATAACAGGAAGCAAGCGCTTACTGCAGTGGTTTTCGTAGTAGGATCGGTATTGATGCTGTTAGGTGCTGAGTAAAGCTTAAGCTGCTGTGTTGCTCTTTACTGGAGGAGGATAAGTAGGTGTTTGTATGCTTTGAGATGAGTTCTCTTAAGAAGATTTTGTCCCAATTGTGGTGGGGAAAGATGTACACGAAAAGCGTCAAGAAGGATTGAGCACTTCAAATCAAGTTATACCCTTAAAAAAAAAATATATATATATATATATATATATATATATATATATATATACATTGTACATATATCAAGAGTCTTCAATGAAATGTAACGGAATGGCAAAGCTGACTGCCAGTAATTAGTTATTTTCTGTGCAAGCAGATACTGTTATCAGCCGGTGGGGGGTGGGTTCCATGGGTAGGGTTAACTGTTTAATTAGGAGAGCAGGTTTATGTATGTAATAAACACTGTACTTGTTTTTAACAACCACCATCTGATAACACTGAACGATTAACCCTTTTACTGTTAGAGTGCACATATGGTCTGACTATTTGGAATATAACACACCAATGAATGTGTGCCAACTTACTTCCCCTCTACTTATCATTTATATATTGCTGTTACACCCTGTATGTTATATTTTGAATTGTTATTTTGTAGTCGGCCAAGAGCCCTGGCAGCTTGTGTTTACTATGTAAAATTATTAGTGACTTGAAATAAAGAATATCTATCTATCTATCTACAGACAGACAGACAGACAAACAGGCATACACACACACTGACTAGATAGACATTTCAAAATTATTTGAAAAGAGTTTGTTTAACTCATTTAGAACAACACATTTCGTCAAATATTTCACAAGATGTTGCTTTGATATCAAAATATTTGCAAATATTTGAAAAAATCTTGAATTTTTCAAATGTTAGTGCATCAAGTCAAATAGTTTTGTGATGTGTGTGAAGATTTGAAGAAACTCTAAATGTGCAAACAACTAGCAGAAGAATTACTGATATGGAGCTTTTCATTTCCACCATGAATAGGTTAAGATTTGAAGGAACTTAAGTGCGGAAACAGCAAACAAAAAAGTTGAGAAGCTTTCCATTTCCGCTGAACAATTTGCTGTGAAGAAATTCTGCGACATCCCAGGTGGTCTGGCCGTGTGCGATCAGTAAGTTAAAGACAGATAACGCCAGCTCGCTATGTGAAACAGATGCCAAGTCAACGAGTGCAACATTTTGCCGTGGAAGATGTCTCGATCTGCACCTAGTCACCCCACACCCATAAACCCCATCTTAGTGCACACCCATACCCCACATGTCCAGAGGGAAAAAGACCCCAAAATTCCAGGCTAGAACACATCTTGCATTGAATACTGAACATATCCATGTTCGGGTGGTGGACTCTCAGAGGTGTGGCCCTGCAATGTGTATTTGTATGAATAGATACAAGAAGGGCACAATAATGCTGGTTGGGTTGTGCTCTGGCCATTTAATTACGTGCCCTCGGGGACACTCTGAGCTCACCATTGATTAGACTTGGTGGAGATTTCTTCTGTGGAAAGTTGGCTTTTGAGGGGGGTTCGGGGCCTGAGGACATGAGCACGGCATGAACTGGCCGGCCAAAATAGCCACACCTCGTACTGTAAACATTGGTCAAGGCACTGGCCGACGGATGCCCCCCTCTTGCTTGGTCCCTAACTCTCCCAGTGCTACTCTGCTTGTGGAATGTAGCAATTGCGATTTGTCATGCATGAAAAATGAAATGCACTCCATGCATCTATCCAAGCCTAGATATATGTGTATTCTACTGTTTCAAACACAGATAGACAGACACACGCATATATATATATATATATATATATATATATATATATATATATATATATATATATATATATATATATATATATATTTATATATATATATATATATATATATATATATATATATATATATATAAATATATATATATATATATATATATATATATATATATATATATATATATATATATATATATATATATATATATATATATATATATATATATATATATATATATATATAAAGTATATTTATAAGTCTAAATACATTTAATCTGTCCCCTGTTACCTATATCACTCATTATAACTTGCACTTAGCAATCATTGGTAAAACAATGTCCATTATGCATGTATCTACCAGCTTTGTTAAATCTTCCCTACTAAATACCAATGAACAGAAATTGATCTGATCAAATAATGGAAATTACGAAACAAAATTATAATTTGTAGACAAAATACTGCTTTAGTTGCCACTGGAAACACACTCCTTAATTTTTTTTTTAAAAGCACACTTACTATTTGGAATTATTCAAATCTCATTTTAATCAGTTGCTTTTCATTTAGAGTTGATCCCAAGACAGTGAACAGATGAAATTTTGCCCGTGATAAAAATTCCAATCTAGTTACTGTTTAAGCATTATGAAAGGTATTCTCGAAATGTGTTTCCTTTGTCGATTGATTTGTCCATTAGGTGGCGCCTTTGTTACTTAGTTGTATCAGCATCGCCCTTTGTGAACATAACCACATTTCCCCGCCTGTTTTTCCGGTTTTGTTCTGGGCAGGAGTGGGAGGCACTTGTGCCGATGCCATCCCATCGATGACACGTCGCCATTATCGGGTCTAAATAGAGTTAATGCACTATTAGAAAGAAATTCAAAGCAAAGCAATTATTTCAATTAGTTTGATGTGCATTGAATTGCTTTCATTTGCTTGATTCAATTAACTTTTCCTACCGGGCATGTTGGGCTCCCAGGAGTGGCGAGCAGAACGCGGGCTCCTAATGCATCTGCGCCTTTTATTCATTTACCCGACTGAGAGGTAGATTTGGGAGTGATATTAACAGCATTTTTCGGCCTGTGTTACACGCCTTTTTTCCCTGTTCTATCGACTCACGGAAATGTAATCACACTTGTGAACAAATTGCACTGTTGTTAAGACCAGGGCCTAAGGATATCAGACAGTCTGGACCATTAATAAGTCATACGGTTTTGTTGAGGAAAGTATTCCACCAGAAAATACTAACCGGATTAATTGCTTATCTACATGTATAACATATGGGTTGCCTGTGGTATCCATATTGGGATTGAGCTGTAAAATTTTAGCATAAACATAGGTCCCTTTCTGGGTCCTATTTGCATCTGGACTATACACAGTTTGTATGCTTGTACATATCTGGAACATCTTGATAACAAAGCAATATGTATTAAAATATTTAGTGAAAGTTGTTATTTTTACAGTATAATAATTCCTATTCAAATATGTATCAAATATCATTCTATGTGTTGCATTCATTCAAAGCTGTGAGACCATGTGTGCACACAAGATGCAAATGAGTAAGATGTATTATTTCCTATTTAGCAGCCTTTGTCATCTAACTTTTTTAATTGGACAAAACTAACGTGGCCGCCTACACTTATTATTTTACCAAAAGAAATTTTCAATCCAAAAGCCTCTAGCTTACCCAACCGCCTTCTCCACCTAGTTGTGAAGCTGCTATTAGCCAGCTTAATCATTGCCATCCTCTATACCCTCTCAATAATCTCCTCTAACCCCCTTCCGATAATCCTGTAGCATCTTCTATACCCACCTTTGTAACCCCTTCCCTAGTTGTCTGTATCTTTTTTCTAACCCCCTTCCCTTCCTTGTGCCCCCCCCCCTGCCCCTAGTCTTCTGTACCTTCTTTCTTTTAAACCCCTTTACTTCCCCTTCTGTGTGCCCCCCTGCCCCCTAGTCTTCTGTATACATTTACCTTCTTTTCTAACCCCCCTCGCCCCCCCCCCCCCTTCCTTGTGCCCCCCCCCTGCCCCTAGTCTCCTGTACCTTCTTTTCTATACCCCTAATTTCATCCCCCTTTGTAGTGCTTCCCTTACTCTTCTGTACCCTCTTTTCTAATCCCCTGTTACCCCCCCTTCCTTGTGCCCCCCCCCCCCCCCTCACCCCCCTAGTCGTGAAGCTGATCAGAGTCAGTGTCTTCCAGCTGCCAAGCCAGCTTTATCATTGTCATCCCTGTTTTGCCTCTGCTATGTCAATTTGATGTGTTCAGACAACAATTACATGAATTTTCAATTTATCACTGTGTAGCACCTGCCCATAAGATTGGTCTTACCTGTTGGTGATAGCTCCCGCTTCCTCCCATTCCCCGGCTACCTGCCCCGTCTCATTATACCACACACCTGCAAAAATACCCAAAATACCCAGTATACATGTTCGGGTAGAACCTTATCTACCTGCGGCCCTGGACCCGGTATAGTAAACCACATTCCTGCCATGATTACAACTCATTAAAAGTTGCCTGTGGAAATAACTGACATTAAAGTCAAGTATCTTGTAAGAAGAGGACTTGTGTGTGTGGAAAACTTTTTAAGTGGTGTTCTTCGGTTATTGGATCGGCAAATGAGCTCCACTGATTTTTTTCGAGAAACTGAAGAATGATACGGTGGTGCATTTTCTCAGTTAATTTCTATATAAGCAGTTATGTCTTAATTAGTTTGTATGGAATTGCGGTTTAATCTGTTATTCAATATTTGATTTGGAATAAGATGCTGGCCTTTATGATACCTTCACAATGTTGAAATTGATTGGTGCTATATGATATTTAGGTAGTAAGTTTCACTGCTATACATAACTGAATAGTGTAGGCATCATTTCTGCGGTCTCTTTTAGAATTAGCATTTGATGAAAAACACTTTAAGGAAAATATAGAAGAGGAGTTGCTAAGTGACACCTAAGTGACACCTGACAATGAGCACCTCTATTGCTACTACTACTACTACTACTACTACTACTACTACTACTGCTACTGCTGCTGCTACTGCTACTGCTGCTACTGCTACTGCTACTGCTACTACTACTACTACTACTACTACTACTACTACTGCTGCTGCTGCTGCTGCTGCTGCTGCTGCTGCTGCTGCTGCTACTACTACTACTACTACTACTACTACTACTACTACTACTACAACTACTACTACTACTACTACTGCTACTGCTACTACTACTACTACTACTACTACTACTATTGCTGCTGCTGCTAAAAAAGGATAATAACACTAATAATAATAATTATAATAGAATAATAATGATACTGATGATGATGATGGTGATGATAATAATAATGAGAAGAAGAAGAAGAAGAAGAAGGATGATATTAATGATGATCTCAATTGAGGGAGGAAAGAAATGAAAACTTAAAACATGTCTTGGGTTGAATGTAGGGCTGTATTTTACTTTATATTGGAATCACTTCAAAACATAGGAAAAGATGAAATTAACATGCAAATAGTTCACATCATATTTCATTATTTCTAAATCACTTGACTTATTAAACATTTTTTCAAATGTCATTTATCAAATATTCATGATATTAAATGGAGATTTCACCCTAATTGCTTTTCACCTACAATTATGTACTACTTAAGACCCGGTCTACATAGCGTAGTGTTTGGCACTGGAACAGAGTATCATGCACCTTACTCATGAAATATACATGCAAATTAATACCAAGGTGAAATGAAACATTTCTTTCAAATGCCACAATATTTCATTGAATTGATCATTATGTTCCTTTCTGCTGGCCTGAATAAATCACACGCGCTGCAACCTTAGACTTTGTTCGGGTTTTATGACATTTCGCTGGCTTGTAAATAACTCACTTTGCAAACAAACAGTCAGTTTTTTCTCCTGCATTGTTACGGAGACACACTTTTCCCGGCTTTCTGTGTTCCAAAGCCCCTTATCAAAAGAAATGAAAAGTGTTTGAATTATAGTATTTCTTTCACACCTGCCCTAATCCCATGTTTAGCTGTGGGAAATATATACAAACAGGTGATTGTGGCAAAATTCCCATACATTCAACTCAAAGACACACTTTTGAGATTATCCACTGCTTTCTACTAAGTGTTAGTAAAAAAAGAACTCGGAACCTCTGAGAAGCTAAAATACTTGTAACTACAACATGTTTAGCTTTTCAAAATTGTAAGGCTGATCTTTTTTTAATGCAAGTCATTAGAAAGTAGCTTTTTGAGTGACTTTTTATTAGTTTGTAACTTGGGAAGTTTGTTTAAGCAAATACAGTAAGGAGAAACCGGAAGGAGTTACAATTAAACCATTTCCGTCTAAAATATGCAACTTTGAATATAACTAACTTATCAATTATAGTAATATTTCTAAAATATTTAAAGAGCATTTGTTAAACCAACAACAACAATAACAACTTTCAATCAAATTTTTGGAAAATATTACTTTGTTAATTACTTTGTTATTAATGTATTTCATATGTGTCAGACCGTAGTTTATGTGAATAGATTAAAAAAATGTTTGTGGTGGAATGTACTGAATGACCAAATTGTAAATCCTGAAGGCATCTTTAAAACTCAATACACTTTAACATGAAAGAAATGTTTTACTAATCGATAAATATTAATCTATTATTTATGAATTAATCAACTCAGCCCGATTTTGTACATTTAAAGAAGAAACAAGATTTTGACGATCTTGGTATTGCTTAAATTTTACTTTTTCTTACACTAATAATATGTGCCCAGTCATTGGTTTAATTCCATCAGCATTTTCAATTTGTTAGAAGTCATGAATAAGTCTTAAATTTTTCTCTTACACCAATAATCTGTGGCCAGTCATTGGTTTTCTTCAGGTGTACCGAATTCATTCAGCATTTTCAACTTTTTATTCGTCTTGATTTAGTCTTAATATGTCAAAAAAATGGTAGAATATTTTTTTTTCCATATCTGTGACCAGCCATTGGTTTTCTTCAGACATACTGTCTTTCTTCAGCATTTTCAATTTGTTAGTTGTCATGATTTAGTCATAATATACCAAAAAAACGAAAAGGTACAATAAACGAAATTCATTCCAAATCTATATGATTTCATTCAAGGCGGATGTAGCTAGGTAAACCCCAAAACAAATCTGTTACTGCCTCTGAGATAAATTAGTCAGGCCCTCTCTTGAAGTGGCCGGCAGTAAATTGCTGATGACACTAAGACATGACAAGGGTATAATTCAATGTGCTAGTATTTGCCCACTGTCATAACTGCTGGGGACATTAGGCATGAGACAATAATAAATCAGGGAGAAGAATCGGTAATCAGATAGCGCTTTGACATCCACATTGACAGGACTTGTCTCTGCTCACCTCATATCAACAACTGTAAATTAGAGAATGATAGTTATTAGTGGGATGATTCTGCTGTGTAGTTTAAGGTACTGCTAGTTCATGACAAAGTGTCAAATACCAAATATCAATAAGTAGAATAGTTTTGAAATAGTAGTAGTAGTAGTAGTTGTAGTAGAAGTGCTCTTGGTACTAAGACTACTACTACTACTACTACTACTACTACTGCTACTGCTACTGCTACTGCTACTGCTACTGCTACTGCTACTGCTACTGCTACTGCTACTGCTACCGCTACCGCTACCGCTACCGCTACCACTACCACTACTACTACTACTACTACTACTACTACTACTACTACTACTACTACTACTTCTACTTCTACTTCTACTTCTGATACTGCAGAAAAGAAAAATCTGCTAAAGATCAAATAGTGGAAAATGGAAAGGGCGTAATACACCTCTCAGTATTTGGAAGTATTATCACAGATTCGAGGCAGAGCAGCTCCTCTGTGACCTTTGAACCCTGGGTCACAGGGGTCAAGAGGTTGAACAATCTTCTGAGATGGCAAACTAACCGAACAATTTTCCTTTGTTTTTTCAGCCGAACTGAAGATGGAGATTCTTCGTGAACGAGAGGTCAGAGAGAACTTAGAAAAGCAGCTGTTGGAAGAACAAAGAAACAGATGTAAGTATTACACAATATTTTATTTTATTTCATTTACCCATTCATACCTACCCAATGATTCAGTTGGAAATATGACCAGATTTATCCATTCATACCTACCCAATGATTTAGTTGGAAAGTTGTGTCTGGATAAGTAATAGTTATAATCCTATCTGACCGTAATTGTGTAACGCTTAGTGACTGAGTGGCTATGAGACTAGAATTTTGGAAATTTGGCCTCTATTTTAAAGTATAATATTCTATAGCGCCCCTTTTTATAGTTTCCATCTACACAAGAATTCAGATTTAATGTTAGCTGGTCATGTTTGAGGAAAATGGGTGAACAAACTCTTACAGTGATAACTGAATAATATTTTAGTTACAACTATCGCCACTAGAGAGCAGCACCTTTTAGATATGAGAGTCCAGCTGTCTGCTTACTTGCTTTGAATTGAAGCGTAACTAAGATTCAGATAGCAAAGGCTCCATTACAGCTTTGTCTAAACACACTCAATTTCTTAAGTAGTTAAAGTGAGTATTTGATATTTCATTTAAAAAAGTATATCTAATTATTCAAAGTTTGACATGATTTAAATATCTGATGCTTGAATAAGATATTTAGTTCTCATTTCAATGTTTCAAATTTGAATTATAAATTCATCTAAATTATTTGAAATAATTTTCATCAAAATATATTCTTTTTTAATATGAATCAATAATAAATCTAATTTAAGTTTATAATTATTTGAAATTAATTGAAATAGTAATCATTAAAAATTAATTAAAACCTGTTTGTTTTTTCAGCTACGATTGTGAAGAGAATGAAGAAAGAGAAGCGCGCTCGCAGGAAGATCACCGAGCAGCTTGAGCTGGAACAGAAGCGCCGCCTGCAGGCGGAGGAAGCACTTAAACAGACGGCCCCTGAACAGCTACGAATGCTCAATGGTAAGTACACCAGTCAACATCCTAGTTCCTTGCCGTGAAATCTTGGGATTAACCTTTCCAATTCTGGGGCTAGTTTCATCCAAAGCACAAGGACGAGAAGATTTTTTGTACTGAGAGAAAAATCAAAATTCCTCTAGTTAATAAGTGCCTATTTATGAAGACCAGTTGTCCTTTCAAGACCATCTTGCCAGCAATATCAACATGAAAAGGACTATGATGGAAATCCAGAAAAAGTCAAAATATGCCAAAGAAATTACCAGGAAAATATCAGTTACATATCTATTTAGAAAACAGGGTAATTATTCATTCAAATTAAAAATATATATTTTTAGAAAAGAAGTTATTGTGTTTAAGTTATAGATTTTCTGTGTATGCTCCAAGGTTGTCATGGTTCGCTTTTACCATTTTCAGACTCACTCTCCCAAGAACTTGAGATGGAAAGAGAAAGGAATGCGAGATCAGAGGCAGACAGGAAAATATCAGGTAAGTTACTATCTCCAGTTTTTTTTTAACTAGTAACCCTGGGATAGATTCAGTTATCAGAAGTATGTGGTTAGTTTTTAAAAAAATGGTGCATTCAATTTTTTTTACTGAAAAATCAAAGATAAATAGTATTTTTATTATGATTTGAAAATAGCTCTGTGAAAACTCTTACATTTTTCTATATTTCCATAATATGATTGAAGCTACCTTTATTTGAAAGTCATGAATTCACAGTAAACAAAAAACAGACTTTTGGTGATATCATAACCCTTACTTATGTGGGAACTAATTTGTTAATACACTCTAATCCTGTATCCAACACAGAAACTTGAGTTGAATGGAAATCTTATCGCATTCTTAACATTCTCTTGATTTCATTTCAGAGAACCATGGCTCAAGCATCAAAAGCTTGATGGACAGTTTTCTTAACCAGAATGGCCACAACAGTAGTAATGGCTATATACACCCTTCGATGATGAAGTCAGACTCAGCCTAGCTCAACAGCTGAGATGCTGAAAAGGACAGTGGAAAAAAAACGTAAACACGCGAAAACACTGACCGCAAGAGGCCGGTATCACTAAACATTGATAGACAATACCCTCAGACGGACTATGTATGATATGAATAAGCACTGGATATGTGTTCAATGCATCGCCACCTATTGGTTGTATTAGTAATCACTGTAGTCTGCATACGACACCCTCTAGTGGTTGTTACGGAAACTATTGTACTCTATGTGAATGAGTTGGACTTTGTGCACACTATGACTGAATCACGAGCTTACAATCAAACTGAGCATTTGTAGGGTCGTTAAATGTCCTTGTGTAGCTTATGAATTTGAATTTTTTTACACATGTTCCTCAAATATGTGCACTGTCCACACAGACATATCAATAAAGAGAATTGAGTGCCAGGGAAAAGAGGAACCAAATCTGCCAGAAGAAGAGGGACAAAGAACCAGATTATGACACTGAGCAGGCTATGTTTTTTTTCCCAGATGTCATGTCACTGGTGCAGTGAATGTAAGTGTACATTGAATTCAAACACACACGGATCCCCTTAAAGATTTTGTTGTAGAGATGCATTTTTCTTAAACCCCTTCTCATCAAAAAGAGGGGAGAAAGCAGTAGATGTGTAAAGTTTGCATAAAAAGTGGGTAGTTTACGATGACCATTGATTTTTAAGACTAAAATGGTACCCTCCCCCGCCCCCTTTTCCCCATACCCCTCCCCATTCTGTGTGGTCCCCTAACTTGCTGCACTGCGTCATCACAGAGTAATGTATAATACATGGTTCTCACAGCATCGTTTTGTCTTGGTATTGTTAATATAGGTAAGCATGTGAGGCCACACATTGTTTGTTACAGTTTGGTGGAACACTATGTATATAATGATAAAAGACTGCTCTACTGGAGCTGAAAATAAATCTAAGTCCTGATGGTGGTAGAGGGGTCATGACCTATGACCTTTGACCCGAGAGGTCAGCAGGATGAACTATTTTCATGATAGCATAATACTTTCTGAAACATTTATTCCTGTACCACAAGCACAATTTTTAGTGGCGGCACCTAGTGGGGGAATAAGGAAGTAGTAAGAAGGGCCCTTAATCTAACACACAGACCAAAATATCACCCTGAATTCATTCTGTCGAAAGTGTTAAATTTTCTTTCCTCCTCTCTATGCGTGTGTGTCAGCCACTGAAATGTTCTTATATTTATTACCATTGGAACCTGTCTGCATCCTATGTTAAATGTAACATTATGATATTTTTTCCAGTTCCCTCCTATTGGCTACCTCGATCATTTTTTTGCCTGTATTTGTAGATGCCCTCCATATATTATACTCTAGTGGTTGTAGGCAGCAGTTTTAGTTGTGGTATTTTAACAGTAGCTGATATTGACATGTTGAAAATACTGTAGTCATGGCAACAAACAAAATGGCTGCCAAAAATTGAAAGAATGCAGTGAAATCTTTGGCAACGTGTCTGCCCATTGTACTCATTTAGTAAACATTGTACAAAGACAATAGAGTAGTTATGATGCTAATATTGATACAGGTGAGGCAGAACCTGGAGCAGGTATGTAGATTAAAAGGCAGCAAATTTATTCATTATTTTCTTCACAATATGTTCCAGCAAATAATTCAAAGACTGTTGATTTGTTGAAGGCTTAGATAGGAGGCATATCAGTGAATGGCAAATAAAATTAAATGAATAAATATCACTCTACAAAAATCAATTTTTCTAAGATTTTCGTCTATACTTTCCTTTAGAATCCTGTAAAACACAAGGGTAAGGTTCTCTTTGAAAAAGTTAAGAGTATGTGTTTTGGCATATATTGACTAGATACTTTCCTTTAGAATCCTGTAAAATACAAGGGTAAGGTTCTCTTTGAAAAACTTAAGAGTATGTGTTTTGGCATATTTTGACTAGATAAGAGTATCTAATAAATTGGTTCTGCGAGTGGAAAATGTATGAAAAACGTATGTATGAAGATGATAATGTCACAATGCAAAATAGTGAAGGTATGTACAAAAGGATTTCAATTTAATCAAAGAGGGATATGAATTCTCTTATTTAGATAAGTAAATGTGGAGAAAAATGTACCTGTCTGTGAAATAGCAAAATTAACATCCAATGGCCATAATTGCATAAGTGTAGAATTTTAGATGCTATGTATATCATATTTATTGAATGATAAAAAAAAATGAATGATCGTAGAATAAAAAAAAACATGGTTTTAATCAAAATGTAATAACACTACAAACTGCCACACACACACACAATGATTTGTTGTTTAGAAACTTCTTTGTAATGTGATGACTTCCCATTGTATTACAATCCTAATAACCGTGCAAAAATGTTGATAATCATACCATTTCTTAAGGCCCTAGTTTATATCATATCATTAAAAATGAAGAAATGGGATTTTTCATTGAAAATTCACAGCATAAAAGCGTCATCTTAGATCTCCCTATGTGGCGCCACCTATAGTTTTCCAAAAGAAGTTTCTGAACTGCAAATCTTGAGTGGCATTGGGTCATTTCTGTGCTGGTTCCCTTTCTCACATTCCACCAGCCCAAGCTCACTGTATTAATGTGGTCTCCGCCTACTCTCTCGCGTAGGAATAGAAAGTTCCTAGAAAGGAAGTTTCTATGGACATTCCTATTTTAATTTATAATGGAAAATAAATCAGTATTTTCTTTGTTAATCCTGTGTTTGTTTTTCTTTGTACGAGTTGCAATTGTCTCTTCCCAGTATTGCCAGAGCCACAAGCCCCATCTACCATCCCCTATGCTGCTGGTGGCTAATTTGGCCGTTACAAAATAATGCAAAACATCCGAAAAATGACTGAAACCCTGGCACATGGGTACACATATGAATGTACTCAGCGAGAGCTTTCCAATGAATACCAACATGACAGAGTCTAGATGATTTTCAAAAATATTTGCATCCTTGTACTTTGGTCGAAAGTAGCCTCAGCATTGGAAGGGTTAAAACTGCAAGCTTCTACCTTAGACGAATATCAGGGTGGACTTGAAGCGAGCAGATCTCACAAACAGCCTGGGTTACAGGTCATAGGCCAATCGCAGCACTTATTACACTGTAGGCGTGTGAGTGGCTGAAAAAAACATAACCACCTGGCTCTAATGTGATTGTATGCTGCTTGGCCCTTGCTTCATCTCCCATGTAAATAGCTCTCTTCCTCTAGATAATAATCATAATAATAATAATAATATTTGATATAGCGCCCTTTCCACCTATAATGTTCAAAAGCGCTTTAAAGAAAGTCAGTGGACAGTTGTCATGGTCCAAATATTCAAATAAACTCCTTTCGAAATAGCAATGTTTTCAGCTGTTTCTTGAAGTTTTGCACATTATCAGCAGCCTTGATGTTGTCAGGGATAACATACTGGTTATCAGTACGAACAAACTATTGCAAAAGATCGTCAGAATAGTATTAAAACTTATATGAACTCCATATTCTCGATCCTCACGTTTGAAGCAAGTGTTTTTTGTGGTTTAGCATGCTTGATGGGAGCTGGAAAGACAGTTACCAGGTAGGGTAAGTCCGTCGGCATAGACCATTTGAAATACTGGGGTTGGGGGATGTACATTAAGGGAAATAATCAACTTCCTCTGATAATTGGGGAAAAGACCCAGGGGGGGGGGGGCACTCAGGTACAGAGGGGGGCCGCACCTTCGTTACATATTTCGCGGAAGAAGGGGTCTTTTTTAAAACCTCCGCATGTCCGCGATTTTGCAAAAGAAGGGTACTTTTTTGTACCCAGGTACGAAGTATGGGGGGGTGAAAATCCCATTAGAATCCACGAAATATACGCGGCTCTGACGCCGAGTGACTCCCGAAGTGACTTGGCTTCCGAGTTTGCTGCCGCTAAACAGGCAGAGGATTATAAAATCTAAAGTTAAGGTGATAGTCTAGTACACCAAAATTATCACCACTAGGTGGTGTCCTTGGCTGGCCCCTAAGAATGGATATCAAAACAAAAGATTACACATGAGTAGTGGTCACCCGCCACGAATCTCGACCTCGCAACTTTGTATTGTGCTACGACCACGAGCACAAAATGCGGATCCCATTGGGCCCTCCGTGCTAAATTGGTCCCAAACAACATGGCTGTCTGCTTCGACCATGCAGATTCCTTCGAGATAGACCTTTTTGACCAATATTTTCATCTCATTTTTTGGCTGAAAGTGAATAACGATACGGTCTTCGAAGCCATTGTTTCAGAATATGACAGATATGAATCCCCTCTAGGTGCAAGGTCATGTCATAAGTACCTCGTAGTATGACAGGACCTGAAAATCGGCATTAACTACGTAAACCACGTGCTGTTAGTAATCTTGGAACATATTGGAACATTCCAAAATGTTTTTCACATACTTATCGTGCAGATTCCCGGTTTAAGTAGGACCTTGCACCTTACCAAAGACTTGAATGATCAAATGGTAGAGTTTGGTTTCCAAGGAAAGGGTGAGTCTTGACATTTTGCCGAAAAACGAAACACAGCCAGATATGTTGGTAAAGGGTGCCACTTCAACTCAAAATAGCAAATTATTGATAAGTTTATCATTATTCTGTAACTATGGGATGTAAGCTATACAATGGCGTAAGTGCCGTAGTCTTCATTTAACCTGAGATGAGTAGACCGGGATCGGGCACTGTCCATGCATCATCAAATGTCGCTGCCTCCCATCTCCTTGGTAACTATCTGACCTAGAAAGGATGCTGCATGCTAATTGCACAGATCAGATCACGTGACCAAGGCTACACCGCGTAACCCGAGGCGCACATACCCTAGGTGCTAGCATGCTGTGCCTATGGCGTTGCGGTTCAAGGGGATGTATTTCTCTGATTTAACTCAGTTTTCAGATATTTAAGTTTAAAAAATGACCCGGGTATCGGGTAGGGTTCTACCTTAAAATACGTGTTCCCGTTCATCCAATGTCAGTGTTTTCATAAAAGAAGGGTGTTTATTTACTGGAAAAAGTCAGCGTTTCTATCAAAATAAGGGTACTTTTTTGGCCAGAAATCAGTGCTTTATGGGTATTTTTTTAGTTTTGAAAACGAGCGTATGCGTATGATATCCCTAAAGTAACTCTGAACCTACAGTAACCATCACCTGCGTAATTAATGAGAATATGTCATTTGAAAGAAAAGTTGTAAATTTTGAAATAAAACAGAATATGGATTGAATAATGACAGGTGGCGATGATATTCTCTACCTGATAACACCCAGGAACCTGGAGATACACCTAGTTAAAGGATTATGCTGCTTTGAGGTGTGTTTTGGGACAGGGCTTTTAACTGGCTTGCAATGGTACCCATCACCTTAAAGGTAGTACACTTTAAGAAAAGAAACACCATAAAAAACTTTATTTTAGATTTTCTTCCGGTCGCCTCTGAAAAATAAAATAATAATCTGTCTCAGATAAAAATGTCTCCGAAAAGTATTTTGTCTCTGATAATTTGTAAAATGATCTCTGTTTTTGAAAATGTACATACCAAGGATATCAAATGGTTGCTTCTTTATTATATACTGGATGAATAGTTGAAAACGCTACCTGTAAATTATGAGTCCTCGCTTGATCACAACATATCACAACAAACCTTTAATAAAATTATATTATTATCATTATCATTAGGGCTATTCCATTAAAAAATACATGGGGGGTGGAACGCCCACAATTTCAGACCCCCCCCCCCCCCCAATGATTTTTTTCATGTAAACCCCCAATTTTTTCATCTTGACCCCCTCCCCCCATGATTTTTGATAGGTGAGCGTTCCACCCCCCCCCCCCCCCCCCCCATGTATATTCAAATGGAATAGCCCTTATTATTATTCTCATTATTACCGGTATTTTATCCAGAAGCAGTAGAGAGAATTCAAGCTATTTACACTTGGAGCCTTAACATGGCTGACACAAGTTGCAATATCTCATAACAAATATTTATAAATATTTACATGAGCGGCACTTTTTATAAACATTATGAGCATAACACGGGACTTGTTCTGAATAAGGGAATCGGGAGGAACTTGAATATATGACACGGAGAGGTCGAAAATAACGCGGGGCGTGTCAAATTATTAGTTTCATCACTTTTCTATAGATGGCGCCACTTCCTAGAAGCATCGTTTTACCAGCATGTGGCGACGACATAGAAAATTAATGTTTTAGATCAAAGCATTTCGAATTGATATGCTTCATGAGAGATCGTTTTTGAGTTGGGACTTACCCCGCAATTTGTGTTTTACCTAAATATTTTGCCAACTCGGCGACTCGGTACCATTCAACGACATTTGAACGAATACTGGCGCCGTTTGTAACATCTATGGAATGCCGTTGATGCTCTTATTCACTATTTCACTTTAAAGAAAAATATTTTTTCTTTAAAGAGAAATCATTTTTCAAATAGTGAATAAAGCCACTAATGGCATTCCATAAACATCCATACTTTTGTTGACGGGAACATCCTTTGTCAAGGCAGAAGTCAATATTGTATATTATATACATTATAATATAAAAGAAATGTGAGAAGTAATTCCAGCAGGTTCTTACAAGCAATTTGAGCACAAGACTATGTATAGGTGACAGTGACGGAGAGTGTCTCTTAGGTGTCTGAATGCTGCAAACATCTACGGAGAATTGGCCGGCAAAGGAAGATTAGGTATGCAAATAAGCGCGTTCCCTTCTCAACGGCTTGTTCTTAAGGTGCCTCACCTTGGTACGACGTTTCTTGCAGTAGGTGAAAGCACTGCCTGGTCTTCTCGATACCATAGGGAGGATAGGACGCAGACCTTTTCCTCTTTACCGAATCACCTTAAGCCTGGCTATGGCCTGTGGTACATGAATAGTGCAAACTGTTGCGGAAAGTCGAAGAGAGATTAAGTATGCAAATTACAGTATCTCTTCTCAACATCTCGGTCTTAAGGTGCATTGGGACGAGGTTGCTTGTAGCACTGGTTTTCTGAATACTATGGAGTGTTTATAATGCAGACGCTTTCCTCTCTATCGAAGCACCTTAAGCCTAGCTGTGCCCTATGGTAGATGAATACTGCAAACAGTTGCGGGCAAGTCAAGGGAGATTAGGTATGCAAATTATCTTGCCTGTCTTCTCAACATCTTTCAAGATCATTGCATTAGTTATGTGGTTTAGCAAGGGTAGGATAACTGTTCGTCGGTGCTCTTGTAACCATTAAAATCACCCTGAGCAATAAGATCAGCTGATCTTCTGATTTGCATGCTCTTCCTCAAAATCTATGGCGCCTTCCTACAACGTTATCTTTTCAACGTTATGATCCCAGTGAATACTGACTGATAGTAAGACACGCCAGACTAGTACACTGAAAAGTAGAAGGATTAGGTCTATTGGTTCTTAGATGCTTGGGCAGTAACATGAAACAACCGGCTGAAGCGCAAACAGTTTTGACTTGGTTGCCAGCCTCCTATTTCTGAGTATTGTTTTAGTCGATATTGAAAACCCTGTATATTTTAAGATTGTTTATCTGGTTTTTCTCCTTAAAGATAAGTTCATGCAGGGATAATGAAATGTTACAAATTTATCTGAAGTATGTGAAATCGCAATCAGTATACAGTATCTGTTCATACCTAGCCTAACAATTAGACAGAGATAAATATGTGCCATTGTTTACAAGTGTGTTTTTTCCAGAAACCAAATATTCCATGTGGTCAGGTTTGTTCAAGATTGGAATTTGGAAATTCGATTTTCGTCACTTCCTCTGACATATTGAGGCTAAGTCGTGAACAGCCAGTTGTATGGTTGTAGGGCTTGCACTGATAGTCGTGTAGTCTAGGGCATTGTCTCTCACTGCGACCCGGGTTCAAATCCCAGTCGGAGCATGTGAGAAAGTTGCCATTGATTTGGGGTTAGGCGGTGGTTTTCGCCGGGTGTGCCGGTAAATAATTAAGCATTGTTACTGCGGCAACAAGCCTTCCTGTCTGAAAATTGATTGAAAGATACAATAGACCGACACTTAAACTAACAGCTACTGATGATTTACTAAGAAACTCAAATTTTAGGGAAAATAGTTAATGTGCTTACCCTGTATACAAAGATGGTTACCGGTATATATGGAATAGAAAACAAGGTAAAGAAATTAAACTCGAAGATGTGATAACTGATATGGGAATTACATCGCCAAATGTGTATTTGATAAAACAATGCAGTAATTGATTTAAAGTTTGAAAATTTCCTATCATAATGGGGATTAATTTTGCTATGATTTGAAAAGTAGTTTTGAGTGAGAGTTTGCAAATTCGACTCGTATTGGAAAGGGTACCAAGCTTGCTCTCATAACAACATTGTATTTTTAGGATTGGAATAGCTCTGTTCCGAGTAATTTGCATATCTAATCCACCTCAGCAGCTCTCGGGCCCAAAGTATAGAACTTTGCGTCGTGCTTGCGAGGTGCTTGTGGTTAGAAAATCCACTGAGTATTCTTAACCACAAGTACCTCGCAAGCACTACGCAGAGTTAATCACCACCATTGTTTACAGCAGTCAGGTACCAAGGGGTGGTCTTACATTAGCTCTTCCAATCATTGAATATTTAGTTCTGATTACTAAAATGGATTTTCTCTCTCATAGACATGTATAGGTAAGGCATAAAAATTGTCTGTTTCCTGTAACTGTCCGAAAAAGGGGGAGGTAGGTAGGTATATATGTTGTTGTTTTTAATTTTTTGGATTATTCTTTAAAATAAAAACCTATTTCATGCGTGTTTTATGTTGATTGTCGGAGTTGGAAGGGCGGGAAAAGACTTTAGGGTAGGGATTTTGAATAAACACTTGTAAGGGTACGGTTACAAGAAACAAAACACACACTGTTTAGGCCTAAAGGGGGAACCGTCAGGCACAGGGGCAGAACCAGTATACTAAAAGACAGGAATAGACGGAAACATGTATACCATGTCAGAGATGGTAAAACAGGGTGGCAGGCCTGTATACAAAACAAGAGATTGAAAAACCTCATGTCAGAACCTGTATACTTAGTAAAAGATTGAAAAAAGGTGCGACGGAACATCTATACTATTTAAAAGATGGTAAAACAGGATGGCAGAACCTGTATATAGGAAAAAAGATTGAAAAAAGGTGCGACGGAACATCTATACTATTTAAAAGATGGTAAAACAGGATGGCAGAACCTGTATATAGGAAAAAAGACTGAAAAAAGGGGCGGCGGAACATGTATACTGTTAAAATAGATGGTAAAACAGGATGGCAGAACCTGTATATAGGAAAAAAGATTGAAAAAAAGGGGCGGCGGAACATGTATACTGTTAAAATAGATGGTAAAACAGGATGGCAGAACCTGTATATAGGAAAAAAGATTGAAAAAAGGGGCGGCGGAACATGTATACTGTTAAAAAAAGATGGTAAACAGGATGGCAGAACCTGTATATAGGAAAAAAGATTGAAAAAAGGGGCTGCGGAACATGTATACTGTAAAAAAAAAGATGGTAAAACAGGATGGCAGAACCTGTATATAGGAAAAAAGACTGAAAAAAAGGGGCGGCGGAACATGTATACTGTTAAAAAGATGGTAAAACAGGATGGCAGAACCTGTATATAGGAAAAAAGATTGAGAAAGGGGCGGCGGAACATGAACACTGTTAAAAAAGATGGTAAACAGGACGGCAGAACCTGTATATAGGAAAAAAGATTGAAAAAGGGGCGGCGGAACATGAATACTGTTAAAAAAAGATGGTAAAACAGGATGGCAGAACCTGTATATAGGAAAAAAGATTGAAAAAAGGGGCGGCGGAACATGCATACTGTTAAAAAAAGATGGTAAAACAGGATGGCAGAACCTGTATATAGGAAAAAAGATTGAAAAAAGGGGCGGCGGAACATGTATACTGTTAAAATAGATGGTAAAACAGGATGGCAGAACCTGTATATAGGAAAAAAGATTGAAAAAAAGGGGCGGCGGAACATGTATACTGTTAAAAAAAGATGGTAAAACAGGATGACAGAACCTGTATATAGGAAAAAAGATTGAAAAAAAGGGACGGCGGAACATGTATACTGTTGAAATAGATGGTAAAACAGGATGGCAAAACCTGTATATAGGAAAAAAGATTGCAAAAAGGGGCGGCGGAACATGTATACTGTTAAAAAAAGATGGTAAAACAGGAGGGCGGAACCTGTATATAGGAAAAAAGATTGAAAAAAGGGGCGGCGGAACATGTATACTATGTCAGAGATGTCAAAACAGTATGGCAGAACCTGTATATAGGATAAAAGATTGAAAAAGCAGGCAGCGGAACATGTATACTATGTCAGAGATGGTAAAACGTTATGGCAGAACCTGTACAAGATAAAAGATTGCACCTGGGCCTTGTTCAGCATCATCAACGTTGATCAACGTTGATTAACGTTTTCCCATTCAGGTCGTAACTCAACGTTGATAAACGGTTTGATGACACCTAAGCTGTTGAAAGCTACGCCAAAACACATCCCTTCCTTCCTTCATGCACTTGTGCTTTATTAGGCAATCACAAACAAAATAATATACCAAATGTGAGAGGTAATTCCGGCAGGTTCTTACAAGCAACCTGGCCACAAGAGTTTAGCTATATGCAGGTGGCAGTGATCAACAGTGTCTCCTGGGTGTGTGAATGCTGCAAACATCTATGGAGAATAGGCCAGCAAAGGTAGATTAGCTATGCAAATAAGCGTGTACCCTTCTCAATATCTTGAATATAAGGTGCCCCGCTACGACGCTTCTTGCGGTTGTGGTTTTCTGTATACTATCCATAGAGCGTTTATGCTGCAGCCGTCTCCCTCTCTACCGAAGCACCTTACGACTAGCTATGATACATGAATAGTGCAAACAGTTGCGGGTAAGCGAAGGGAGATTACTCAGATTAGGTATCTCGTCTTAACATCGTGAACTTAAGGTGCCTCGGTACAACGTTTCTTGCAGTAGATGCCTGCACTTGTCGTCTGAGTACTACAGGGCGTTCAGGTTGCAGACGCTTCCCTCTCTACCGAAGCACCTTAATGGCTAGCTGTGGTACATGAGTACTGCAAACAGTAGCGGACTAGCGAGGGAAATCAGGTATGCAAATTACCTTGCGGTCTTCTCTACATCTAGATCATTGAACTACCTTTATGGATTAGCATAATAAGGTATAATAATAGTTCATCTATCTTTTTCTCCTTGTATGTGTTCGTGCATATTACTATACAGAATCATAATCACGTATAGGGATTAGAAGCAGACGTCTTATCTGGGCCATAGAGATTAACCCATTAATGCTCACGACGACCAAAAGCAGCCTGACAATTTTGTAAAATTATCATTAATTCTAAAGTTATAGTCAAAAGTATCATAGATGCACACTACGATTTCTAGAGGAACTCTTAACCCATTAGGGGGTAATAAGGAGTGTAAGGTATACTATATATGTGGTCAGTAAATGGGCCCAACTTATGCTGTTAAGTGTATGTCTAAAACACATTTTACTTTTCCATGTTACCCCAACTTTGTTAAGAGCTGATGTCAGCCAGGTAGTCGTGAATAGACAGTGGAAGTTTCAGAATTTCTACCTGCGGAAATCACCATATCCTCAATCCGTGCTGTTGGGATTTTCTATCGTAAAAGAATTGAAATTCTCCACTAAACGATAATAAACATGATCGAATGCTATAAAATAGACTAGCGACCAAATCCTGAAATGGCTCTAAAATAAGAGTTTAATTACCCCCACCGAGTAGCTCTTATTTCTTGGTCTCAAATGAAAGGGGAGTGTCTGGGATTTATGAAAGCACCGTGCGACCATTTGGGGACACGCTCAGACTTTTTCTAGAACTGGTTAAGCAGACCACCCTATGATTAGACTGGTGCCCAATTATAGGGCAAATATACTGAAAAAAAGATGGGTGGGGGGTAGAATATTTGGCCAAAAAAAGGTACGTTCCATAAATCCCCCCTTTCAATATAATACCACATATAGCACCGTACTTAATTTATCGAAAAAGGTAAATAGACAATAATATAATAATATAATAATACACTCGACCGCTCTATACCACGGCTGCTGTGTCAAGTATTTCTTAATTCGTTTGCTTTTTGAAAATATTGGGAAATATTTCGATAACAAAACGATAACGGTGCCATTCCATACATCTTCCCCTTCGAAATGACATTACCTATACCGGTACCTCAGATGAATGGAAACATTATTCATTTAATCCTATACGACTGTACTATCTATATTTTTGAACAAGTTCATATAAGTAAAACATTCGACCATCCCACTATCACGGCCATGAAAATAGGTTTATAAAAGACCATCACCATTATTCTCATTTGTTATTCCTGATTGGTTTTACAAATGCCCTCGAAACATTTTAGTCACGTTCTTAAAGTTTAGTTGTATCATTTGACAAAAGATGGCGACACCCTCTAGTACCACCGTTTCCACTGGATCATGATAGTGAAGCCTAATAACGGGAATAGAAATAAGGTGAAGGTAAAGGTTTTCGGTTTATAGTCTTGTATCCACCGAAATCTTCACACGACCTTCCTTCCCTAGCAGGCCTGTACACACGGAAACCATTTCAATCCCCCCGAGGGATATTCCAGAGCAGCTGGCAGCATATAGCGCACAAGCTCTTAGCACTGCCTTATTAATGCTTGGTACCCATTTTGCAGCTGGGTAAACTGAAGCAATATGGAATAAACTATCTTGCCCAAGGACAGACCAAAGTGTTCATTTTGTCTTGCACATATGTACAAACGTATATGAACAACGCCATATTTTGAGAAAAGTTGACTGAAAGTTTGTTATTCCTATTTTGTTCTACCATTCCCCTTAAAACATTTTTCTCATATTTCCTTATTTGAATAGTCGCCAGGCAATCATTGCACTTCAAATGCTATTGGGAAGTCCATCGATGTCGCGAACCTGCGACCATCCGCTAGAATATGAACCCCTTTTCGTGAAATGGAAGATTTTAAATTACCGTCCTCCATTTTTTCTTTAAATTGTTACACCAGAAGGTAGTAGAAAATGTTGTCCTTGAGACGCAGGGACCATATTATTTTGGCATAATTGAATTTACCCTCCTCCTTTTTTTCTTTAAATGGTAACGCCAAAAGTTAGCACAAAATGGTTGTCCTTAGGACACAAGTGCCGCATTTTATCGAAAAAGGTAACGTATCTTAATGGAAAAATGTAAAAACCTTTATTCCACAAACTTATTAACACCTGTTCGTGAGCATGTTCACAATGATTATGAAAACATGAGGGCTGCATTCCATTCAAGAACCCAGAAGAACCGTGACTGTAACACTAACAGGAAAACGGCTTGCCTAAACATTAGTTCTGTCAATGGAGTAAAGATGGCGACACCTTCTAGTATCATCGTTTCCTCAAGAACATGATGACAAACCATCGTAACAGGACTGGAAATACACTACATAGTATTAAAACTTAGATGAATAATTCATCTAAGATTCAACGTGTGATATTAAAAAATACATATCTGACCTTTCGGCTACCTTGTACTTTACGACCTCAATCCTTATAACATTCATGTTCGCAAAAACAAACATTTATATTGTGTTTGACCCGACGGTCGTGTCTAGGTCGCACTTCCATGGCCAAAAATTGGGAAGCAATCGGACGTGTGGTCGTATGTTCTGCACGGTCCACCCGCACATTTAGTGCAGCAATTAAATGCTGGCACTGTAACCTTATTTTTATCTATTGGCTAGATGATGTTGATTTACAGATAGGATATTCCTAAGATTCATGAGTAAGTTAACATATATTTTTTATCTATCAATGAAACTCGAAAAAGGTGTGCGCAATACCAATCTGAATCTCGGACAAACTATAAACTTGAACGATGCATGCTTCGGTCGAAAATGGTGCCTTTTGCACAAATACACCCTCCCGTTTGCAAATGTTCTTGTGTTTTATTGACTTGTCTCACTGTCCTTAGGTGGGTCCCACCATGAGGGTACATAATAAGCAACATAATATATATATATATATATATATATATATATATATATATATATATATATATATATATATATATATATATATATATTGTGTTTTTGCGTGAAATAACTTCTTTAATGGAAACCTTACTGATTAATATACAACATAGATAACTTAAGAGGTTACTCGAATGATTTTTTTGTCTGAAATGTTGACTTTGTAGAACTCTAGTAGAGGAAAGGGGAGGTACATCCCAATCAGCATTCCACTGTTCCTAATTATATAATCCAGTAGGTTTATGGGCTCTTTCTATTCCTTTAGTTTTATTTGAGACCACTTGTACCCTACCAATGCTAAGGCTACTTTCACCCAAAGCAAAATGACGCAGATGTTTGAAAATCATCTAAACCCTGTCATGTTGGTTTTCATTGGAAAGCTCTTGCCGAGTACTTTCAGATGAGTACCCATTTGCCAGGGTTTCAGTCATTTTTCTGTTTTTTGCATCATTTTATATTGGTCAAATTAGCCACCAGCAGCATAAGGGTTAAAATGAAAGAATGACTGCAGTCGCCCAGCAGTATCTTACATCTATCTGTACCTTTATGGTAATTGTACCCTTTTGACCGGTATCCCTGTTCCTTTATGTATATCATATGCCAGGATTTAGAAACTAGGTGCTAAATATTGGCAATTGTAAAATATTTGGGCATCCTCTCATTCAAGGGAAACAACAATATACTCTGGTATATACAATTATTTGCTTATTGAAATAAGGCATGCTATCCTTTTACAATATCATGGGAATTATATTTTGGTGAGAAAGGTCTGTTATATGCTTAAAATTGACATTTCTAATTTTTTAAAAATTTGAAGGTCTGGGTGTCCAAATGACACCCAGATGCCCTGCTGGCTAAGACTCTGCCATATACCAATTGGATATTTTCCCCAGTAGATAATAAACTACTTGGATTGATCATCATCTTTAATATTTCATATAAATGTGCAATATTGATGCCTTCTTTTGTCAATAGCAACATCATATCAAATTGGAATAGACCAGTGATGACTAAGAATGCCTACACTAGATTTTCTTCATTTTTGGATGTTATACCTTATGGATCAACTAAGGAAAATGTAATGTGGGTAGTTGTGGATATCTTTTTTCGATAGGCACAGATTTTTGTTTTTCCAAGTGTCCAATTTCGGGTAATAGAGGGTGTCAAAGTTTACCTATCAAGCTGGGTTATAGATTGTTCTATAAATAGGTAACATAACGTTACATACAAACATACAAACATTTCAAGAGCTAACATTTTTCTGGCAGAGCATAAATTTAAATTGGTAGCGTTTATTTGAAAATGGACACTTTTTCCTCAAAGAGGGATGCTAAATCAGCTTTTTGGAATCATATCAAAATTCAACTCCTGAGATTTTTCATTTAATTTTTTGAAATGTTCACGATATTGTGAAGTTGGAAAATAATAGGGGGGGGGGGGGGGGGGGGGGGTTGTTTCTTTTTTTTATTACAGAGCGAAGACTGATGGAGAGCGTATCTTGATTTTTTTCCAGAAAAATAGTGGCCTGTGTCTTCCTTGTTGTTGCAACAATAGGGAAAATCCCTTCATTGATGATGGCAATCTTGCTCGCCATCTTGGGTTGTACGATTCACTGATCGCCGGTGTAATATCGCGGCTTGTTGTAACGGCCCGGTCTGTAACGCGGCTTGCCTCTAAATCCCGTGCCTACTCCTGTTACTGTCCTCAAGTGGGCAGCAACAGGTCACGTAACGTCAACGCAGATAAAACTGGTGCGGAAGGAGAGAAAATAAAGAAATACTGATTTTTTGTTAAACATAAAAAATATTTATTGTCAGATCTTCATAAATATTGATCTTCTTGCACTATTTCCACAATATTTCGGTTCACAACTTCAAGTAAGCGAGTTTTCATAAGCACATATTACAAAGCAAACTATTGGGCGCATAACTGTTACACTACAGCACTGCCCTCTATAGGGACATCCCCGAACTAGCACGGCGGAAGAAGACCTTCACAAAATGAACCTAGTTACAAGTCAGCATCAGGGGGTTGGTATTCTAAAATGGCAAGTAATTCTTTTTTTGACCAATAGATGGCACCATCAGGATGTGTTCCATACTATCCACCAATTGATCATTATCTACTTTGTGTCAATATTTAAATAATTAATCCAATACTCCAACACTAGACAGCATCTATAAACCTGCTTAACCACACCACTAGGTAGCTGGAATATGTCATTTTTTAAGTACTGGGTGAATAAAAGAGTTCTCCCGTAATGGAAATGGTTCTGATAACCCTTCTACAAGAGCTAGGTATGAGAGTGACTGATATCACATATATGATAAAATCTATATTACAACACGCATGATCTGAGTAAGTGTGGTTACAACGAGAAGCAGGAAAATAAACCTGTACTTGGTCATTTATCATGCTTTCATATTCCAGGATACTTGACGCAGGTAAACTAATGAAATATTTCACACTAGACGTACATCAACTGGAAGAAGAGATTGTAACCTTTTGAAGTATGAGTAGACAGAAATTTGTACAGAAAATTATAAAAACATTTTTCCAGATTCTATCACTGGAAGAGTCGGTATCTCATACGATTAGCCCATACAATAAACCCATTCATGCCCAGTGGCCTTCATTTGCAATTAATTTGAAAATTGAATGCTTTTATTATGTTTTTGAGTATTTTCAATGGCGGCCCATTCAAGGTCATCCTATCTTCTATTATTGCTAAGAGTTCTAGTTGATATTGCTGTCATGATGCATGGTTCTTTTAAAAACAACTCGGGAATAAAGTGTTAATTCACCAATATTTGAAAGAGAGTTGAAGGTAGAGTTCTGATAGACGTATCTCCATATCGTGCTCCAGAACGAATTCGATTACATCAGAATGTTATAGGATGCTACATGGAAAAATAGGTATTTTCTGATATTTTTTTCAGAATTATCATGGTCTACTCAAGATAATTGGGCTTTAAGCTTGTTGAATATATGATGGCTACTCATGATGATGCTTATGCCGTAAAATCCTCTTCAAATGCACAACGTTTTCCCCAAAACAGGTGCAAACTTTTTATCAAGTAGAAAGATATGCTTCTGTTAGGTTCACTCCTACGTTTATCAATCATGCCTAGAGATCTCTTCAACTAGTGTTGCCTGGATATCTAATAATTTTGAAAATAAATTTGAAGGAGAGTTGAGGTCTAGAATTAGATAAACAATTCTCCTTCAAATATTTTCTGGAGGAAATTGCTTTTGTTAGAGAGATACAAATAAATAATCAGGTGGTTTTGGCCGCTATGGGCATGAATGGGTTCCAGGCCGGTTCTGTTTTAGAGTTGATGTTTATGATGTTTGCGAGGTTCACTTCTTTTTCTTGGGTCTTCCCCTGCCGTCCGGTGTTCCGTCCGCCTTCCGCTTCTGGGTCTGAAACAATAAAATACACAAAACATTCAGTCAATACCACGCCAAGATTTCTTCATTTTTGAAAAATATTTCATCAGCTGCAATTCAATTATTAAGCCTTCCAATGCTAAGGCTACTTTTGTCCTAAGCACAAGAACGCAAAGATCTTTGAAAAACATCTAAACCCTGTCATGTTGGTATCCATTGAATAGCTCTGCCTGAGTACTCTCTGATGAGTACCAATTTCAGTCATTTTTTAAAGGTTTTTAGCGTCTTTTTGTATTTGCCCAATTATTAACCAGCAGCAGCGTAGGGGTTAAGAGGACAAGCACTAACATTTTCTGTTATATTCTGTGTTAATATACATGTACCTATTATTGGATAGATGAGTGTAACATCTAACATCATTTCAAGTATCATATTACCACCCCTACTACTCAGAGTGACGTTGACCTCAGTGTTATACCTTACTTAAAGTCAGTTAATTTCATAATAATAAACTGTATAAACTGGAGCATTTTGGGTATCTCACCTTGGGTGTTTCCCAGGAAACCTAAAAATACCCTCAACTATTGTCCTAGCATTCACATAGATTGGCTTATTTCAAAATTATTCGCTTGAAATTGGCAATTCTAGAATTCATTCCAAAAAGGATCTGTAGACTGTCGTCCTTAAGTGGACACCCAAAAATTTATTTCAGAATTTTGCTCAATGATGACTTTTCTTATAAGATAGATGATGTAGAAGCTGTAGTGTCACTTTTATAAGACACACAAAGCAGTAACTGGCCTAAAAAAGCAAATCTGTAAATATATAGTTTATTTTATTAGTAGTATGTACTTTGTACCACACTTTGGACACGCAAAAGTCTATGAAACCCCTGTTTCTGTATATTGGCTAAGACCATGCCCAGACGGCAGACGCCCTGCTGGGTAAGATCGTGATGTGGGTATCTTACCTTGGG
This sequence comes from Maea johnstoni, assembly GCA_963942565.1. NCBI lineage: Eukaryota > Metazoa > Annelida > Polychaeta > Spionida > Magelonidae > Maea > Maea johnstoni. The sequence goes on from OZ012690.1 coordinate 15,875,702, forward strand.
CGTCCCTGCACCTCCCTTTGGTCCCCGTTTCTTCCTCTCTGCCTTCTCCTTCTCCTCCAGTTCCATGTTCTCCCGCTCAATGAGAGTGATCAGCGTGTTACATCTTCTCTGCAGCTCCTGTGGCAAACAAACAAACAAATACATGAGATACACATCCCACCTGACTGACTATGAAATATTTGGAGTGTCCTAACTTTCTATGGAGAGATATACATAGAAATATGAAATCTGAGATTTAGCCCTTACAACAGCAGTCCTGGACATGATGAACCACTCAAATATACTCTAAGAAATATGTGCATAAGAAATTAATCTGATTCCATCCTTAAAATTGCAATCCTAGACTTGATAGTCAGCCAAATATTCTATTAGAAATATGCAAATATGAAATTAAACTAAGATTTCATTACAATAGGAGCCCTAGACTTACTGAAGTAGCCAAATTTGCAATAAAGAAATCAAGAGAATATGAAATTAATCCAAGATTCCATCCTTACAATAGTAGTTCTGGACTTGCTGAACAAGTCAAATATGCTAATACGAAATTAGTTTAAGATTCCATTCTTACCATAGCAGTCCTGGACTTGATGAACCAGTCGAAGCGGAACTGCGGTGCCTGCCTGACAGCCGTCCTTAGCTCGTCGTAGACGTTCTCTTTGTCGAAGCCCAGCTTGTGCAGCATGCACACCAGGAAGCGGTCCTCCTCTTCTGTGTAGTTCTTGCCCTTATTCGTACCGTACTGGATTCGCAGCTGGTGGAATGGTGCACGGTACCGAGCCATCTGGAATTAGAAAACAGACTCCATTCAGTACTAGATACATTTAACAATAAAACACTTATGATTGTTTGAACATGACTAACCTTCCACGGAAGTTCCACATACTATTATTATGCTAGGAACCTCCCAGATATTCGCTTATGGTTGTTCTTACACATCATACAATTCACCAAGAAGAATATTGGTTTCCTTCTGATATTGAGTAAAGAAAAAACGCATCTTTTCTTTTGAAATAAGTTAAGATCTGTGACCAGTAAAAATGACTCCTATGAGAAACTGATGGAAATGTTTGATTTGCTAGTTATTTATGAAGAAGAAAAAAATAAGAAAATAAAATAACAATTTTCAAAATTAGTCTCCTTATGAAGCTACCAGATATATTTCACTACTCCATTCACATACCTTGGCGTCCATTGCTTTTTTAATTGATATTCTGCGCTGAATCTTTGCCTCTCCTCTCTCTATCTGGGCCATTATTCTCTCAATATCCTGCAGCTCATTGCACCGCTCCCAGAACACACTAGAATACTCCATCACCTGTGAAAGAAAAGAACGAGAATCAGCTGAGTGGACGTAACTGGTACACATGACAAATGTTAAAATCTATGTCTATAAATGCAAAAATCTAAGAAATCTGAACACCCCTTTTAAATAGCGAGGTGTTTTGAACTCTTCACTTCTATTAGTTTTATAGTAGCAAAAAAACTGAATATATTTGACAGAGAAATGTAAATCAAGTCTCCTTCAGATATCTTGAGAATTTACTCTCATCTCCGAAGTTATTTAATATAATTTCTATTTTTTTTAAGTTATTTTCTATAAGTATCATAGAACCAGACAACTCTTTTAACCCATTCATGCCTGTAGCAGCCAAAACCGTTAAAACTTTTTTTTTGTGATATTGCACTAAGAAAAGCAATGACTGGAAAACATTTGAAGGACAGTTGTTTGTTAAAAACCTTATCAATATTTAACTCTCCTTTGAATAGTTCGCAAAATAACGCTTCATTTACTATTTTCAAAATAATGGCAACATCCATCAAGTAGATCGCCAGGGATGAATGGCTTAAAGAAAGAGTCCAGGCAGGCATGGGCGAGAGCAATTGTTGGCAAATTAAAACCTACCTCTTCTGGAGTTTTCCCCTCTACGTCTCTTGATATGCTTTCTATGTCGTCACGTCCGAATCTCTCGTTTGCTTTGATGAACTGGTTGAAGTCTCGCTTGCTCCAGTTGGTGAAACCTTGTTTTAATAAATCTTCCTTCTCTGCGATCTCCTCCTCCGACAGAATGTCCGATTCGTCAATCTTTTTCTGCTCCTCTTTACGGACCCGCTCGGCATCAGTCCCTAGCTCGGGGTTTTTGGGTACCTACAAACAAGCATAAAACATTATGAACATCAGTGACTTGGTTTAAGAATAGGTTCTTTTGCCTGTCCAATGCTAAGGCACAAGGATGCAAAGGTTTTTTGAAAAGCATCTAAACCTGTCATGTTGGTATTCATTGGAGAGCTCTCACTTGAGTACTCTCAGATGACCACCCATGTGCCAGAGTTTCAGTCATTTTTCAGGTATTTTTTTTATAGATACTCATACTAGTTAGTAGTTACCAACTTGTTATACAACTCTGGATCACTGAAGTGAAAAGGTATTCAGTAATAGTTTGAGATTTTTTATTGGCGATTATCTATGAGCCTTCAAAGATACTGCAGTGTTATTGAACATGAATGGTTAAATATATGCTTACCTTGTAGCCAATGCTTTTCCTGTAGAAATAGATTTCTTTATCGAGTAACTCAAATAGTCGTGGTGGGTAGAACTGATAATCTTGAACATTGGGTTGTTTGGGTGGTCTCGGTGCCTGTAAAGAGAGAGATGGTAAAGGTTAAGGGAATTCAATTAAACAAGTAAAAGATGCAATTTAGTTGTACATAAACATCAAGGATACCTCATGATACTTCATTTGTGAGATACCACTTATGTGATTAAAACATGTAATCCAATTAAATGCTTTTCTTATTCAAGCCAAAACTAATGTAATAGTTGATGAAAATTAAGAAATGTGCGTTACTGTTAGCCAATATTTTCACATGTTAATAGCAATTATCAATTTGTCTCTAAGTTTGTTCTATAAGTTTTCTTTTAAAGAATTATATATCCAGATGATGCTTTCCACAGGGGAATTTTATGCATAAATGCATTATGAAGGCATGCCCCACCCATTCTGCCAAGTATTAGTTATCTACACCTCTTTAAGTTTGTTCTAAGTTTTTTTTTTTAAAAGTATCATAGATCCAGATGACACTTCTTAAAGGAAATTATATGAATAAATGCATCATGGAGACATGTCCCACACATGACTGCTACATTCTGCAAAGTATTAGTTATCTACATTTCTAGGTTTGTTCTATAGGTTTTTTCTTTAAAAGTATCATAGATGCAGATGACACTTTCTATGGGGAATTCTACACATAAATACATTATAAAGGCATGTCCCAAACAGGACTGCTACATTCTGCTGAGTATCAGTTAGCTACATCACTAAGTATTTTTTTCTTTAAAATTGTCATAGATCTTTTAATGAGGAATTCTATGCATAAATTCATTATGAAAACATGTCCCAAACATGACTGCTACATTCTGCTGAGTATCAGTTTGCCTACCTTAGGTGCCTTGGGCTCACTGACACGGAGTGCTTCTCTGAAGTAGGCGTCGACAGCATAGTTGGCCTTGCGCTCTCTCTTCGGAGGTTCGATCCAATGCCCGATGCCCAGCTTCTGCTTGTCTCGATAATCCTCGCCCTCGAACTTGTAGACGCTCTCCATGGGGGCGTCGAACGTCAGATTCTGCAGGCTGTTCTCGCCCATGCCCTCCAACTTCTTGGCAAGCTCATTCGTCTGAAACAAAAAGTGCACAATTGTATTGAAATTGCCAGATTGGGTTCTCTAGATCATATATTACAAAGTATTAGAAACTGTTATATTTCATTTGTTTGAAACAAAAGGTGCACCATTGTATTGATTTTTGATGTTGGGTTCGGTAGATCATATATGTTATATTACCAGGTATAAGTTTGCCAGGTAAAAGTTCAGTTTTGTTAATGTGTGACCATGTCAGATAGAAGTCGTGTAATAAAAAAGACCTCTCACAAATTGGGCCTTGGCAAGGATTTTGAAACTGGATGTCCTCTATGGGCTAACATGAAAAATTCACCAGGTTGAGTGATATAGATCATATATGTTTGACTACCAATTTTTGGATTTTTTTGAGTGTGATATGTGTGATAATAAGGGGTCAGACCATAGAGACTGTTATTGACCACGGTCTTAACAAGAAATCTATAGATGGGCAATTATGAAAAATGCATGAGTTGCGGTGATGTCAACAGCACAGTGACTAAAATACAATATATTTCATAAAGTAAATGCAAGTGTCTTCGTACAAACCTTGCTTTCTAGTGAGTAGAATGTGTAATGAAGATGGTAGATGCTATGGTTTTGTTCGTACTTAGTCTGTAGACATTAGAATACATGTGTCATGTATGTTGTAGTTTTGTACGTACTTAAGTCTGTAGAGATTAGAATGTGTCATGTGCATGCTGTGGTTAAGTACGTACCCTGGCCTCTCCGCTCTCCAGGATAGCGTCGATATCTGCGTCTGTGATGGTACTGTCCTTGGAGGCGAACACCTGCTCTGCGCCGTGACGGATCATGCTCAGCACCTCATCCTTCGCCAGCTTGTTAGTATTCTGGTCAATCAGCCGACCTGGAGGATAATAATGATACATTATTATTGGATTATTGTTTAAATCGATTACCACTCTTTTGTGAAGTAAGAAGTTGTTCATAGAAACCAGAATACACAGAAAGAAGCAACTAATTCCAAGTCATTTCCAAAATAATAATAATAATAAAAATGAAAAAATAATAAAATGAAATAAAATAATTAATACTAATATGATGAAAAAAAAAGGAAATAAATTTTTTTTTTTCATATATATGATATTCCTGATGGAAGGAATAATGCAAGGAAGAATAAATTTGATGGGTTCTTTCCAATCACAGGAACCCTCCCTGCACTGCTCCACTGAAGGCAGTTTTTAGGTTTTTAGAAATGTGAGGATATTTTTATACTTCTACACCCATTGACAGGATTAAATAGCCCATAATAATTTTTTTAAATAAATAAATTCATAACTTTGAATTATAAGCAATGAGAACCAAAAGGTGTACATACCTTGTTGGATGACGACATTGTCCAGTTTTAGCTTCATCTCTGCACGCTCAATAATTCTCTCCTCCACTGTCATTTCTGTGATGAAGCGGAAGACCTTCACAACCTTCTTCTGACCGATACGATGAGCACGGTCCTGTAAACAAAGCCAGATGAATTTGGAACACCTTCATAAAGGAGGCAATGCAAACAACTCTTAACCAACAGAGGGCTTTCAGTATATATCAAGGTGTTCCTAATACTTGTATATTTGAAAAAAATGTCACTTAGTGGTACATGCCTTTACAGCAAAACTTTATCCATCTCTCTCATATATCAAGTTTCCATTTGAAATACACACACACACATATGTATACATACATATATATATTAGGGTTGGGAATCGGTTGCAATTTCATGATCGATAATCAGTTACAGCCAACCGATCGATTATCGATCATAATCAGTTCATCGCACTTTTGCAGTAATTACTAGAGGTCTAGAGCCTAATAATAAGTGATAGTGTATGACAATTACTTGCTATTAGCACCTACCTTAACTTTGTTTTGAAGTGTTTTTGGAGCTTAATTTCATAGCAAGAAAGCTGACAACTTGTCTGTCATTGAGTCCTATATTTTGCCACTAGGTGTCACCTTTTCCGATTATTATCGATTGCCAGTTTCGTAATCGATTAATCAGAATCAGAGAGGTAAACGATTGATTGTCGATTATAATCGATGATCGTCCCAACACTAATATATATATATATATATATATATATATATATATATATATATATATATATATATATATATATATACACACACACCATTCAGCATGTATAGTAGCACTATTAACCATATAATGGTTCCACATAAACTTAAGAAACACAGAAATGTTAGAATCACAGCTTGTATGTACTCACCATAGCCTGTAGATCCACCTGGGGATTCCAGTCAGAGTCAAACAGGACAACCACATCAGCTGTGGCCAAGTTAATACCCAGACCTCCCGCTCGTGTACTCAACATGAACAGGAACTTCTTGCTGTTCGGCATATTGAACTCATTGATAGATAACTGGAAAGAAATGTACAGAACAAATTAGATTCATATTCACAGAGATTATTTTCCCATTAATGCTCAAGACGACCAAAAACGACTTGACTACCTTGACAAAACCTTTCAAGGAAAAACAATTGGGAAAATATTTGAAGGAGAAATATTAATTAGAACTTTGCAAATAAGGCATTATATTCTTATATAATGTCATGGAAATTATATCGTGGTGGAGAATCTTCAAGTATATGCTTGAAATTGACATCTTCAGGGACCAACATAAATTTCAAGACCTACTTGCCCTGCCGGGCAAGTAGGTCTTGAAATTCACTTTCCCGAACCGATTTCCCACTTGCCCGAAAAAAAAACCCAAAAACCTCCTAAATTACCCATAAAACCTGTATATATACAGTGCTATTATTAAAACCTGTTGTTTAAATGATTTTTTCTCTTTTTCTAGGTATATGCTTGTGTCCTGACCCCTAGAGTTCTACTAGCATGCTGTTTCTTGCTGATCTGTAAATGACGCACCCTTCCCTACCTGGCTTCTGGAGTTCCTGCCAGCCTGCAGCACTGGACTCTTAACAGCACTTGTGCACACCTAACTTTTATACATAGATTGATATTGCTGTGACTTTGTAACCCTGCCTGCATCCTATGTAGCCTTAGTTCTCTGTACTTAGTTCTCTGTACGTAGTTCACTTTTTGTCTGGCTTGCTTGCTTAATTTCTACCTCTATGGTGATCGGGTAAAAATCTTTCTCAATAGTTACCTCACCCTTGATATACAAATTCATATAGTAATGGAGTGATATTTAAAACAAGGAAAAATGTATGTTTGGGGAACAAAAGCTAATTTCTGAAAGATAAGAGATATTGGAGAGTAGGCCACACTTGTGTATAGAGAAAAATACAGATATCATGAGTTGTATTTAGTTGAGGGTTGATCAGTTAACTTACCTTGGGCACACAATTTTATGTTCAATGATGTTTCTAAAATATTGTATCTTTGAAAACACAAAAAACATAGATAACAAGCAAATGGTCATTTTTATTCATTCAAATATTTGAAAATGCAAAATTACAATCCTTCATGGTTTAGAAGAGTAAGACTGATAATAAGGCAAGGCAAGCCTTGAAGGCTAAGCATTTTACTTATTAATACAAGACTGAATTGTTCTGTCAATGTGATATTATGATTCTCTTGAAATAAAAATATAATGTATATTCAAACACAAATTTAATGGCTCATGTCATTTATTTAACTCATTCATACCCAGAGAGCCCAGAGAGTTTCACTCTGAGTAAAGTGCTCCGAGGTGACACTGACTTTGTGAGAAAAAAAGTGATTTGTTTTAAATTATTCTTAACAGAATGAGATATTATTCCCTGAAACAAACCTTATGAAATTCTGCATTATTATAGAAATTACACAAAATAATGGGCACTCTGAGTATGATTCAGTTAAGGAAATTATGTTGCAGATTGTTTGAATAAGATTCCTGGAATAAAATTAGAATCCCTGTCTGGGTGTAATACAATCTCAGCCAAATTACACAAATATTCTACCACACCTGACCAATGTTTGTAAGTTAACTTTAAGGAACAAAAACTTTTTAAAAAGTTAAATCAGTTTTCAATGAAAGATTTAGAACAAGAACATTTGCCCTTTCGCTGTAACTGTCATACGAATGCTCAGCTGCAAATCGTAGACTAGATCTGGCTGTCCACCAATTCCTTGTAGCAATTTAAGGGTAATGCTGAACAAGTAGGCATGACTTTTAATATCCCCCAGTGAAGGTCCAATGAAATAGTTCACTTGAGTTGTTGGTAGCCATCTATTAATCATTAGCCTAATGGCTATTTGCTTAGAAAAACAACTGCACACCAGTACATATCATAGGGACCAACCCATTCACACTCAGGATTGTCTGGAATAAAATTGTCTGATTATATTATATGTTCATACTTTTGAATATAACTCCTGAATACAGCATAAGTTCACAAAAGATTTCAAGGAGCGTTGGAGATTAAGTACTTGTTAACATTTCCCCTTCAAATATTTTTCAAAAGATGGCATTACTAGAAAGATATATCATATTTTGAAAATTGAATATAACTCCTGAATACAGCATAAGTTCACAAAAGATTTCAAGGAGAGTTAGAGATTAGGTACTTGTTAACATTTCCCCTTCAAATATTTTTCAAAACATGGCATTAATAGAAAGATATGATATATTTTGAAAATTGAATACAACTCCTGAATACAGCATAAGTTCACAAAAGATTTCAAGGAGAGTTGGAGATTAGGTTCTTGTTAACATTTCCCCTTCAAATATTTTTCAAAACATGGCATTAATAGAAAGATATCTTGAAAATTGTCATGCCAGCCTATTTTGGCCATAAGTGAGAATGGGTTAAGACATGTTGTTCAGTCTGTGATTCAAGGCAGCCCAACAGCTATCAAATGCTGCAGGAGCTCATCTTCCTGTCCGTCATCGTCAGGCCTGTCTTCTGGATCTACGAAGTTTGGGCGTCTTCTAGCACCATCCCACCACATCTGCAGTGCACGTTCACAATGGTACTCTTCCATGTCTGGACCCTCGATGCTGATGGTTAACAGGTGGTTCATCATACTAGTAGTGAGATTGGATCTCCAGTCTGATTTCACCCTCTTGACGCAGGAGAATCCTCGCTCACATGATGAGCTTGAGACTGGTATGGTGAGTATGATGTTGATGACCTTCATGATGTTTCGGAATCGGTCCTGGTTCCCCTGGTATATGGAACTGATCTTTGGGATGGTTTCTGGGTGCTGATTGTTGATGATTCTGTTACCTAAGTGGGCCTTGACTTGTGTCCATTCTTGTTGGACTGATTCTTGGCGGCATCCACTTCGTGCCAGGGGAACTGCAAAGTGCTCTGAAATTTGCCGGACATCTTCGTTTCCATACAGCGCGAGTTCGTTCCTCGTTCTGGGCCAAAGTCTGGTGTCGAATACCTGTCCAAGTTTGATGATGTTCTTGGTAGGGTCACCTGGAGCTTCCAGTCGGCCGTTAACTTTCTGCAGGACGAGATCGATGACTGCACTAAGGTCATCGTTTGCGATGTTCTGTTCTGCATGATGTAAGGGCAGGTCCTTATATTTAGCCTGGTCACCCTCCCACTGCACTGCATCGTAGAATGCTGCCAGCTGCACCCCTGGTTCCTGCTGCAAAGCTATGAGCTCCAGGTTGGCGGTTTCTAGGGCATCTAAAAAGTCGACGCAGGTGGCCTTGGCATCCTGGAATCTCAGACTGAGTCGACCTACAACTTCCAGAAGATCTTGCATGAAGAACATGAAACGGAGTATGCGCCAGTCCCTGAATTTCTGGACAAGCCAGGTTGCGCGACCCCTGACCTCCGCTGTAGCCTGGCCTGGAGGGGCTTGAGAAACGTGCTCAAAATGAGCTACGATGACTGTGAAACTGGCCAGAATGGTCTTGCAGGCTTTGTAAATGTGTGGGATCCATCTTGTCCCAGAAAGTCGGGTTGGCTTGATCACTTTTTCGTCCAACTGTTCTGCGATCATCTTCAATTCGCGCAATGCTTTCGGCGAATAGTGGTAATGCTTGTGGACGCGTTTGAGAATGTCATGAATGACTCCCATCAGGTGATTTTCCTTCACCGCCTCAAGAGCTCCCAACTCGAGTCTGTGGGCTACGCACTGCGGAAATACAACATATGGGCGTCCATCTTTTATTCGAGTAGCGACGCTGTTATTCCTGCCTATGTTGACGCTTGCCCCGTCGGAGCCGGCTCCGATGATTTTGTCCTTCCAGTTTGGTTCCTCTTTCAGTAGTGCTCTTTCCACCGCTTGAAAGACGCCTTCAGCATTTGCATGTTGAATGTCCTCCAGGCTTGTGAAGAACTCCCGCACATGTCCATCTTTTACGATTCTGGTGTAGACTATTTCTACCTCCAAAATGGAGCAGTCTGTCGCTCCGTCGAAAAGGACAGCAATCACATCAGCCCGATTGATGTCATTTTGGATGTTTTCCCTGATGGACTTGGCCAGATAAGGAGCAATTCTGAAAATAACAGTAGAAATTATTTCAAATTATAAGTTAACTATTATAAAAATCATAAACAAGAAAGGCACTATCCATTGTGAGAACTAAATATCCTTGCGTAACAGTTTGATGACTTAGTTCTGATATATCTTGGACCTGTTATAGTAATACTGAAAAATTACATGCAATTAAGTATTATTTAGAGTAGTATTTGAAGGGGAGTTGTTAGTTACTTTATGATTTACATTTCCCCTTCAAATATTTTCTTTAAATGTATTTGGTTAGAGAGATATCACTGAAATATGTGATTTGGGTGCTAAAGGCATGAATGGGTTAAACACATTGTTACTTAAGTAGAATCTTAAAAGTTTTATTCAAACAACAAGAAATACAGGGCAGAAATATTTTTCGGTAAGATAAGTTAACCAAGCATTAATTTGATTCAAATAATTTCAATTTACCTTCTACAGGCTTGATCATTGCAGTAACTGTCAAGCCGTTTCAAGTCTGACCCATTTCGCTTTTGAAGTCTTAGGAGGCTTGGGAACGAGGTGAACGGCATTTCTTCTTTCAGCACACAATATGCCGTGAGGAAAAGTTTTTTCATCACCTCCATGTGATCCCTTCTTATGCCATTGAGCATCAGGTCCATGGGTCCCTGGACTATCTGCATAATAAAACAAAATAATGTTAGCAATTTTACAATTGGTAACAATTTCCTGCTAAGGACTGATTAGTCTGATAGTGTTCAAGGCACTACTATACCATTATTAGCCACAATTGGCATAAATGTGACGAAAAACAAAATTAAAAAAAAACAACAACCCATTATTCATTAAGAATTTGTAGATGAACATGAGATGCCTCACTCAAATATTCTATATTACATTATCATCTTGATATAAACACACGCAAAGCCACAAGCACAGTCTAGATACATATTTATTCCAAAAATGTACAGGGAATTATAGGGCAGCTACTCCATAGCAACAAGGGAGGAGGGGGAGTGGGCGGGTGTGAGCTAACGTAAATGATAAAGTTAAGAAATATCTAAAAATCTGGGAGGGGGAAGGAGAGTGTCAACATTTCTTCAGGGCACCTCTTCCCCTTCTTAAAATGGAACAGTCTATAATAAGTATGTATGTATCCCAGTAATGTGTTTCTTAATTTCTTAAAAAGCTTAAAACAAACCCCAAAGTATCATAATATCTAATAGTAACCATAATTCTGTTTAAATTATTCTTTTGATATTAACATAATATTCCATTAGTATTTGCTTCAATACATCACTAGGCTTAATAAAAAAATCTTTAGAATAACTACATACAGTTCCTTTTTATATTTTTTTTAATCATTTTTCTTCTACAAAACTACATATGCTTACGGGTGCATTGGCAGCGCCTGCCATGACATGGTTTGCAGATTTCCAGTGAGACTGGAGAGAGCCAACCCTAAATGTGTTGCACCCTGTGACAAAAGAGCTGGATTTGTCACAGTAAAGGGGCTGCTTCACACAGACTGTGCAGTACATCTTATTTTCTTCTTCATTAAAATCAAGGCCAGGAAAGTCTTCTATCCACTTTTCCTGAAAGATGCGTTGTCTTTTCCCCTCATATTTCTTTTGGTCCGCCAGCCTTTTTCTTTTTTTTTCCGCAGCTGGATCTTTTGATAAAAACCCAAATTTTGACAAGTCTAGTTGTTTGGCCATGATGTTTTGGAATGTAAAGGGTGCATCCTATTAAGTGCTCGGATAATTGATTAAAACCCTCAGGCATATTTTTGCCTGATTTTTCTTATTTCAGATTTTCAAATTTGAATAAAAAGTTATAAAATAGCAAGTCCACTGTATGAAATAAATCAATGATGGTGAAGATGTTTTTTTTTTTTTTTTTGTCAAAAAGAATCAATGAAATTAAATTAAAAAGAAAACTTTTTTAAAATTCAGAATAAAGTCAAATAAACACCAGAACATTATTTTTTCTATTGAATAAATATATGTTCAATAGAGTTATAAAGAAACACAAATGAGGTTTTTATTATTTTTAAAGTTGTAATACATAATGTAATTTATGTAAATACAACTGCATCAGCCTCAACTATCAAGAGTTTTATCATTTATGAATGATGAAGTACGTTTTTTAATGTCTGAAATAAATACAGTATCATTTTTTATACATTATCAAATTTTATGTTTAAACCTATAATATAATATAAATATATAATTAAACTCCATCAGCATCAACTATCAAATATTACCATATTTGTATGATGGAGTATTTTCTTTTCATATTCAAAATAAAATGTCTTTTTAGATAGATAATCAAATTTTATTTATAATTCTATAATATAATGTATTTACACAATGATTTAATATTATGAGATACGTCCACCTCATAATAAAGCAAAAACATCAAACACCTCTTTCAAATATATTTTTATTTCCCCCATGTCTGCCCTGTACATGGCCTGCCCAGATTTATCGAACTACGCCGGTCTGAGTCAGGCTTGGCCATGTGCAGTCTTCGCGCCATCCTATTTACATGCGCAAACGATCGCAAGCATTTGCGATATTACCGTCATTGCTTGGATGCGAGTAGCAAGCGTTTCTTGTTGATACGATGACTCAACGCTCGCTATTCGCATCCAATCAATGTCAGTGGTAGTGCAAGCGTTTGCGCTAATGATCGATCCCGCCAATTTCAAAATGGCGCAGCGCATATTGGCAGGGATCGTCGTGCAGGTGAGTAGCCTCTTTGGTGGGTTTCGCGGACATTACTGTCCACGAAACTCACTTGCCCTGTCGGGAAAGTGAAACACGAATCCCGCTTGCCCGACAGGCCTTTTTTAGCAAGTCCACTTGCCGGGGCAAGCGGGCTAGTACTTATGTCGGTGCCTGATCTTACGAAACACTTCCCCCAAAATTTGGGTGTCCTGAGGGCGATTTTGGGGGGGTTTGAGTGTCCACTCCAAAAGATGCCCAGACGCCCTGCTGGTAAAGACTACAGCTCTAATTCTTGCACCGCCCATGCAAGCATCAAGCTGTATAAATGAACATCAAGCGTACTAGTTATCAAGTTCAACTGTCAAGCGAGGATAGCATGAACTTACTGCTCTCTCCTCGTGAGGTGTCTGACCGTCAAGCCTGCAGTAGTCGTGACCCCTCCACATACAGTAATCCTCCAGGATGTCCAGCATACGTGTCATCTGACTGAAAACCAGCACTCGCGAATCCTCCGCCTTCACACGCGTCAGCAGCTTATCCAATAGCACCATCTTTCCACAGTTGTCAACAAGGTGCTGGTCTGTCGTGTAGGGAGGACCTGTAGAAAGACAACATGCATATTTGACCTTTATCTAAGATCATACATAGAATCCAAGACTGATGACTTTAACAAGTGCATAAGGACCATCTTCTTCGCATTCAAGGGAGGGCCTATATAAAGACACAATATGATATCTGGGATATAACCCAGATTCTAAGATGATCTATGACAAACCATTTTCACAGATTCATGAATGTTGAATCAAGTTTTTTTTAAATCAAAAATGCCTTGCCTCTTAGGTCAGTAAAATAATATAATCAGGCAGAATTCCTGAGAACATTAAATCCTACCGATCCAGTGATTACAGCATTTCAAATGAATTCTATTCACTGAACTGCGGTCGTTCATTACAGGTTTTCAACGTATTGAAACCCTGTATTTATCAAACAAGAAGTACTAATTCTACTGATCGTGATGATACATACCTGGTTCAGCACCATCGAAAAGGTAGGGATTACAGCATTTCAATTTTACTATATTGACTATACTGCACATTGTTCAAAACAGCTCTTCATAGTTTAGAAACCTTGTATTATGCAAATAAGAAATATTGATTCTACTGATAGTGATGATACATACCTGGTTCGGCACCATCGAAGAGGTAGGGATGATTACAGCATTTCCTCAGCTGCATGAGAATGTTGAGTAGTCTCATCTTATCTCCCTTGCCGGCCCCATTAACAAGATCAATGTCCTTCATCAGAATCTTTGTGTACCTGGAACAGGGAAGTGACAAATAAAACACATGCATGAGTAATAGATAATAAAGGTCCAATTCTTCTTCAAGAGCTTAAGCCAGCAGGATGTCAGGGCATACTTTTGACAACCAAATTCTTGAAAAGTACACACTAATTTTCTACACAATAAATTTCTAGATATGTGTGACAAGTACCCCCAAAACTGACAATTTATACCAAAAAAGTATCTAAATATGTGTGACAAGAAACCCCAACACTTTTTTATTCCACAAATCTATAAATATGTGGATATCAAGTAAATCGTCCAAGTTTCTCCTCAATTCAAATGCTAAGATATTTCTTCTAAATAGTATGGGCTTTCTTTGTTAACGAAATACTCGGCTTTATCCCTCCTGTATATGACATACTGATACTAAAGATTAACGTTTCCTTTTTGGACTATAGGAAGACCCTAGTAATGAGAAATGGTTTATTCCTATCAAGGACAAGCAACTCTTGGTACCAGTTACAACTAAAGGGAATTTAGACTAAATGTGCATGTTCAGGAAAGCCCTTTAAAAAATCTCTTACCATTCTCTCTGCATTTTACTGAATCCAATGTAGATTTTGACCTCCTTTTTGGGTGGCAATGATTTCTCCACATCTTTTTTGATACGCCTCAGCAAGAAAGGTCGGAGTACGCTGTGCAATCGTGTCACTAAATCGTTGTCTCCAAAGCATTCCTTGGTGTTAAACCATGCATCGAAATCCTGAAACGGCATAATTAGACATGATGCACACAGACCAATTGGCTTAACCCTTATTATGCTGGTGGTGGCTAATTTGACCAATAGAAAATGATGCAAAAACCTGAAAAATGATTGAAACCCTGACATATGGATACTAGTGACACTACTCCAATTGTACAATAGCGAAAGTTTTTTTTTAACCAATCAGAGCAAGCTCGATAATTAACGAGACTTGAGGACCTATGGTTACCAAGATGAGACGAGTGCTTAATCGATTCAAGACATACAAACAAGAAAGAAATTTACCTTGTAAAACACATAAAAAAGTTTGCTTTCTTCGCTTAAAGGAAAATTAAACCATGAATAAAACATAGGCCCAATTATTTTCAAAGAGTATTCTCTACTTCTCTCCCACCACTGCCAACCTTCATCCTTCATACAAGAAGTATATTGCTGTTTAAACACATTCTAACAGACAAGAAATGTAGGTAATGGCAGAGGCATACATATTATTCAAGGTGTAATTGTCCTTTAACTGATGCAGGGCTCGACGCTAAGGGTGAACCTATGGCCCCAGGCCAGTAAAAATTCCCAAAACAGCTGCGGGCCAATAAAAAAAGACCTCAACTGGTCCTACACGGCCAGTAAACATTTGGAGACATTCTTGTTAAAAAGTTTCCCCCTGAGAATGTCCCCAATTGTTTTTGAAATAAATGAAGATAAAATTTATAAAGATAAGTGTTGTGGTGAATCTTATGCAATGTTCTTTCTTCTCATGTTAAAGAAAAGATGTAGGGCCAGTAAACATTTTGCAGGACCAGTAGATGCTAGGTGTTACTGGTCCTACAGGGCCAGTATTATTTTGAGTTAGCGTCGAGGCCTGTGATGTTTTCTTTGTCAGATACAAAGATGTGAGAGAACTTACGTCTGCGGAGTTGAAGACATCTGGCAGCAGGAAATTGAGGAGCGCCCAGAGTTCGTGGAGGTTATTCTGAAGAGGGGTACCCGTCAGCAGAAGTCTGTTGGTCGACCGGAACTCTCGGACAATCTCTGACAGCTGCAATAGAATCACACCATGAAAACTTCAAACACACCAAGAACCTATACATAAATACTAGTGCTAGTACGATCAATCGGCGGCTCGAACTATTGCTCGTATCGCCGCCGCTGGCGAGCACTCGAGCCGCCATTACAGCTCGCCGAGTTCGGCGAAAATGTAAATAAAGCCACATCGTCAATCATCCGCCATGTTTTTTGTCTTGCTTACGTCTTTCCCACGTGGGATCCCATCGAGATCGCACGATAGCAGGACGTGATTGGCTTAGGCAAGCATGGGCCTGTTCTAATTAGCGTGATTGACAGCAATTTACGTTGCTCATTGGCTTAGGTAGGCATGGGGCGGTTCTAAATTAGCGTGATTGACGGCAATTAATTTTGTTCAGCTGTTGATTTCACCGCATGTGCAATGAGTAGTTAGGGCTCGTAATATGTCGATTAATCGCTCGGCAGTTTCAGCGATTGATCGAGCCGTTTTTTAGCGGCGAATCCGAGCACTAATAAATACAAGCATTAGGAAATGGGTCTTTGGGAAGAATTTTAGAAGATTTCCAAAATAAAAATTCATGAGTTAGTGGTAGTCATCTTTCAAGGAGAAAGTAACATATTGAACATTAAGTATGTTATATAGTAAATAACAATTCAAACTGCAAATTTAGAGGTTCAAGTCACATACAAAGATTTAATCAGTATATAATTATATAGGGATGCTGATTGTTATTAGATACATCGATAATATTTTTTGAATTAAAGCTTTTTCTCAGAATTTTTAAAATCAGTACTGTGTGTATCATATATCAAGTACACTGCTTCATTGTAAACATAAGTTGGCAATAGAAAGCTTGGAAAAACACCTCACCTTTGATTTTTCGTTTTTGATTCTGTGAGCCTCATCGATGATAAGGTACCGCCAATTGAACTTTTTGATGACAGATTTTTCGCGGATGCACATTTCGTAGGAAGTGACGCAGACATCCCATTCACCCGGCATCATGGTTTCACGGATAAAGTTGGCCTGAAATAGACAATTGGTACATAAACACATGTTTTACCATACACCACAAACAACTACATATATTACTTAGTTAGCATAGTGAATTAGTGATCCTAGGTAATGGCAAGTCTCTCACCAGTTGCAGGGCTCAAGTCCAGCTTGAGACATGCAAGAAAGTTGCCAGTGACTGGGTGTTAGGCAGTGATTTTCCCAGTGTTCCTGTGACCTACACTAGTTACAACTGGCTAGTAAGTATAGAGCCTAAATGTGGCAGAGCGTTGACAAACCAATTCTAACAAATCATAAGTTCTCCAAGTAATAAACAAACATGATATATTATCATCCAATATTTTTTTAGGGAACAAAAGAAATTAGTTCTGAGACAACCTGGAATAACTTTTAGAGTCCTAATATCAAAATCATATGACCCAAGATTTACCTAAGTTTGTTCACACACTGAAAATAAGTTGTTAACAACCATGTGTATGTGCGTTGGTGTGTGTGTGTTGGTATGTGGCTGTGTGTGATGCATCTGTGTGATTATAGGACTTACTCTGGAATCCTTGTCTCCCATGAGACTGACAGCTCGCAGTGAAGGGCACCAGCGGGCGAACTCGGCCACCCAGTTGGCCAGCGTGGACTTGGGGACGATGACCAAGTGGGGAGAGGGGACGTTCTTGATGTGTTTCATGAAGCCCAGCAGGGAGATGGTCTGCAGGGTCTTTCCGAGACCCATCTCGTCAGCAAGGATACCGTTAATGCCACTCTCGTAAAGAGATATCAGCCAATTCAAGCCTCGGACCTGGTAGTCCCTCATAGTACCATTAGCAATATCTAAACAAAATAGTGAGAAATATTCATAAAACAAATTAGCAATATATAAAATACTTAGGTGGAAATACATTAAACATTGCTTAAGGCAATTCAAGCCCCGGACCTGGTAGTCCCTCATAGTGCCATAAGCAATATCTAAACAAAATATTGAGAAGTATTCATTAAACATGTGTCATTAGCAATATATGAAATACATAAGTGATAATACATAGAAATTTGGTATTCAAGACTAGAACCTGGCAGTCTCTCCTAGAGCCATTAGCAATATCTTAAAGAACTAGAATGTCAGTGTTTGCCCACAAATACAAATAACTCCCCCGCTGGAAGAATGAAAAGTTAGCAAGCAGATCATGACCCAAATGTACAACAGAGCAAGGAGCAGTTGAATGCTGAGTGAGGAAGGTGCATGGTCTTAGCCAGCAGGGCGTCTGGGTGCCTTTTTGGACACCCAAACCCTTAAAAAGCACCCCTCAGGACACCCAAATATTTTTGTGTGAAATTTCTAAAAATCTCTATCTCAAGCTTATAATTGAATTTTTTCATCTCCTTACTATTCCCATGACATTGTTTAATGATATCATGCATCATTTTGATGAACTTATACATGCTTATGGTAGAAATATGAGTATATTGTGATCCCCCTTAAAAATTTGGACGCCCAAAAATTTTACAACAGCCAATTTTAGGCACCCAGTTTCAAAATCCTGGCTAAGACACTGGGAAGGTGGATTGCTATTGATAGCTCACTACCCAGCCCGCTCTGCCCCTAATTCTACAAGTAACAGCAGGGAGATTAGACTACTCTATTCTAAGGTTCCTGGTAACAGTCAACCCTTCTGTAGAACTTACATGATGGCGATTCATCAAATCTGAACATGTTTGCAGCCTTTCTGCTCTCTGTCAATAACTCTTCATCTTCTTCCTCTTCTGTACGGCGATGACGATGACTAAAACAAAGCACACATATTCTTTGAGTATATTTCATCCTACACCATTTTTTTTTCAAGAATCAAGACTGGTAACAGTTTCATATGTATGTACTTAAACCCATTCATGCCTAAAACACTGTAAAAGTGCTTAACTAACTTTGGAATAAATTCCTTGAGAGGATATTTTGGAAAATATTGGAGAAGAGTTTGTCAGAACACAACCTTCATATATAACTATTTTTTGTGGTAAAAATACTGCTTTAAATAATTATTTTCCTCCAAAATATCTTGGGTCTAGATGGCACTTTTCAATGAGTGCTCTGAGCAGTAAAGGGATAAGTTCATGGACAGGCAGTGCAACAATATCATTTGTATTAATTTTCATCATCCCAGAATCAAAAGAAGGAGTGTTTCAGGTAAGAAACAACCAAGGTTATTATGCTTACACTGCTTTCGTTTGAAGCTTAGGTAACCCAAACGACACCTCTATTTACTAATAAACTTATTCCATTCTAGATACAGCATAGTTGTCGTTTTCCTTCTCTGACCTCCCGATGGAGCAATCGAACTAAAGATATCATGGTACCTTAGTTACAGAACAATCTGCACTCTTTGAATATGTTAAAAGCTGCTCAAGTAAATAACAAATTAAACTGAAAGATTAAGATGCTACACACAAGCGGGACAAGCCTCTTGTTGCAACAGCTTCATGACAAGCTGTGTCATCTGTGAAATTACAATCGTTTTAACCCTTACAATGCTGAGGCTAGTTTCATCCAACGCACAAGAACACAAAGATTTTTGAAAACCATCAAAACCCTGTCATGTTGGTACTCATTGGATAGCTCGCACTGAGTGCTCTCTGATAAATACCCATATGCCATGGTTTCAGTCATTTTCTATTTTTTTGCGTCATTTCGTAACGACAAAATTAGCCACCAGCAACATAAGGGTTAAAGCAGCACACGTGAAAGTCATATAATGAAATTCCAACTGTTTATAAGCTGCACATGTATGTAAATAATACACATATAAAGTAAAAGATAAGTATAAAGCCAGACAAAAGCCTCTGGTTGCTAGGCTCTACTTACTCCGCAGGATCCACACTTTTCCCTGGCGACTTCGCTTGGCTGCAAGTTGAAAATTCTCATCATTATGCATTCTATCAAGCTCAACATACAATGAACATTCCAAATACACATACAAGAGATACTTACTTCATCTTCAGGAACTCAGAGCGACCTTTAACCCACTGGCTCCAGATTGAATACAAGAGATCTAATCTCTTTGAGGTACGTATGGTTTTTGATTACTTTCAACGGCAAAATAGAATAAGAGGTAAACATTTTTTCGAATACAAGAGAAATTTGAAAAATATTTGACAAAAGAACCTAATTCTTAAAATATGAGAGAAATTTGAAAAATATTTGGCAAAATAGCCCATGGGTAAAAACACATTAAAATACAAGAAAATGTGATAGAAATTTGGGAGGATGCTGTGTCTTACATATGTTCTATTGTAAAACTATTGATTGCATACAGCAAATTCTGGTACATTCAGAACTCAGAATTTTCGGTTATTACCCCCCAAAAGTCAAATTCTTCATAGAAATTATTGCCGGTCCTAAAGACAATTTATTTTAGGAAACTGCCCGTTCAAAAGAGAGGCTTGATGGGTCCTGGCTAGGTCTCTGTACTCAGGACTCCTGGAGCAAGTGGGCTTGATTGGTTCTACTAGTCTCACACCTATCAATGATAAAATCAAAGAGGTACAGACCAAATGGAAAGGTCCCGGAGATTCCTAACAGACAAGCAAAATCAATGGATATTACCTTAAATAGAATTTCTTTGTTTATTTACTGAATCCTTGATATAAAGTGTAAATGTTTTTTTCCAGAAATAAACTAAAATCAGGCCTAAGAATTCTTTTAAGTGCCTGCCAAGAGTGTGTTTAGGACAACTTTTGAAAAGCATGTGTCTTTAGGTGGGTTCTATACTTCCGTTGCAAAATACAGCTTTTTAAATTGTCGTCTAAAGAGCTCTGTACTGTAGTTTGAAGCTTACCCTGATAGGTGTAGTCATTAGTTTACCTTCATAAGAGCAGGAAACCTGACAGTATTGACTGAGTACACAAGGAGGTCGTAAGAGGGGATATCTTCAGGATTTTAGTTGATTTAAAATAGTCACTTGAACAGGGATGCATGATGTGAAACAGGCTAACAGTCATGCTCCTTTAAAAATGTTGTCTGAACCTGTGAGACTGTGATACTTTTGAAAATAGCTTTCGTATTGAGCAACTGAATTTGAAAAATATATAAAATCCATACATTTCCAAAAATGACTTCATTTTTATTGACCTCATAAAATTCTGAAATCAAGCTTTACTTATAAGTATTCTGAATTTCTTTTATTTACCTCCCTAAAACAAGTAACATTCTTTTTCCATAGATTTCTTTTCATCAAAGCAATCCAAAGAAATGACAAAAACCATCTTCCAAACGTTTTTGGTGTTAACCATCATACATTTACCCAAAGCCTGGTTTCATATGAACAAATGACAGAGATATTTATCATTTCAACTTTATTTATAAATCTGGTTCCACATGTGACCTGTGCTCATACATGTCAGATAGCCTTGGTCTCGTAATGAGGGTAAACTGGTTCAAGCAAGCACTGTTGTTTTCAACACACAATAAAGCACACTACACTGCCACTAAGTTTCAACTGAAGCTCTTTCAGAACAAAGTGCAAGTAGTACTTACTCTTTACCTACGGCTTCTTACTTACTAGGAAACAATGACTTTCGGGGAAAAGGAGTTAAAAACCGAAAAAATTTCTTTATTTAGAAGGGAGGGTAAGCAGTGAGCAAATACTGAGCCAATCTTGAAAATAAAGTATTAAGCTAAGTATAAGATGAATATATATGGAAATATGGAAACTACACAAATAAAACTATGTACTAGTTATTTAAAGAAAGTTGCCTGTCAATGCTGTTCTTGTCATAGTTACAGAATTGGACATTGTGAAGACTTCTTGGAAAAGCTGTGTTTAGGCCCAAGTCTTCAGGTCTTTGGTTGAAGCATATTGAATAAAATTGCTTTCTTGAATTTACAAGACCAAACTACTCCAACAGGGTCTAAGACAATGAAGGGTCAAGAACAATACGGTGGACTACCTTCATAGAGTAAGTGGAAATAAAGAACAGTTTAATGTTAAGGAAAAGATACAGAGAACGAAACAGGCATGGTTTCGAATTTGTTCAATGCAGGCAATAATTAAGATTTGCAGAATTCTTTAACCAAACGTCCCTTATTTTGCATTAACCTTTTTTTAAAGAAAGCAATTCATCGTTTCATAAAAAGCACGCCAAAAATCCTTCTTCATCTTTTGAGAAATGACAATTTTTTGTGATTCAAGAATAACAACTGTAGCACCTAAGAACCTGTGTGTACAGTAGCAGGAACAGCGGTATTAAAGTGAGGGTGCTCAACTATAATCTGAGCTACACAGACAGGCATCTTTAGAATTCAAAAATAAGATGATTTGAGAATTACTAAATTGTTAAGAAAAGCAATATTGCAGGGCTGCGTGATTCAAAAGCATGTATTCAAGTATACTTACTCTCCAACTTGTGAAAGTTGGCAACAGGTTCATGCAGACTAGATTGCCAGCCCATTGACCAACCTGTTGCTAATGTGTGTTTGAAATCAACAGTAGCGCCATTGCCAACCATAAAAAAAAATCCTTAAATTTTTTAACAACTTTTGGCTTTAATATTATTTAACGTGTCAACTATTTTTTTCCAGTTTTCTTGCTGATATATCTCCTGCGAAGGTAGTGGCACTTAGTAACTTATAATTTTGGTTTCAATATTTTAATTTTTATTCCATCCATTTTAAGGCTGTGATGCTGGTGACACACTCAAAATAAGACAACTTCTAGTTTAGCACTGCTGTCCCCTTTCTAACCATTGTTATCTTATCCCTGAGGTCTTTTTTGGTGTTTTCTCTAACTTACCTGCTTGAGCTGACCTCAATATAAACACAGTTTCAATTTTACAGTGTTTTACCTCAAATGAGGTTTTCTTGATCAATGAAGGTTCATTTGATTTATGAATACCATTAGTGCTAGTACGATCAATCGGCGGCTCGAACTATTGCCTGTATCGCCGCCGCTGGCGAGCACTCGAGCCGCCATTACAGCTAGCCGAGTTCGGCGAAAATGTAAATAAAGCCACATCGTCAATCATCCGCCATGTTTTTGTCTTGCTTACGTCTTTCCCACGTGGGATCCCATCGAGATTGCACGATAGCAGGACTTGATTGGCTTAGGCAAGCATGGGCCTGTTCTAATTAGCGTGATTGACAGCAATTTACGTTGCTCATTGGCTTAGGCAGGCATGGGGCGGTTCTAAATTAGCGTGATTGACGGCAATTAATTTTGCTCAGCTGTTGATTTCACTGCATGTGCAATGAGAAGGTAGGGCTCGTAATATGTCGATTAATCACTCGGCAGTTTCCGCGATTGCTCGAGCCGTTTTTTAGCGGCGAATCCGAGCACTAAATACCATACATGTCTGCTTTACTTACGAAAGTAGGTCAACATGTCTGTCCATTATGACCTACTTTCTTATGTAAAAATTTCCATCAAAATCGCGTGCAGTAAGGTATTCTCTTGCAGGAACTCCAAATTTGCCTTCCAGTTGCCCTAGCCTAGTATATTTAGCAGACATGTATGGTATTAATAAATCAAATGAACCTTTATTGATCAAGAAAACCTCATTAGAGGTAAAACACTGTAAAATTGAAACTGTGTTTATATCGAGGACAGCTCAAGCAGGTAAGTTAAAGAAAACTTATATTTGAAACACCAAGACCTCAGGGATTAGATAACTATTGTTAGAAAGGGGACTCCTGTGTTTAAACTAGGAGTTGTCACCAGCATCACAGCCTTAAGCAAAATCTAACACAGAGCACTGCGTAATAACACAGTTGACCTGCACAGTTCACTATTTATAAATACACAAAGAAAACAATCTTAATATAATTAAACAAACTCATCTTAATGAATGGGCATATTGGATTGTGAAATTTCTAACACGAGTATCAGAAGAAACCCTGGAGTGCTTGCTATTTAAAGTGCTGGCAAAAGGCTATAAGTGTCAATCTCAAACTTCATATGTGCAAACAATACTTACTCTCCTGCCTCGGAAAGTTTCGCCTTTTCGTCTTTCTTCAGCTTTGGTCTACCCGGCTTCATTTTCAGTGGACTTGTGGGAGTCTTGGTGTTGCCCCCAGTGACACCAGCACCGGTGTTCATGAAATGGGCGAACAGCTCGGTCTGTTTGAGTAAGAACTCAAAACGGTTGCCACGATCAGATTCCTGAAATTGATATTTTACTTAGTGCCAACTAATTGATATATTTTCTTTTTCATTTCCTACAAAAACTAGTAAATTCTTACCCCATGGTAAAATTTTGAGCAGAATTTCTGTATGACAGGCATATTAATACAATTGTGCTGACAGTTAGGAAGTTTCAAAAAACTATTAAACCAGGAAATAATAAAATCAAGTTAGATCATTTATCATATAGGGATTGAAACCATTAAAACTTTCAAAATAAAATGTTATTTCTAACAATATTGGTGCATCAAAAAATCATAAAAACTTTTAAGTGACAAGAATTCACACTTACAATTTTAGCTTCATACACATCATCTTTCTGGGGAGCTCTTCCTCTTGGCGGGGATTTCAGCTTCATGGCTGGCTCAGCCACAGCTCCAGAACCCTGAAATAAACAGCAATAATTGGTGTCACATACATTGTTTATCTTAAACTGGACAATGGTAAAAATTCTCAAAATCTTTATGCTTGATTGTTTGGCAAAATTCCAAGACCTAGAAAATATGTTCATGCCAGGTTATAATAATATCTCCAGGTCATCCAAAATCATGATTCAGATGTGAAAATTGATCATATATACTTAAACCATTTGCCACTATCTCATATTCATTATCTTTGCCCTAATCATAATATACTTGACCAAGTTTGGTTAAGCGATAAAGGTGACTTTAGATATTAATATAACTAAAATAGCTGTGGCGCTTTCTACATACTCTGTAAGAATACTGCTGAATGTGCACACACTTTTGGGACAAAACAGATGAGACATGTAAATATAGTATTGAGTATTAAAAATATAAGAATTTGGCCCACTATAAGTCTGGATACAATATTTTCTATCAGGGTCTTAGTCAGGATTTAGAAACTGGGTGCCCAAAATTGGCTGAACATTATAAAATTCTGGGCGTCCTACTTTTCAAGGAGACCACAATATACTAAGAATACAAACATGAACATGCATTTATTCACTGAAAGGAGGCATAATATCCCCATAAAATGCTGAGGAGATTAAATGGATTCAAATTTATGCTTGAAATTGACATTTTGAATAATCGCTCACAAACAATATTCTGGGTGTCCCAATGTTTTTTTGAGGGTTTTAGGTGTTTAAAGGACGCCATGCTGAGTAAGAGTCTGTTTTCTATCATCACGATTATTTGATATAAATTGGTATATTTGAAAATATTCAAAATTGTTCTTGGTCTATTATAAGCCTCTATGAAGGGCCAACTTTTTTACTCTATTTTTATATAACGATTCATTTAATCTGGATTGAACAAACTTTTTATCAATGTTCAGTATTTTTAAGAACATGGCTTCACTTGGCATTCCAGTTTCAGCTGATGCCAACTGTAACAGCAAATTAATCCAATTGGCAATTGCTGTTGAAAAGATTATGAGGAGTGATTGATGGATGTTTATTGAGGTATAAAATACATATATTGGGTAAATACACATGCAAACCTTTGTATGACATGATTTTGGCATCACATTTTTATCACTTCTCTAAAGATTCAAAACTTTTCCACTCTGTATCTGGCATTGAAGTATCTAGATAGATCTCTAAAAGATCATTATAAGTTCTGTCTTCCTTCCATAGTCTAAAGAAGTCCACAAGTTTCTCATTCAAAATAAGATTTTCTTGGATATGATAAGTGCTATCTGTTCTTTGATGTTATAAGTGCTATTTGTGGATTCAATGGCTATCTCCACAATCAAGGAAAAACAGCAATTAGTCACTATCCATGCTCCATAGTCATACCAGTCAAACCAGTAGTGTTGCCATCTGCTTTGTCATGATCAACTAAGTTTACAGGTAAACTCAAACAGTCAAACTCAAAGGTTCTGAACTGAAGACATTACCTAATTTAGTCGTTTAGGCAGCTACAGCATATTTACTCAAACTTAAACCTATAACTTTGACAGTCAAGTTGACAGGGTTCAAAGGAATTTCGTAGAGACACTGCCAAAGAACATGACGCTGTACATATCATTAGAAGGAAAAGCGGGATAGATGCCAAGATGGATTGTATTTTCCGCCATGATGATCGTAAATGCACTTCGTTCAAGAATAACAACGATTACAATTACTGTTCATAAACGAATCAAAATGGATTTTTTACTTACAGATGGCTGATAAGCCTCGTCCCCACTACTTTCTGACGCAGATTCTGACATTTTGTTTTGAATCCGCTTCAAAAGCGAGAAAATAAAGTTAAAGGTGTCACAATGGTCTTTGTAGCACACTCGTCCGGCTTTTGGCGCGGGTTTCGGAAATGAACTCTCCAACCAAAATAGATAGTGTTAAATATAGATTCAATTCAAAACCAATTTATCAAATTAATGTGAATTATATTCGTATATTATTTATCTGAAAGGAATATGAATAACTCAGGGTGATAATTTAAGCAAATTTGTCGATTACTAATCGTTGATTAGAGAGTAGTTCATCAGGCGGAAATGTCCGATTTAAGCATGTACTGCTGCGCCATCTATAGGAATTAGATATCACTAGAAGAGCAGGTGCCCACAAGAGGGGTAGTCTGGCCCAATGGAATCTACTGTGGGAAAAGGGGTCTTCGTGCTTTGTACATTTATCAATTCAAATACTCATTTTTATACTAAAATGATAAATAAACACGATTATAAAAAGGATAGTTTAGAAAATGTGGGAACAGTAATGCACAACCTGTCCCCTGCATTATTTTTTCCAAAGGGTGACCCCCCCCCTAAATTAAAGAAATTCTGTGAATCCAGATTCTAGAATTAACTTTTAAAGTTCTAGCAAATTTAACTTTATTCTACTTCATCTTACCCTTATTTGTATTCGCTAGGGAGGTCCCACCCTTTTAAAAATCATTTTCAATATGTTTCCATTTATAGGCCTACCCTATTTGACATCCACACCAATAACAAAAAGGAAAATATTTTCCTTTGTAATTTAATCCATATTCATTATCACCATAATTATGAACCTCATAATCCTGTAGCTAACCACAAAACAACATCTCTGAATTGTTAGCAAGGTGGATAGCCCTTAGAGACAGCTTTGATGAAATATTTAATCTGTTAAAGCTAATAGCAACCAAAAGCTGTCTATGAAATCTTACATGTGAAAGCACAGAAAGAAAACTATTCGGACGTATGGTGATTATAAGAACACCATCAACAGCCCTCCTCCAAATATTTTGAAAGATCATTAATCCTTTAGTTTTTGTAAAAAATATCCCTAGACTTGTTGACAATATCAAGAAGTCTTAAGCGTGAATGGGTTAACGTGAACTTTCCTTATATCTTCAGAGTAATTGTGGGTAGAAGGATCATAACATTTATGGGACCGCTTAAAAGGTTCATTTCAGAGTAATATACCCCAAGCCTTTGTTTATTTTTGTCAAGCTTAGCCCCTCCTCTATTTTATACCCATATGTTATTGCCCCTCCCTCTCAAACCCTTAATAGTACAGCTCTTAAATCAAATGGAATTATATGATTATATCAACGACTTTCAAGGACATTTTGAGGGCCATTTTTCATTAGAGATAGTTCATGCTTCACAAGTCATAATTGAGAGGCAATTCAACACCCCCTTAAACATTTTTTAAAAATTATTTTTCATTTGATTGTTAAAAGCATTTCCAATACATGATTAGATTTTCTTCAGCTTGGGTTCATTTTTAAGTCTTCAGAAGACTTCTACTCTTAGAGGGAGAAATGGACATAGGGGTACCCCTTTCCAGCCTATTTCTCCCTGAACAAAGAAATCTTTTAAACGAAGGGTTCTTTCCTATGGAACTGTCAATAATGCTTCAGGATTTAAAGATCTTTATTTATTCTCAGAGTCATTAAAAAGATAACACCTTGTCAAAAAGCATGTTTTTGAAGTTATTTTTGAATGTTTCATGCCAAATGGATATAAGAAACAATTTAGAGGGTTCTTTTTTATAATTTCATTCCTTGAATGCTTGATTTTCATTATTCCAGAGGGAGAGACATTCATATTTATTTTTTATTTACTCATATTTGTTTGGTTCAATTTGCACAATGGTATTTTCCTTAGTTTGAATAAGGAAATAACCAAATATTATCTTAACAAAACCATCTTCTAAGACATGGCTCAAGTACAAATTACATTTTTTTGACACAATAGGCTATTAAATGTAGTTGGTTTAAGAATTTAAAGTTACGGAGTAGCTAAATCTGTACATGCAGAAATTTTGTGATTGCTATTTGAGACACATTTTTAAAATCCTGACTAAGACCCTTCTTCCCATCTCATTTCATATACAGGTCAATCAAGAAACAAGACGTAACTCCATTGTTAAATGTTTTAATTACAGAATCAATACAAAGTTTTCCTACAAACTGAAATGTCATACACATGACTAGTAAGGAGTGAGAACTTAAGCATCATGTTGAGACAGGGCACCAAAGCAGACTGATGGAACAGGGAACCTCAGTAGAAAGATACATCAAGGGGAAAGGTATGGACCTGTTGGATAGGGAATAAAATCAAGTGCCATACTCACCCTTACCAAATGTACCTAAGAAAATTCTTGGATATTCCTACAAAAAATCTTTGGATTTTTGCAAGAAAACCCTCAGATTTCCATAAAAAATTCTACGAATTTCTTGGTTTTAGGTCCATTAGGGAAGGGCAGACTGTTGGATTCATACAGAAATCTTAACCGCAGTAGCTTTAGAAACCAGCAAACATTCCTAAATTTATAATTACTTCACCCAAGTTCTTTGTACTGAAAGAAAAGGCATCAATAACCCAGATTACAGACAAATTCAGTATTTGTAATTGGTCATACAAATTAACTCATATGTAAAAGAATGATTGTTGTATTTCATGAAATTATCTGCACCTAATGATTGAAGAGCATATTATATAGGTTCGTTTCAATACTTCTGATGAAAGTCCTCCTTTATCACAAGTATCTTTTTAAGTGAAGAGATTGACCATAAGAAAAAAGGTACAATGAGAAGTCCAAAATCTGCCACTTGGGGAACATGCTATTGTAATAACTCCAATGTTTGCCACCAGGGGGTTACATCTAACACATAATCCTCAGGGAAGTTCATTTGAATTGGCACTATTGGTCTGACAAGTACGAACACATTTCCTTGACTTGCAAAAAATCAAAACATTATTCAAAATTAATTCCAAACAAAAATTCTTCGAAATTTCTTTTTTTCCAATGTCTGGCCCTTCATGCATTACAATCAAAACAATATTCAAAGAAACTGTGTAACAAATTACTTTCACAAAATTAATTCCAAACAAAAATTCTTCAAAAATATGTTTTCCAATCTACGGCCCTTCATGGATTACAATCATTACTGAATGGTTCTTGACTTATTGAAGCCAAATGCGCAATGGAAGTTTGATACAAATGCGGACACACTCTTTCGTTTATATAGAAATTAGAGTTATGCAGAAAGAATAAAAAGAAATATTAGCAACATGACAACACTTTCTTATCAATTTAGTCTTTTCAAATATATCTCAACTCCATGACACTTACACTTTCATTGTGTGGTCTTTCACAACCTTTAAAACTAGAGAACATCACTGTCAGTATATTCAAAGCTATTCAATGTGATCACAAGGTTTCTGCCAGTATAATTTGAAATAAAACTTTTGTCTAAGTTTTAGAATTGCTGATGGCTTTCTTAAGGGTGAAGGTTTTCCAGAACTTTATCCAGAAAGGAAAAGGGTTCCTATACACTTGAGAGCATTTTTAAGGAGCGTCTTAAAGTTTATGGGTTGTCTCCATGTAAAGAGAAACTTTTGAGTGAAAATATAACCACCTTAAGGGTACCTTAAAGACATACCTTACATTTTAAAGGGCACTCTCTTCAAAATCAAGGTAAAGCCTGGCCTACCTAAGATGCTCTTTGCAACCAGGCTCACTTCCTCAGATTTTACAAATACGCTCTGAAGCCTTGACGCTTATAATTGTTCCAATTGCTTAAATCTTACACTCTTCATTAACTGCTTGGCTCTGTACATTAAAAGCTTTATTTCTACAAAAAAAGCTGGCGACCATCCAAATCCTTCCCCAAATCAGAGAAAAAAAAGAAAAACACATTGTTGCACCATTATAAGTAGCAGTAATTTCTGACGCCCTTTCTTTGAAAGTGCAATGGCCCCTTGTATCTAAAAAAAATCCATCACAAACCTCCACACTTCTAGTATGTAAAGAACTTTTTTTATCTTCTTTCTGACATTCTTTTACTTTTAATGAAAAAAGTGTATTCATTTAACTGCTTAGGACAACCCAAGACTTTCTGAAAATCAAAGCACTCTGGTCTTGCTAAAAGATCCTTTCTTCAGTTGAAGGAGTTTAACCACCAGGATGAGGTCCTAGTAGGGATAGAAAAGGCGCTACCAGTAAGCATAAATATAGGGGTGCAGGTAACTAGAAAGAAAGGCCTCTACAAAAGGGTGAGTGATTGTTTTTTTACAGGTAATAGTAGGACACAGAGATAACATTATGTATATGTACAGGTAACATTTCAACAATAAGGATCCAGGGCTCGAAATTAGCGGGAGCCAGGAGCCCGGAGCTCCTAAAAATTCTCCTGCAACTCCCTGAAATTTCTGCAGGGAGCCCAAAGATGTACTTGTTTCTATACAGTATACACAGCACCTTTAAGTAGCTTTTTAAGATGCAAATTGGCTCCCTGAAAAAAACACTTAATTTCGAGCCCTGGTATCAAACTGGCTTGCCAGTGTCATCATCATCATCATCATCATCACCAAGCCTTCTTCATCACATAATAGTCTTTAGATAAATAAATACATGTTCAAGTACATTTTCATGTACAAGTGGGTCCTTCATGGGTGCTCTATCTCTCTTTCTCTCCTCTCCCTTTCTCACTTCTCTCCCTCTCCTCTAAGCTAGGGAGAGCTATCACCAAGACTTAGACTCACACAATGACTGCAGCTGTGTTCCAAATAACCCATTCATGCCTAGAGTCGTCCTCGATAATCGTTGTCTGGATCTACGCTACTTTTGACTCTAACTTGGTGATAAAGCACAAATTTCATAAGTATTTGAGGAGGATATGTATGTTGATTTATGATAGACATTTCTCCATCAAATATTTTTCTTGAAAATGCTTTTCACAAGAAAGTTTTCAATAAAATAGGCAGGCCATTTTCGGCTGCCACTGGCATGAATGAGTCTAGTACTGACCTAGGCTATCTGATGAAAAATACTTTTGAGAATACCTTTCTAATAAACCTTGACATCACAAAGTATTTACAGGAGAGGTGTAACATGGGTTTTGTTATGATTTATTTGCTTTAATTTTTAACCAAAATTATCTTTTTTGTCAGTCAGATATCATTCAATTAGTCAGGCCTTTAAAGGGGTGCAACAAGCTAAGTAAAACAAAATTACTTCCAAAAATGTTTTCCAAAATGCTCAAGTGAGAAAGCCGTCCACAAAATATTCAAAGTATTTTGCTTTAGCCTGAACGATTTCATAAATGTTGTCACGCTGGTTTTGGCCCCTGTGATTGCTAATAGGTTAAGTATCTTTCTGGAAATACTCGTCAAACCAAAAATGATTACTTGACTCTATGGACCAAAGAGACCACCAAAGGTCTAGAACCATACAAAAGTCTGTAAAGCTTCGTAGGAACTGACACAGCAGTCATAGTGTGAAGACATATCATCTTGGCATTCCACTGGAATCTCAAAATAATAAAACACGTTCCAGACAATAACACGCACTCAGGCTACCAGATCCTTGGTGGGTAGGGGGTTAACAGACTCCTTGTATAATTAAACAGTTTATTGAAGCATCTATTTTTTATGGTCCTAAACCCATTCATCTCCGCAGTGACCAGAATAGTTAAGAACTATATTGGTGTTATCTTCCCATTCAAAGCATCTTTCTGGAAATATTTGAAGGAGAAATATCGATCACACCCCAACCGATAAGTATACCCAAAACAATTTGCAAATTCCTTGTCTATTTTCAAATTTAATATCAGAATATCCAGGCAATCATTTATGGAGTGAACTAAAACCATATTGACTTCATTGACTGACTCAGGACACTTCGGGATAGCTGATTTTTATGTCAGTTTCACCAGGGATATGTACAAAAGCAGGGCTCGAAATTCGGGGGTGCCAGGAGCCCAAGGATCCCTTGAATTCTCCTGCGGCTCCCTCAAAGTTCTGCAGGTAGCCCAAACAAAAAACCTTTAGGTGGCTTTTGAAAATGCAGTTGGGCTCCCGGGAAAAAAAGCTTAATTTCCGAGCCCTGAAAAGGGATATGCAGTTGTCATTTCGTATCGTATCCTTTACATGCCTGGTGCAACTTAGGGGTCTTATAGATTTCCTTATGTATATCATTTAGTAGCAAAGTCTCGCAAATTAAAATTGAGATAGGCTCTTTTACTACCAAAAGCAAAATAAATGGAAGCACAAATCTCATTTGAACATTCATAAATAATTTTGCTGTTTTCTTAAAGATTACGGTTGCACTAAAAATGGGTCTAGCAATCTGGGTACGAATTTTTAAAAGAACCTATGCCACCTATGATCATGACTGCATTATATATCACCCCGGAGCTCTCATTCAAATATTTCTTGAAATTTTTGCTACCGTGAATTCTCAGTTATTTGGGACACTTTTTTAAAATAATTAATATTTTTATGGGTTCGCGTGGCCCATTTTTTCTGAAAATACATCGATGTTGTATCGGCAAGATTTACAGCAAGGTCCATATTTTGTGAAATGGCAACCAGCGCTAGATTAATCTCCCATTAATTATTTTGCAAAATAATTAAAGTGGCCCAAAATTCTAGGGTGGATAAAATTTCTGAGAATCAACGGTATATAAATATATGTTAACGCTACAGTTGGGACAAGGAATCTGGGTCCGAATGGGTTAAAAAAAAAAGCCTATGACACCTGTGACGATGATACTTGTGCTATATCACCCCTGAGCAAGTGCCGCCAAAAACAGCGGACGTCCACCAGCATTTTTCTTGAGGTTGTTTCTTGGCCTAGGCGTGTCTCGACCTCATAACATGCCGAAGCCTTTGGCGTGTGTGATTGCTTTGAGCAGCCTCTCTTTCAGTTTGTCCTTGGCGGTGTAGTCGGGCAGTAATAAGACGTTAAAACAAGTGTGGGAGGTGGGCAGTCTGAAAAGAGATATGCAGAGAAATAAGGGAATCAGTCGAAAAGATCTGTATGAATGGGACTCATTGTATAATAGGTATAGATGTTATAGAGGTTTATGAATATATCACTTATACAGAAGAGGGTATTTTTGTTTTTAACAATTTGAAAAGCTATTACTTTGAATGTTAAGTGAAACTTGACTTTTTGGAGTCATTTTTTTTTTCTCGACCATTGACTACGGTTTATCTAGACCTAGATAACTCAGTATAACTGGCAGTAATAAGACGTTAAAGTGTGGGAGGTGGAAAAACAGACAAGAGAAATAAGAGAATCGGCCTGAGAAATCTGTGAAATTCTGCGTTATCTACAGCAAGCTGTTACCCATGAGAAATTATTATATTCATAAATATTTCATTCTGAGAAGCATTCTCGATAACTAGATAAAATCATTCATCAAGACCGATCTGTTAGATAATATTCTAGGATGCATGTTTATAACACCACCCTTTTCTTACCTTTCAGAGTCTGGACCATTTCTGGCAACTATAAGTTTGAGTTTGGCAAGTCCGCCGATAGGTACTCGGTCGCTTCCGGTTGTGAACTGCAAAAGCTGTCTCTTTTGATCCTCATCAAATTCATGCACAACTTCCCAGAAATTCCTGTAAAATAGGGGAATCATACATATAGTTGATAGATAATAATATAATAATTTTTATTTCACAAGGGTTACACAGACAAATACAGGATTTGATTTTTGCTGTTGCCCTCAGATTTGAGGATTATATCTTTCATGCTTCAGGCCAGATGGTTGAAAATTGTTCTTGAATGATGAGAGAGATAGTGCCATTTTCATATTCAAAGATATATTTGATCTTGTAAGACGATCATGTGGATCTGAACAGAAAAAAACATTTTTTAGATAGTGTGATGGACTAGTCTACCATAAATATAGCTCAAATCCGTTTCTTATTTTCAGGAACATGGCCTACCCTCAACCCATAAAAATTGTCTTTGTTAAAAAGTGTCCCAAATTAATGAGAATTTACGGTACCATATTTACAGCTCAAACTCATCTTTGTTTACCTAGGTCCACTGGCCATGTGGAGTTGGAAGCTACAGCAATTAAGTCCCATTCAAATATCAAATAGCCCTACCGTTAATCATCAGTTATTTGGGACACTTTTTAAAAATAACGATTTTTAGGGGTTCAGGGTGGCCCATGTTTCCTGAAAATAAACTTGATTTTGTATCTGCAAAATTTACAGCTAGGGCTATATTTTGTAAAATGGCAATTAGCATTTTTTTTTCGATTGAGTCAACTATAACTGACATTTTTCAATCCCTTCTATAAGTAGATATACATTAGAGCCACTGTATAGGGTGACTCAATAATAGCTGTACTTACTTGACAGTAGCTGAGTCAGCATTAAAACCACCATCATATTCTGTAGCTTCCTGCAAGGCATGGAAGTCTAGATGCTGAAATAAAGAAAAGAGAAAAATGATTGATTAGTTTTCATAAAGTATATGTATTTTGCACATTCTATGCTTTCATTGAGAAGAAACTGGAGTTGCAAGAACGGGCAACAACAGTTGCAGAACAATGGCTAGCAATACAGGTCAAGTTAAATTCATAAGTAACTAGTGTTTACTTTTTGATCAACAAGTAGCAATAAACAAACATATTTCAATGAGCCATGCTTGCCTGAATATGTGAATAGGTGTTATGCAATGATTTTTTATATTTTCTAAGGCCCAGTTCACACTAGACATTGATGAATCCAAGACCTTTCAGATTGGGGGGTCATTAACAGGTCAGCAAGTTCCAGGTTCAGCAGGATCAGGGTTAAGAGAAGAAGCAATAATAATAAGTAGAAAATAGAGTAGAATAGCAGGGCCTCTACCTTGCTGCCGCAGACGAGAAGTTCTACCTCCTCCGGCCGGAAGAGCAGTTTGAGGGGACTCTCGTCCGTCACCATCAGGAAGCCACGCTTGAACGCCCGGAACTGCTTCTCCACCGCCTTGTTTAGCAGGAAGTCTGCGTACAGATCCACAAACTCCTACAATACAAGGAAACAACAATATATATATATGCCTGGAACGGCTTCTCCACCGCCTTGTTCAGCAGGAAGTCTGCGTACAGATCCACAAACTCTTACAATACACGGAACATAGAAAACACATATAATTACTGAATAGTCTGTTTTCAGATGCACATTGATGGACAATTAAACCATGAATAAAACATAGGCCCAAATAGTTTCTTAGGGTATTCTCTACTTAAACCCAAGTTCCCACCATTGCCATCCTACATACAAGAAGTGTATTGCTGTTTAAACACATCCTAACACACAGGAAATGGAGGCACTGGGGGCGGCAATTTTAGTCTGTTAGTAGCTAATCTGAGCTGCTTGGTACCCATATGTCATTAGCAGCTACCTTACTGGTGGTAAAAACAAAAAAAACATGTATTTTCTTAATGAGAAAATCATATCATCTTCAATGAAATGTAGTGTCTATACTTTAAAATTTTCAATTTTTCATAATTGGAACTGATATTATCAGAAAATTTCTGACTACAATTATTTACCAGGTGATTTTGAAGGGCTGTGGTGTCAAAATAATGACCTCAACACTTTACCAGCTAAAACCTGTTGTCCAGCCAGTTTTATAATTATCTAAAACATGTAATTCTTCATGTTCTTGAGTTATAGTAATTTTAGTCTGTCCCTCATGTTCTTGATTTGTTGTATATACAGGTGAACTTGGATATGACGGACTCAATGGGACCAGTAAAATTGGTCCGTCATATGCAAAATCCGTCGTATACATATGACTAATCCTTGATATGCATCGGACTGGGACCAAACATATCGTCCGTCATATGCAAATATCCGTCATACAGTGGTCCGTCATATCCAAGTTCACCTGTAGTAGTTAGTGTCGTTGTACCAGTTTCCTAAGTATGTCGATGTTAATTTTCCAACATACTTAGTTGTTACGTCTCTGCTTTGATTATTTACCTGTCTGTTATCATTGTTGACCATGAGTTCGCTTCCGCCCTCCTTCAGGTTATGGGTGAGGGTGGCGCCGAACACGTCTGTGTAGCCGATCTGGAAACTCTGCATGAACGTCTCCTCCACATTGCCCTCAAACACTAGCATGTCCTGAAGACCTTTGGCAAGAGTCTGAAAGCAGAGGAAAAGAAAATTAAATCAGCTGATAGCATATCTCTCTCTCTCTCTCTCTCTCTCTCTCTCTATCTCTCTCTCTCTCTGTATATATATATATATATATATATATATATATATATATATATATATATATATATATATATATATATATATATATATATATATATATATATATATATACTGTAGAACACATATATCACAAGTGTCCCAAATATAGTGAATTGGGAAATTCTTGCATCAAAGCGTATCTTTATGTTAGCGACGGTAGCCGCCGCTGACAGCGTCAGTACAGTAAAAAAAAAAGTACAGCGTTTTTATATATAGCGAAGCGGAACCACACGCTATGTACGCTATATATAAACAGACGCTAACATCGTGTGTTCTACAGTATATATATATATATATATATATATATATATATATATATATATATATATATATATATATATATATATATATATATATATATATATATATATATATAAATAAATATATATAAATAAATATATATGGTCCAGTCAGTTTAAGCTTTCCAGCTACTTAAAATACTTGACAAAAATATATTCAATAGCCTACTGTTACATAAAAGTTTACAGTTAACATTTCAGCCATGTCTTAGACAATGGTGTGTTTAGAAATGATTTAGTTTTTACTCCAGAATAAAGTCAAAATTGAAAGTTTTTATCTTTCTGAAAAGGATGTTTTCAGAAGACTGCAAGTGCTTATCTATAAGACAGGCCTGATGGGTCCATGGTGAAGTCCCTGATTGGACTACACCTATTTTGAACTAAAAACTTTATACATTAACCCTTGTGCCGCTGCTGGCTAATTTTGCCAATGCCTGAAACCCTGGCAAATGGGTACTCATCTGAGAGTACTCAGCGAGAGCTATCCAATGAATACCAACAAGACAGGGTTTAGATGGATTTCAAAAGTCTTTGCATCATTGTGCTTTGGACAAAAGTAGCCACAGCAATGGAAGGGTTAAACATGTAAGACTATCCATGAAACAGGCAAATGAGAGGAGGGCTAAGGGAGCAGGCAAATGTTTACAAATTACTTACCGGATGTGAGACTTTGAGGTCATCAAACGTCCCCTTTTTCCCCATTAATTTCCTGTAGACCACCATAGGAAAATGAACATCGAGGATGACATTGTTGTATATTGCCAAGCCCAGAACAATACCGATAAGTGTGAACTGTCCATCGTTCTCAAATGAAGTTTGATTAAACCAGAAGTTTCTTGTTTCTTCGTCATAGGTAAACATACCTGAAAAAAATAGAAAGATATTCAAAATTACCAATTTTTTTTAGCATTGACCAGTATGAAACCCATTAAACACAGTGCATGAAATCTATATAAGGTCAGACCAAGGAAATAGATAATCACGTTTCTCATAAATATCATATTCCTCATCTTCTGACTGTTCACATGGAAAAGGGCCTTAGAGTTGTTGCACACAGCACCACCGGAGAGAGACTGAGGAATATCTCATCCCATTTGTTCCCAATTTTTCCATTGATAATTGTCAATGACTACGAAATTGACTTGGTACTGCAGTATAAACATGCACAATATTTAAAGGAGAGTAGTGGGTTGGTATCTACTTTACATTACTCAAATATTTTCCAAAAGATGCTATGGTCAGAGATGTGCTATGAGCATGAATGGATTTAGATACCCTTACCCTTCGAAAACTATTTTGTTTTAACAGACATGTTGATTGTGGAGGATACCCAAAACTTATTCCTTAAATATTGAATGAAATGCAAATTATTTGAAGTAGTTGTAGAAAAAATTCTGATGATTGAAAAATACATGATGGTAATATTCAACCCATGTGAAACATTTAATTAACTTATAATGAAATATTCTTTCATAATTAACATTTCATTCAAAGGCCAAAAATCCAGAAGTAGCATTGTTATTGGTATGAACCGATAAATTAGAATATCTGAAGCCAATCATGTAATTTCCACAATCACCATAAAATGGGTAGAAACAAGAGTACAGTTGGACAACCAGCCAAAGATTTGATGACTTTACACACACTAGCTTCATTTCGACAATCTATTGAACAATGTAAAACCTCATGCTAGAAGCATGTTTTTAAAGCAATTCCAAACACTGCCCCTTTTTGCTCAGAGCACCCTATGGGCTTCGAAACTATGGAACAGTTCAGATATGAAAGTAATAATCCAATAATATCTAAGGAAAGTCTGTTTATCAACAAGTTAATATCATTCCCTTCAAAGAGATTATAAAATTCATCAGGGTTGCTCATTTCTGACTACAGCATCCCAAAGAATGCCAGGTTGATTTGGGCATTCCGTTCAGACCATTTTGGCGAAGAAATGTTAATAAGAACCAAACCAACAACTCCACTTTAGATATTTTGCGAATTCATATTCAATTGCTATGATATCAGCGAAAGTAGCAAAGATTCGGAAGACATTTTCACAGGGAACTCTGAGCGTAAATGGGCAAAGCGTCATGCAGCCTCGGAAATTGCCAACTCAGCAGAAAAAACCTGGGCATTCAGCACAAATGGGGCTATGTAAAATTAAGCTCTTGATTGTCGCTAAAAGCCAATGGTCACACCGAATGATTAGCGAAAATGAAGCTGAAATGTGACTACATTTGTTATGAATAAGTATTTCAAACAGAACAAATTGAAGCTCATGATTTTATTACTGTTGGATTCCTAAACTGAACTCTTCAACTGTGTAATTTAAAGGTGTGACTAATTAATTATGATTCACAACACATCATTTTCTTATAGAAAAATCTCAAGGACAAAATGGATGTGAAGAGGATACCAGTGGACATTTTGGATAACCAAGGTCTGACCTGGCCCTAAAAAATATATTAGGTTCATCAGGAACCTGAGATTTAAGGATCTGGTCCAACTAAAATACATAACCTGACCTAGTGTAAACCCCAATGCTGCTGTTGGCTAATTTGTCCATTACAAAATGATGCAAAAAATGATGAAAATTGAGTGAAACCCTGGCATACGAGTACTCATCTGAGAGTACCGGTACTCAGTGAGAGCTATCTAATGAATGCCAACATGACAGGGTTTAGATGGTTTACTAGAATCTTTGCATCCTTGTGCTTTGGATGAAAGTAGCCTTAGTATTGAAAGGATTAACAAATAAAATGTACATCAGCAACAAGAGAATAGGTTCAAGGTCCAAGCGAAAATAAACTCACTTCAAATGGACAATGGAGCTAAGGGGTGGACCGAGGCCAATGAGATATTGCTGAACAGAAGGATGATGTAAACAAAGGTTGTTTTAAAATGAAAATAAAATAAAACATTGTTGCTATCTTCAAACCCTACATTCCCACCAGGTTAGAACCGACCGTAAATTCTCGGAAATTTAGACTACCTCGGAATTCGGCCACAATAATTATTTTGCAAAATGATGATTGGGAAATATGGACCACCCTTGATCTATCGCTGGTAGCTATTTCACAAAGCATGGACAACTATAACTCTGCTGCTTTGTCAGTATTTTCCACAACAGGCCACATCCTGTTGACCCAGCCTAATTCTATAAACGATTGATTGCAATGATCAGTTTTCCAAAAATATACGTCGACGTCATATGAAGTAATCATATTTCAAATCTGACTGTAATCTGACAATCGTTCCTTGAGATATAGGCCAAACAAGATTTGACTGCAATGCGTCCTCATTCTGAATATTTTGTTGAAATGACTGATTCATGAAAAAGACACATCCACATAATATAAAGTATTGACATGTCATATTTGGCTGAAACCTGACAAGTGGTTCTAAAGATATAGGCAAAATTCAAAGATATGGGGCATAAAAATGCTCTGGTTAAAAGATATGAACAAAATGCTGAGGCTATTTACGGTTGCTTAACCCTTCCAATGCTGAGGCTTCTTTCTTCCAAAGCACACAGATTTTTGAAAACCATCTAAACTCTGTCATGTTGGTATTCATTGGATAGCTCTCGCTGAGTACTCTGAGATGAGTACCCATGTGCCAGGGTTTCAGTCATTTTTCAGGGTTTTTGCATGATTTTGTATTGGTAGAATTTTAAGTTTTAATTCATGCTATTAAAAGGCATGAATTAATTGGGGAAAGAAGTTCGCCAAGAGGCCGCATAAAGGTAGAACAATCTTGTTACAAATGGAACTTCTAAAAATACCAACATTCCATAAACCTTGATAATGGGATGAGCGAATGTCACTTGCCGACCATTTGCATATCCTCTTGTGAGATTAAGAATCCAGAGAAAGCCCACGCCTAAGTCAAACCTTGTCCAGGGCTCGGCGCTAACAGTGGCCCGCTGGCCCCAGGCCAGTAAAAATTCCCAAAAATGCCTTCGGGCCAATGGAGAAGACCTCAACTGGTTCTACAGGGCCAGTAAATATTTTAAAATATTTTTGACCCCTTTTTTTCTAGTAAATGGATTGCGCTACTTTTTTCCTAACGCTTGAGAGAGGGAGGGGGTTGAGTCAAAAGTCACTTAAAGGAAAAACTGAGTCATTTATATATATATATATATACATATATATATATATATATATATATATATATATATATATATATATATATATATATATATATATATATATATATATATATAAATATAAATACATACAGTTCCATTAAGAAGTTAGTGCATTCCAATGGGGCCAGATAAAGATCTCATCACTTCAAGTTTTTACAACCCACCTCCTCAATGTAATAAAGTACCCTGAAATCCAACACAAAAGTTGTCCAACATAATTTAGAGTGTAAGGTGTTTGTTCAGTGAAATACAATTGGGTATTTTATGGTGGTATTCATGGCAGAGGGAGGATAGGTTATGCCTTCATATAAATCATTTCAAGGGACTCAGACGGAATTGAGTATACGTGGGGGGAAAGGGCGATATGTTTTGACTTATAAGTTTTCAGTCTATATTTTTAGGGAATTAGAAGAGGTAGGCCCTGGTAGGGCATGGCTGGGGGAATGGAGGATATGATTTGACTATAAGTAAGTGTGCGGTATATATTCTAGGGGAATAAGAAGAGGTAGGGCATCGCTTGGGGAATGGAGGATTTTTGACTTCATTCAAATTTGCAGTTTATATTTTGAGGGAAATAGAAGAGGTAGGGCATCGCTGGGGGGACTAGAAGGCAATTAGGAATATATGGGGAATAGGGGATATGTTTTTACTTAAGTTTGCAATATATTCTTAAGGAAATTATTCATGCATGTTTGCAATTTATTTTCAGCTCTTACAGAGATCTTAATTTATTTATTTATACAAATAAATATATATATATATATATATATATATATATATATATATATATATATATATATATATATATATATATATATATATATATATATATATATATATATATACATACATACATACACACACACATATATATGTAATAGATATTGTCTCCAATTGCACAATTGCTGTTTTTTCCAATCACATGACTGTAGTTTTCATGGAGTAATCTAGACATTATCACTTTAAAATACTGGCACGATGAGGGACATGTTTTTGTCAAGTAAACCTGGGAATAGGAAATTGTATAACACAAAAAAACGTGTATAAAACACTGTTAACATCTAAATTCTGCTTGACAACTCTAGAAAGCATCCAATCTTTAGATGTAAATAGTGCGCAAAACAAAGGTACAAAATGCAGACTAACTGTCGGCCTTACCCCGTACTGCAAATTTATGGGTCGGTTTCCCAGATTCTGCATCTGTGCGTCCCCCTGGTGGGAGAGGGGTTAACTTCCCTTTTCGAAAATAGTGATATTTG
This sequence comes from Maea johnstoni, assembly GCA_963942565.1. Taxonomy (NCBI): domain Eukaryota; kingdom Metazoa; phylum Annelida; class Polychaeta; order Spionida; family Magelonidae; genus Maea; species Maea johnstoni. The sequence continues at coordinate 15,917,917 of OZ012690.1, forward strand.
TAAAATCACAAATAAACATAAATAGCAAGTGCCTGTTTTATTTTGAGGTGCTCTTGCTATTTCCCTTTTGAACAACATGTCATAGGAATTTTTAATCTCCCTTTTCTCTATAAGTAAACAGGGTCACCAATCATAATATCTTAAACTTTTTTTTTGTTTTGCTTCACAAAGAAACTTGCAGGTGTTTGGAAATAACAGAAGTGATTATGAGAGGGCCTGCTACCTTGCGAAATGAACAAACATAATTAAAATGGCTTCAATCAAGAAAGGAAGTTTTTCAACCTTTTATGCATTATAAGCAGCAATGATAAAAGTGATAAATAGCAAGAAGCATAATGTGATGAGATGAAAAAGAGAGGCACTATGATATATTGCCTCAATTAATACATGGAACTCATTAAAAGCGAGTTGGGTGTCCCAAGGCAATTTCCTCGCAAATGCGGAGATTATGTTTAAACTGGGTTTGAGTCACTTAGAGATTGGCGATGGGTCAAGGCTTTAAAAAATTTTTTTTTTGATAGTGGCAATAATTTAAATTTGGAATGACCAGGGGGCTAAAAAGGATTTATGAAATTTTGGGGGGTAAACGTGATTTATCCAATTCAGAAGAATAATCATACCAACCCTATATATTGACAAAGCAAGACAAAGGTTGCTTCTTAACATCACTTAATGTATTTTTTGTCTTGTATAAGTGAAACTTTTGAAATATTTCCTTATGGATTCCTCAAATACAGAAAATCTTATAATTTAACTGGGTGTCATTTTATCATAACTCTGGTGTTTGGGAGTCAAAGTGACTCCCCGACTCCTCCTGGCTGTGTACGTTACTGGTGCCAATATCTAAAGGCCAAAATAGAAACAAATTTGCCTCATCCCATGCAGGGACTTAGCCAGGATTTAGAAACTGGGTGTCCAAAATTGGCAATTGTAAAATTTTGGGGCGTCCAATTTTTCAAGGGGGAGCACAATATACTCAGATTACAACCATAAACATGTATTTACTTAATGAAATAAAGCGTAACGTCCATATACAATTGCCACTTGAATTATATTGAGGTGAAAATTATTTAAATATATATATATATTAATGTGCTTGAAATTGACACTTTTATAGAAATTCCTCACAAAAATAGTTGGGTGTCCTAAAGGGTGATTTTTGAGGGCTTGGGTGTCCAAATGATGCCCAGACGCCCTGCTGGCCAAGACTATGATCCTATGGCACACTGAGATGGCATGATAACTGCAGCAGCACCTCACAAAATCTCCAGGGCCTCGGGCTAACTCTAGGACCAGCTGAGTCAATAAATAATACATTGTCACTTACCTATATCAGGGTTAAAAATCTCCTCTACGACCAGCTGAAAGAACTCTTTAGAGACTCCCCCCTCGTCTATGCCCTGCTCGTCTTCAAACTCCACGTAGAGCTGCTTCTTCAGATCTTGGGGGTTATCCATTGCTGCCATTTCAAGCTAGAAGGAAAAGAAATCTCAGAAATACTTAATAATATCAGACATGAAAATCAGTCCCATTTCAAAAACTTCCATTATACAAACATCTGTGAACCACTACCCCAATATTACATTACTACCCCAATATTACATTACTACCCCAATATTACATTACTACCCCAATATTACATTTCTACCCCAATATTACATTGGGGCAACCCATTAGATATTCCCAGTGATCGACTCTCGATTGAACTCTCAATATACATATATTTTTTGAAAACAAATCATGTATTCTATGTCAATCTTAGAAAAGGGCACCAAAATGAAGTTGTCAAGTATTTCACAAACCATGAATGGCAACAGACATTATGCTTACAACTTTAACACAGAAGCTGCCATCTCTCTCAATCAACAATCAATCACTATTTGCCATTATTTTCAAAACGCATTAAATTATATGAGATGGTGGAATGTTTTCAGAATCAATTCATAACAGAGCTGAATATTCAAAATCCCAAAATCTCATAAACAACCATTGAGATGAAAGTGTGATGACAGTTCACACATAATTATAAGGACACCTTCCAACAGAGACCACCTGATCATATGCTTTCAAGTTTTAACCCATTCATACCTGGAGATCTCCTTGACATCGATCATATGGATCTATTAATTTATATATAATACTTAATGAAATAAATAGTCATGCCAGATTTCCAGGATCACTGTACTGTAAGACCAGGCCTGCCTGGTCACGGCACTACCAGGGCTACGGCATGCATTGCAAAAAATCTTTGATGGGGAGTTATTGGTTAATTTCTGATCAACCTTTCTACTTCAAATATTTTATCTTAAAATTGCATTTAATTTAAGAAATATGATCAAAATAGTCAGGCTGATTTGGGTGCTACTGGCATGAACTGTTTAATTCCCTCAGAGGAAGAAATAATATTTAACCAGTTGGTGAAGACCGCCTGTCTTAAAAGACCATGTCATCCAACCAAACAATGGTCTTTTAAATTGGTTTGACTGTGTCATGATATGGGAAATTTCAGTTCATCATAGAAAAGTTCTTTATAAGTTAATAACATGTATAAGTAGGGAAAGGTATCAGTACTCAATACGATACCAAATACCGATATTGAATGGGAAAAAAAATGTCTGTGGAGTAATGGAGTGTTAATATTTGAAATTATTATAAAATTAACAGTGCTAATTTTAACAAAATTATGTCCCGGGAAGGCAGGCAGTATTGGTAAAAATATTGTTAAGGTATCATATCAATAAGGAAATATCAATATTGTATTCTATCATGAAAATGTTAAAGGTGCCAATCCCTATAAATTACAAGCTATGTTCACTCTTCCTCTCAGAGTTGAAATACTCACAGCCACTAATTTTGATTGATAGGTTTGACTGTATCATGGGAAGAGAAATTTCAGTAAATCAGAGTAATATCAAAAGTTAATAACATCTACGAGCCATGTTCACTCTTCCGCTCAGAGTTGAAATACTCACAGCCACTAATGCATCATCTATGATATGATCTCTGCGAATCCGTAGTCGTAGATACGGCGTGGGCGGCGCCCCGTGTACGAAGCTCTGCAACAAAGACGTGCGCCGTTCGTTAATCATCCGTATTCGATTGTCAAAATACATGCCTAAGTTTTTCGTCGCCGTTGTCAGTATAAAACAATGGTCCATAAATGAAAACTTATCACTCTTGTAATAGGTATAGTCCTTATCCATTTCTATGTTCTCGTTAAGCGGTTCATTGATAAACTCCTCGAATGGCACAACAGGTTCTCTACAGTCAATAGGGTGCACGCCTAAGTGTTTTGCGAGGATGTCCTCCCTGGGCTGGTTTTTCTCTTTGGGTTCGTGGCCGACAGCTCCCTGGAGGAGCTCCTGAAGCCCGTCGTCGGCAGACTCGTTCATGGCTTTTTCCTCGAGGAGAACCTCCGGCGCATCCATCACGCCTCCGAGAATACTGGCGTTATACACAATTTTCATCACCCGCGAGGCACCGCTAATTCCCTCGTCATCGTTCACACAGTGCATGCGGCCAAACTCCCCGGTTATCACTTTCACCGTGACTAGCTGATGCAACGTCTCAACCATTTCCTTCAGTCGAGCGGGACTGAACTTCGACCACACTTTCGCCAGCTTCGCCTGCGCTCCGATCGGCAGAAGACCCGTGGCCTTGCAGAAATTGGGGAACGCCTTTTCTATGTACTCGGGACTATGCAACGAGGGGATTTCCATCACGATCAGAAAGATGTTCAGGTAGTTGGGGTCGCTGTCGTAGGCCTGGCGGTATTTGAGGTCCATCTCGATGTCTCTGGCGAGACAGATGAGCGCGTTGATGAGCGAGGCTTGGAATGGGTGGCTGGGGATGGCGAAGAGAGTCGAGTAGGACTCGCGCACACTGTCCATGTCGACTGTCACCTCGTCTTCCCGTAACGAGTGCGGCGGCTTGACCGTCACACTGGCGCCCCCTGGTGGCTCCCCGTCACCCTCCTCCATCCCCTCCGACGCCTTCTCGTCCGTGTCTTTATCCATGTCCTGCTGCATCGCGTGCAACTCCTCCTTCGATTTGGCCTCTTTGCGGAAACTTTTGCTCAGCGACTCGGGATTGTTGAAAACCTGCCCTATAGTTCTTATCAACAGCGACCAGTTGGCTTCTGCTTCACAATGGGCTATTATGTTTTTCAGCTTTTCCAGACTCAGTGTGGGCACTTCCTTTGTCACTGAAAGAGTAGAATGAAGGACATATGTAATGATATTGGCAGTACAAAAACAGCAGATGAATAGCAGAGATAGAGATTTTGATTATTGTCACTTTTTGGCCATATTGTGGTGACATATATGTCGTGACAAGCCAGATGTAAGTGGTGGAGGTAACTGGAATACCCAGCAGAAAGTAAAGCCCAATCCCAAGTCAGTGGCACCTTTCTCACATGCCCTGACCAGCATTCAAACCTATGCAGGGGTGAGAGCTAGCTTGCAGTCAGTGCCACTGACTTAGACCACACGGCCATCAGGGACACATACAGCTTGATCACAATGTACGTGTCTAGTGATAAAATGTAGAGCTGCACTCACAGAGGGAGATCAACTCATGAACTCGCCACCATTTTGACTCATGAGCTCACAGACGAGCAGTTTTTAAAACAAATATTCAATATTCTGCCCATCAATTAAGAAATAAATATTTACTGAGGGAGATTTATTAACATTTCATGTTTATTTCATTTTAAAATGTGCTGGAAAGAAACAAAGGCCAGTACACCACTCAACAGTCAACAATGCCTAGATATATATTGGGGATTGTAAACGACTTGACAGTGATAAGGTGTTCTGTATCACATTTGTGTTCCCTACAGGGACATATGCCCCAGGGCCCATGGGAAAGCCGAACCCTAAATATAATATCACACTATGAATGAAAGCCAAACCTTTATAAATTATAAGGAAACTTACCAAAAGCATTGTTGCTGTAAATTGACTGATAACCTTTGCAATGGTTTGAGATCACATGATACATGGGTAACACTACACATGTAAAGCCCTGGTCACATATGGCATCCGCCCGCCGTGCGGTCTGTTTGCGGCCTAAAACCGTGGCAATCGCAGCATCGCCTTGCGGGTGCCTCAAGGAGTTGGCCTCAACCGTAGAGGTTGTGAGGTCCAAAATCAGTGGTTGTGGACCGTAGAGAGGTTTGCGAACATGTTAGCAAATCAAGTCTACGGTCTCATCAACGGTCCACGTCCTTCCTACGGACATTTACTGACTAAGTGTCTGACGCACGGCGATTTTCAAGGCCGTGCAGCGGTCGCACGGTTCTTTGAGAGTGCCTCATGGCACTCTTCAAAAAGATAAATGTTAATTTTATTCTATAAGGACCGTGAGGCCACAGGAAGGCCTCCTCAAGGCCTCATCAAGGTGGCCATGCATCCTCCGCTCAAAGAGGATAGTGCATTAAGGCCTAAAAAAAAAAATTGTTTGTTTCCTGTAACCCTACCTACCCTATATTTTTGGCCCTACCAGAAATCTTTTTATGACATTTTGAATCAAAAACATGGTATTCCGAATGAAAAACATGAACAGCTCAACTGTGAGGCTACCATTTATCACTAAAAAGATTTCTTAAAATAAAAACATTTTCCTACCTACCTACCCTAATTTTTCCTGGGGTGTTACAGGAAACAAACATTTTTTTTTTTTAGGCCTAATAGGAACGTGATTGTAAAACTTGTCACGACTGGCCCCACAGCCAATTCATTTGTGACAACAATTAAAAGATCTTTGTTTGGCCGCATGCAACCTGTTCACGGCACTTTGGACGCATGCAGTCAATCAGCCGCACGGAGGTCTTTGTCATATGTGACCAGGGCATAAGGCAGCGCATAGGAATGGTTGTTGTTTCAATAAATTAATTGCATAAAACTTAACAACAAAAATTGGTTTACAATTAAAAAATATATTCACCACCCACTGAACATAATTTATTACCTGGAGGAGATGGCTTATCGATCTCAGCAGCGCTGGCAGCTGAAGTCGACGCTCGAAGATTGCTGACAGTTTTCACAAACGCCACTTCCCCGCAGGCACCACTAGTCGACGCCCCTTCGTCCGGCTTGGCCACTTTCGATGGCTTGTTCTCGCAAAGGGGCGCCTTAGATTTGAAGAGAGCCAGCGCACGGACCGCTGCCTCGTTGCCCGAGACACTCTTGCCCTGTATGGGATTGGAGGCACAGTTCGCATTTGTACACTCGGAGTTCCCACAGCCATCTGTGAGCTGGTAGTAGTACCTCTCAATAAGTTGTTTTGCAGCCGCACGCTTCCTATAAGTGGAAAAAACACACAAATATATACATATATATATATATATATATATATATATATATATATATATATATATATATTTACATACACATAAATATGTGTATAGCAAAAACAGTAATATGTAGTCATAGAGGTCAGGTGATTAACATCTTTACCGCAGCCATGTCTGGGGTTTATATCATATCTAGAATTGTGTGGTTAAGAGAAGCATTTGAAATACATGCAAATTCACAACATATTTGAAAGAGATTTGCAATTTAAGGTCTGACTTAGACCCTTCTTCTAACATCTTGTGCAAAATTGCCTTTAGTCAGAGAGATATCACCAAAAAGGTTCATTAAAAATTTCAACAGGGCATTTTCACCCAGTATAAATTGAACGTTGCTGTATTTGTTTTCCGAAAAATGCTGATAAGCGTATTGTTATAAATTGAAAAAAATTATGTTCTGGTATTTTGTGAAATGATATTCGGTACGGTCTCGGTACAGTGTACAGCCCTAATCATACTCACATGTTTTCGTCTTTTGCAGAGTCGGGAGAGTCCGGAGTAGTTACCAATGGTTTGCTGTTACTGCAAGATATACACACGATGCGTGATTGATTTTGTAAAATTTACCATTAAGTCTAAGATACTGTAGGAAGAAACAAGGTCGGAGTCAAAAAGTGCAATTTACAGTTCATTCATGTTTAGAAATAGTTTGTTCGGAAAATATTTGGTTATAACCCCATTTAAGTCATAATTGAAAATTCTTCCTATAAATATTTACCTGTCTGAAAAGGAGGTTAAAATTTAGGAAACTACCTGTCCGAAAGACAGTCTAGGAATAAATAGGCTCACAGAAGAGAAAACTGAAGACAATTGCTTATCTTCTGGTATCATTGAGAACTTTTCACTTGTAAAAAATGGAATCAAGATAGGAGTGAAGAAAAATGTCAGTAATTTCTCATTTCACAAGCATAATCTGAGCTAGGTATTGATAAAGCCTTGAGCTGTAAAATATCAACCAATTATCACCCAAATGTACCAGATCTAACATAAGTCATTCTTCTTTAAAAAAAATGGCCAGTCTCAATCTGTTTTTTTCTGTTCTCTCTAGTAAACTAGAGGTAACATTCTCCTGAATTTGAATTTTTTTTCACCTCCCTGTACTATTGAAAGTCTCACAACTGAATTCCAGTCAAAATCCATTATGATAAGACCTAGAAAAAAATTGTTTGTCTCCTGTAACTAGTGCTCGGACTTGGCCAAATTTTTCTTATCGATATATCGTCCAAAATGACGATAGATTATCGATAAAAAACGATAATTTGGTAACTTGAGGCGGCACAGAACTTACCCACATTCCGCTCCTGATGGCTCGTTATACCGGCGATGCTTTCCGGTAAACAACATCCGCCATTTTAAAATTGACCAAAATCACGTTTGTGGCGTGATTAGCAGCGTGATTTTGAAGTCCAAAATGGCGGTTTATTTACCGGAAAGCACCGCCGGTATATCAAAGTGATAGAAGTGGCGTTGTGGTGAGTAGTTATCTTGCATTTTTTAAAATTTCACATCATTTCATGTGCTTCTATTTTGGACGAGAATTATCGTTCATTATCGATAATTCCTCGAGTTATCGATAGCGCTACTATCGTGGCACAACGATCAATAAGGCGATATTTCGATTTATCGTCCGAGCACTACCTGTAACGCTACGGAAATCTCCTGTATCTGACCGGAAAGGTAGGTCAGTCAAATACATTTTGGGGGGATTACTTTTTTGTTCAAAAATGAGTGTTTTATGCATGTTTTATGTTGATTGGAAATTAAAAGGCTAGGGCCAAAAAAACTTTAGAGTACTAAGGGATTATTTTGAGGAAAAAACTTGTTAGGGTAGGGTTACAAACATCTCTTTTAGGCCTAATAGTAAAATTAAAATATGGGCTGATTTATTAAGGCATAATATTTGCCAATGGATATGCACTCCTTTAAGAATATTTACTATGTTTACTACATTAATACTGTACAGGAATGTATTCTATGGGTCAGTGTCGGTAGGTCGAAACCGTCGAATTGATGAGCCGGAGATTGGAAATGAATAGGGGCATAAAGATGTAATGAAATTGCAAAAAAAACAAAACATGTTCAAAAATCATTGGAGCTAAAACATATCAATTAAGGTTTTTTGAAGTACAAGTCAGAAAAATTGTTCCAGTACCAAAATGGGGTATGTTGTTGACACACAAATACGAATGTAGGGACTACATATAGATATATTTTTTGTTGTCAAGATATCAGCATTCCTAAATGTAAAGATCATAGGCAGATAATAAATAGCAGTGACGCAGGATAGCCAGATACTGTGCAGTCTGATGCAAGTGTCAGTGATGGTAAAGTGTTTAGATGTCTATTGCAGTTTCTGACAATTTCAATTAGGCTACGAATAAAAGGGCACAGACGCTAATGCCTGATTGCTATTACACTCCTAAGAAGTGTGAAAATAGATTGGTCTATATGTCGATGGAAGAGTAAACAAAAATAACACCGATTTCGGGGGACGAATTACATTTTTTTCTCAATCATTCGAGAGTAGACTGACACTGACAGCAACAACTAGAAATTGAGCGACGCAGAATCTTTACCTTGCGGCTTGGGCTCCGTCTCCTCTCTCGTCTGAATTCTGGCTATTTGGGTTCATACGAAAAGTGTATTTTACAAAGAATAATTTAAGGGTTTTCTTAATTAAATCCAAATAGGATAAGTGAAAGAAACTGCGTCTTTCGTGACCGTCCTACCACTGGGCCGTTTCTCTTTCATCCGCCATCTTGCGATCCAGTAAATCTCGTTGACATCTCGCAAATATTTGTCAAAATATTATTTTGGATTAGTATTTTATTTTATCTCAATAAACTAAATATTGACGAAACATCAAAATACTGCTAAAATTGATAAAGGTATTAGTTTTAGTTACCTTATTTTATTAATTTATATTTCCCAGAAGGACTTCGAGAAATGGCTGCGCCCATCACTGACTGATTTTGGGTGTCCAACACGTCAAGAATAAATTAGGTAAAGTATTTTTAGATGACGGTGAGTTTCATCCTCAAATCCGTGTAATCAGAGAATATGACATCGCATTGAGATTATTTCGAAGAAACGTTCTTCATAGCTGCTCTTCTTCCAATGGAGTAGGATGACAATATTGTGGTTTCATTTTCGCATTACTGTCTGAGTCGAGTGTCATGTCAAGTGCTCTATCTTTCAGTGTCAACTATGTCTATGGTGTCACTGTCACAGGTTGTCAGTCTGCACTCAGCCTCAGGTTGAAATGAGCGGGGTTGTGACCATTTAAGACATAAGTAATGAGCCAGCTTGCTGAGTTAGAAATCTCAACTCTAAGGGAGTTTTGATGTATCTATACATATCTAAACATTTGAGGGTCTTAGCAATCTAAAGAAGAATAAAACAAGTGGATAAGAAACCAGCCGGTCAACCTAAACAACCTAAACGACCTAAACAACCAGGCCGCAGCGAATACCCCAAAATTATGTTCTGCGCATGTTAGTGTGCAGCTTACTCTGTAGTGTAAACAGTGATATGAGAGCCCTCATTGATCTTTGTTGACTAGTGACATCACACTGAGGCCAGATTTGAGACTCCTGGGATAGCAAGGTCTTCACTATAGTGCACATAGTAATACGTCTTTCGCTACATATCCATTCTTTTATTCATCTAAGGTCATAGTCAGGAAGCAGTTAGGCCTAAAAAAAAACATGTTTGGTTCCTATTACCCTACCCTACCTAGTTTTTGTCCCCTACCCTAAAGTCTTTTTTGCCAATCCTACTGAAAAATGAATTGTTCCTACCTAAAAAATTGCCTCGCCATCCTAAATACCAATTCTCCAACCATTAAATTATAAATTTCTGGATGAACAGAAGCAGGGGCCTACAATTACAACAAGGCAAACCTTTATCAAAGCCATCCAACTCCAGGGAATTGTGCAAGTTAAAGAATAAAAATAAAATTAATAAATAAAAAAAATCCCTACCTACCCTACCTATATTTTTTTAGGACGTAATAAGAACCAAACACTTTTTTTTTTTTGGCCTTAGATGCATGAGACCTCTGAGGCTTTTGGTTTTCCAACAAAGCTACCGAGTGAGGTTATTTATAATTTCATTGTATTGTAACCATGGTAATTGATGCTTACGCCGGCGGTTCACTGTTTAGTGTTAAACCCTGATCAGGCGTGAAACTTACACCCAAATGATAAAAAAAGCTTTTGGCCTTATCGTATCATGATTTTCGTTTCTCAGTGGTATGGTATATGGCCCCAAATAGAATATATAGGATACAGCATTTATTTACATAGAGGAAATAACACGCGGGGTCTTAGCCAGGATATTCTAAATGCCAGTCCAAAACAGCATTTACAAAATTTCTGCCCGTCCAGATTTAGCTATCTCTAAATTTTTACACCAGCTTCACTTGATAGCCTTATACATGTACTGTGTTAAAAAGGTCATTTACACTTCAACCATCTTGTAGAAGATGGCTTTCTTAGTATAAACTGAGAGTAGAAGACAGGGAGTGGGCACTTGGCATGCATCATCAAATTTCGCTGCCTCCCACTGAGTCATAGATAACCTGTGTACCCTGCCTGCTGACCCCTATCTCCTTGGCAACCTATCTGACCTAGATAGGATGACATTCTGTGTACTCAGCCAGCCAGTCAGTCAGTCAGCCAGCCTCTTTCTGAAAAAAATCACATGACCAATACTTCCACAGGCTCTACCACGTAACCCGAGGCTCACATACCCCAGGTACTAGCATGCTGTGCCTATGGGGTTGCGGATCAAGGGGATGTATTTCTCTGGTATAAGAGATAGTTATTTGATCAGAAAAGTAAAAATGTAAATTCTAACTAAGTAAATTTTAACTCTTCAAAGAAAGTAATGCCTGTTAAAAAAGAACTTTTTCAGGAAACTGCCTGCAGGGCTCAACATATAGCATAGTCCCATCTCCCGGGAGATCTGAATTCCAAAAAAAGCCCTGTCGGGCTACCTTATGTTGGATTCAGGTAGTCCCCCTGGACTACCTGAATCCTGGGGAAGTTCCTCACTAAAATGCTATAAAATGGTAGCAGAAAAATAGCATCCCTTAAGCATGCAACCTACAAAATAGAAGAAAAAAGCATAAGTACCATTACTAACATGAAAAGGGGGAAAAAGAACTATTTTGCCTTTTTGGAATAAATGGCGGGGCTACCTAAAATGCTGGCGGGACTACCTGATCTTGGGTTCAGGTAGCCCCGCCAGCCTACCTGCTCCTTCTGGGGACCGTTGAGCCCTGGCCTGTCCAAAAGATAGGCTGGACTGGTCCTGTCTAAGTCCCTGACAACAAGTATAGATGTGCGCTCCATTATTAGTAGTGCTAATGCATGTCCTAAAAAATGGAACAGGAGCTAAGGAGTGAAGTATGCCAATGAACATGTCAATCATCAGCTGCACACCAAAATTTTCAGAGGACATACCCCTCCACACCCCCTAGCCTGGACAGACTGCCTCAGGCTTATTTTTACTGATGAGCTGCACACACAGGGATGTATCTGCTCCTAAATGTTAAATCTGAGGAGCCAAATCTGCCCCTGCCTGAAAATGCTATATAGCCAATCCCTGAGGATAAATTATCAGTTTTATTTTTTAGAATGGATTCGCGACCCTCCTACCTCCAAGGGCGTGGGCGTGGCCGTGGGCGGGGAGGACCCCCACCATCTGCCCCCTCCTCCTCCCTACCTGGCAGATCTCATAGTCAGGATCACACCCAGCATCACAACCAGAAGCCCAGTATGAATCGCAGCCAGTCGGAAGGCAAGGAGAACGCGTGGGGGGCAGCGAACAATAGAGGTAAGTCTTATAAGTTTGTTGCTCAGAGTTCCCCTATATCTAGAGGGCATTGGGTATTGTCTTTTACAAAAGAAAATGATTGGCAAAAAAGCAATGATGGTAAGATTGAAGATTATAAAAATAATAATGATAATATTAATAATAATAATGATAATAATGATAATGAATATAATGATAATAATAGTAATGATAATAATAAAAATGATAATGTAATAATAATAATAATAATAATAATAATAATCATAATAGTAATAATAATAATAATAATAATAATAATAATAGTAATTATAATAATAATGATGATAATAATAATAATAATGATAATGATAATAATAATAATAATAATAATAATAATAATAATAATGATAATGATAATAATGATAATAATAATAATAATAATAATAATAATAATAATAATAATAATGATAATAATAATAATGACAATAATAATAATAATAATAATAATAATAATAATAATAATAATAATAATTTTACTACTACTACTTCCACTACTACTACTACTACTACTACTACTACTACTACTACTACTAATACAACTACTACTTCTACTTCTACTACTACTACAACTACTACTACTACTACTACTACTACTACTACTACTACTACTACTACTACTACTACTACTACTACTACTACTTCTACTACTACTACTACTAGTGGATAAATGAATAGATGAATTATGAAAGTGAATAAGAAAGTATAGAAAATAAAATTAAAGAAATAGATGAATAAGATACAATGAAAAATATTTGACTTCTAACTTTTTGAGGTGGTACAGGGATGTGTCAGATTGCTTTTCATAAGGTATTACATTTTATTTTCAGGAAAGCAAGAAAGTGCCGAGAAGAGGTTTGAAAATATCAGCTCCAGGCATCAGGAATCCCTCAAGAAACACATGACCAACTACGAAGATTACGAGTCCTCCGAAGATGAGGAGGAACTCAATGACGATGGCATCCTCCAAAAACTCCTCAACTCCTACCCAGGACAGTCAGGTATTGCTCTAGCCTAGATTTCTAGGCTGTCATATGTATTTCTCTGTTATGTTTTTTTTTTGTTACCTAGCATCAATTCAAATATTCTAGGTGGTCGTAGTGTTCCATTTAGTCTACACTTATCTCACCAGGATTCAGTTTGAGTATAAAAACCCCTAGAGATCAGAGAACCAGGTGGTGCCATCTATCTACCATACCTGGTACTACACCACACTACTTGTTCAGCACAGAAGGGGATGTCAGTTTTTAGGGACTAGGAGTCTAGTCCAGTATTGCTCCAGTCACACCATAGTCCGACTAAATTACAATTCCAAAATCGGCTCCGATTATGCTAATTTTAGCAAGTCTAAATACTTGACTTGCGACCAATATTTAGGTCTGAAGTGTGTACAAATGTTGGACGAATTTCTTACAATAATCGCAAGTCAGGAAATTGAGTTGTGACTTCTCAAAATCGGTTTGAATTTGCAAATAGGATAGCATCTACAATATCTAGCTTTATATCGACTCCTACACTAGACAGTCAGGCATGGAAAGTCTGCCCAATGTATGTATGTATCTTTATTGACTATGTCTAGTGACATGAAATGAATATATGATTTAGAGAAATTAGGAGAAACCTCAAAACAAATATTTTTAAGACATAGATTCATGTGACAACTTAAGATACAATTTATTGTCAATATCTAAATGAAAACCCTGGTGTGTTTAAAATGGCATCCATATGATCTTCATATTTCTTAGGCGCTTTTGAACTTTTTTGATAGAAATATAAAGTAGATTGAAATATGAGTATCAGGTTATTGAGATTCAGGGGTGTCCAAATCTTGAAATCCTGGAGCACCGAAAGTTGGTCCAGGAGCACAGCAAGTTTTGATGGGCACTGTGCGACAATGAGTTTAAATATTGACACCAGGTGACACTACCAAATCAGCCTTAATAGCTATACATGTACAAACGCCCGAGATCACTCAATTGGTGGTATCAATGAATGGGGTTTACACGTTTTCTGAGTACAGTAATTGAAAATGCAATATGTACATTCACTTAGTCATGCTTCGGAAAATGGCCTTAGTTGAATTATCGTTAATTTAAGGTTTTGTCTTGTCGCATGTTTTAAGGCCTCTGTCGCACGCTGGTGCCACAATGCGACAGTTGGACACCCCTGAGATTGACCCCAGGTAGGCCTAATAAGAACATTTATTTCTCGGCAGGGGATGGTGCGATTGAGGATCTTGGAAGAACGGAGGAGTATGTGATGAACCAGATTAGGTCTGGGGTCAACATCTGCCTCATCTGCATAGAGTCTGTCAAGAGGACTGAAGCTGTAAGTAGTAGTCGTGTTGTGACAATTGATGGTAATTGTGTAATTATTGATTACTCAATCAGTAGACCATTTTTGTTGGGGTAATATTTACAGGAAAAATAAGAAAAAAACATGATTTTTCCTCAAAAATAGAGATTTTATGGGAAAATAAACATGATTAAACAATTTATTCAAAAAATTAACATTCCGCTTTCAAGTTTGTGATTGGCTTATATTTACATACTGTAGAACAAAAAATTTGGGCGTGTGTTTATTAGAGCTGCACTCACCACTCACGAACTCGAGTGGCTCGAGCCATGGGGCAAACTCGCCGAGCTCGAGCTGAAATGTTCAAATCGTGAGCTCGTCTATGTTAGGACCACAAACGTAACACTGAACACCTTACACACTGTATTAACATACATAACTGCTTATCGCTGTCATGTCTTCTTTACAATCTCCAATGTGTACATTCAAGCGGTGTTGAGTGTTGTACTGACCTTTGTACCTCGTCAGCACGTTTTAAAATTAAATAAACATGGCAATGTTAATAAATCTCCGCCAATAAATATTTATTTCTTGGTAGCTGGGCTGGAAAATAAGTATTTCTTTGGAAAATTGGAACGTCCGTGAGCTCATGAGCTCACGAGTCAAACGGGTGGTGAGCTCATGAGTTGATCTCCCTCCGTGAGTGCAGCTCTAGTGTTTATATATAGCGTACATAGCGTGTTGTTCCGCTTCGCTATATATAAAAACGCTGTACTTTTTTCTTTTTTTTTAGCCACTGGTGGGGGAGTGGTGGCACTGACGTCAATGAGAACAAAGAAAGAGTGTGGTGACCGCTAGATGGTGCCACTAGTACAAATACGTAGCCTTTCTTTAATCATTCTTTTTTTTGTTTTTCTGGCCTATTTTCACAAGTAAACCCCATGAGACACATTAAATACAGAGATCATGTTCGAGAGAGAGAGAGAGAGAGAGAGAGAGAGAGAGAGAGAGAGAGAGAGAGAGAGAGCATGTGTTTACTAGTTGGTGAGTGACCTATTTTAAAATCGTCGCGAGGCAGACGCCGGTATTTTTAGCTCGTCAATCCAATCTCCTGAATGGAGAATACTTATCAGAGTCAAGATATTAAGATCGCCGATACACAATGTAGCTCTATCCTAAATTACTGATAGGCAGGACCTAAATATAATCTTGCAAATATACTGACTTTATAGTTGTAGTGAGGGTAGTAATCTACTTTGACATGTTGGTTTGTGACGAGATAACCTGAGGACTACTTGACTAGAGGACGGCTTGACTTGAGAACGACTTGACCAGGAAGCCCTTTAGTCTATTAGCCTTCCACTTGCTGCAATCTTGCAGTCCGATTAAATGTTGCCCCTAGCAACCAGATGGACTTTCTAAATTTGGCATTTGTTTGTGTGTAAACAGGGCCGCCTGAACAATAACTGGGGACCTATCCTTCTGGTTTTTATGGGCAACACTCACTCTGGTAGATTGAGAGCTCAGTATGAATATGGGAATATGGGCGCCCCCTTTTGAGAGAATGCTCAAACTGCTGGCACAGGTGGCGCAGTCAGCGGCGGCTACCGTAAAGATACGCTAATATAAAGATACGCTATGATGCGAAAACTCCCCAATTCGCTATATTTGGGACATGCGTCAATTTTGTGTTCTACAGTATTAAGAAATTCAAATATAACATCTATAACTGTTATACTATATGACAGAAAAGAAGTGAATAGATTAAAGAATTCATTCACTTGTTATTGGAAATACATATATACTATCCTGGTGCACTGGATGATATTGAATTTGTTATTTAATTCATTGAAATTCTTTTTCAAAGAAAGAAAAAAAGATAAAATGTTTTTGATATTTTTCAGATTTGGGGTTGTGAAGGCTGCTATTGTGTATTTCATATAAGTTGCATCCAGAGGTGGGTGAAAGATGGCGTTTACCAGCAGACCGCACTCTCAAAAGAAAGCTTCCCAGAAAAGGACCTCCCCTGGCATTGGTAAGCAACATAGGTCTGGGATTTTTATCAAAGTATGGCTTTGATATCAAAATCTTGACCCATGTGTCAAACCATGTAAACACTGCTGTTGTGAAATCTGATGAACAGAAAAAAATGTATATTGAAACGGACCTGGTTCACCATATTTTATTTTAATCATAACCTTAGATACAGGGTCTTAGCCAGTATTTCAAAAATGCCTGTCCAAAACAGCAATTTCGAAATTTCTGCCCATCCAGATTTAGCTACTAATCTACTTCAAATCCTTATACCAGGTACTATTAATAGCCTAGTGTGTCAAAAAGGGCAATTTACACTTCAGCTATGTCCTAGAAGATGTTTTTTTGGAAAATATTTGGTTATTACACCCAGAAAGTCTAAATTGAAAAATCATCATAGAAAATTTTGCCTGTCCAAACAGGAGGGGTTTAGGAAACTACCTGTCCAAAAGACAGGTAGGACGGGTCCTGGCTAAGTCCCTGCTTAGATATAACACTGTTCATACATGCATATTTATTCTTATTTCTGGAAAAACTTGCAATTCTTGGGACTGTTGGGAGTCTTATTATTCTTTAGTGAGTTTCTTTTATCTGTGATAAATATCTAAACCAGTCTTTTTCATATTCTACTTACCATAAGAAATTGATAAGGTTGGTGAATGATACCCTTATGTTATGCATTCCAGTCCGAAGTGTAGGTATGAATACAAACAGAGTGACTGTCCCACCCGATATTTCTGCTTCTGCGGTAAAGAGGAGGATCCGACCTTTGACCCCTGGCTCGTGCCTCACTCCTGCGGCCAGACCTGCGGAAGATCGCTCAAACCCGAATGTGGACACAACTGCCTCCTGCTTTGTCACCCTGGTGAGCATTAGGGGAACTAATATATGTCTATGAAATACTTGATTTTGATCTTGAGAAAGAATTGACAGTATAAATGTAATACTTTGTTTTGTTTTGAAAAAATGTTTGTTTTGAAAATATAATGATATTGAGAAATGATCAGACTTTATAAATGGAATATCTAGATTTGAAAAGAAATCCGAAAAAAAGGTTACTTTTCGCATTCACATTGGTGCCATCTGATGAAATCTGATGTAACTTATTTTAATTCTTCTTCAAACACATCTACATTGGATAGAGAGGCTGAACTCAAGTCTCAGCTTTTCTAATTTTTTGTGTACAGAAAACTTGTTTTGAAGTTGATATGCTTTTAAATCAGTTTTAGTAGGTTATCTATCTGTTATGAACATTATGTCTACATTTAGTTTACTGTGCATCAATTTTAAAGTTTGTTATCCTACCTTATCAGGATTTTAGATGGTATTTAGCTCTATTTTATTGTAAGTTTTGCTATAGATTAGTTCAAGAATCAAAGTTCATTCAAAAATTCCAATCTTAGTTAATGCTTATTGACATTGTATGTAGGGCTTGAGATTGATTTCAAATCTCGATAAGGGCAATTTTCCCTCAAAAAACCATTCAAAAAACGTTAAACATATTATTTCCCTTGATCAAAACCATTTTTGTATCATTTACTTTTAAACTATCTTCAGCCCTAATTATATACCTAGCTTATATCTCAGCTAGGGATGGGGACCAAAAAAAACGGAAACCAGTTCAAACCGGCCTGAGCATTGCGGTTAACCAGTCAAAAACCGGACCTCCCTCTAAACGGTTCGGTTTTCTATGCATGCACAGGGTTCCTGGAGGCATAATAAAACTGTCAGCACCTACCTCCTCGCTGGCCTCACAATGTCTGCCAAGCGCGATCGCGCGACGATCAAACAGCCATTTCAAAATCTCTCAAGTCTGGTACCCTGCCCACTTTCACTATGCTCAGAAGCCTTCTGAGCGTAGAGAAAGTGCCCAGGGAGCTAGTATATAGGAACTTTCAAGAACTTTCCAGTTTAGGCAAGTTCAACCACGCATTCCATTGCGTAGTTTCATATCCAAGAAATGTCATTAATAAACCGTTTAGGAAACCGTGATAAAACCGAACCGTAGAAGCAAAACCGAGAACCGAACCGAACCGTAGAATTCTCAACGATCCCCATCCCTAATCTCAGCTTGGTGATTTTCAATGATACACATTTATTAAAAGATGGCCTGCCCTGATAGCCAAGTGGTCTGAGGCCTTGCCACTGACTGTTTGTTGTCTCTTACCTCTGACAGGGTTTCAATCCAACTAAAGGCATGTGAGATAGTTGCCTGGAATTTGGGGTTATGTGACAAGTCACAACTTAGCCTAAATATAGCACAAAAATTAAGCATGCTATCAACTAATTCTCAAATTCCATTCTTTGGTTAAATCCTTGCCCGCCTTGTCCCAAGATGGTGAAGAACAGTTGTTTCTGTGAGAAACGCACAATAAATTGATTTCCAAAATCCATTCTTTATTAAATCCTAGGACCTTGCCCGCCTTGTCCCAAGATGGTGAAGAACAGTTGTTTCTGTGAGAAACAGTCTCCGCAGACGCAGCGTTGCAGTATGCGTGACTGGTCGTGCGGTCAGCCCTGCGGCCGGACCCTGTCCTGCGGTCACCACAAGTGTACGAAGCCCTGCCACCAGGGGGCGTGCCCAGCATGCCCGGAGACGAGCCTGCAGGTGTGTGAGTGTGGGAAGGACAAGGAGGTGCGACCGTGTGCCAGCCCTGTGTGGCACTGTAAACAGGTGAGGAAAAACAGAAATTCTATAGCTAAGATAAGATAAGATAAGATAAGAAAATTTTATTAAGGTCTCATCCATAGTTGAATAATACATACATGACATGAAAAAACAATGGACGATCAACTTTGACCTACGAGGGACCATACTTTATGGACAAAGAGGAATAAACCATGTTAAAATGAGAATATCATATAAAATCAGTTCTGGGCTCATGTAGCACTTAAAAGTATAAGTTGCTCAGGAAAAAGAGGGCTAGGAGTGAGCGAGCAATGTATTTATGTGGAGGCAAAAGCCGACTGACCGGTGGTCAGTAGTCAGGCTAATTTTATGAACAATACAAGGAGGAACTACTTTTGTTCCTCCCTGTTATTTTATTGGTTCCCAGCAGTACAATGGAGCTCAGGGATAAATGTCAACTTAGGTGAGGGTAGGTATTGTACTTTAATAAAATGCAAGCCACGTCTTGGTTTGGTCACTTTCAACCCTTTCATGCTGGAGAGTTCCCTTCAAAAAGTATTGACTTGACTTATTACACTCTTGAAAATAACTTTGGATTTAGGCCTGAATTCACAAACTATTTAAAGGATAACTTTGTTCTGATTCACAAAATATCTAAGATAAGAGATGATATTGTTGATATTTTATTGTATCGCGAAAATTTCAAAGGTGCCAATCCAAATCCGGGCCTATGAGAATTCTCAGCATTATTAGAGTTTGTTGATTTTTTGTGACTCTAATTATATTAACCCTTCTGAAAAATGACTGAAACCCTGGCACATGGGTACTAATCTGAGAGTACTCTGTGAGATCTTTTCCAAAATCTTGTGTCCTTGTGCTCAATTAGAGCTATCTAATGAATACCAACATGACAGGGTTTAGATGGTTTTAAGAAATCTTTGTGTCCTTGTGCTTTGGATGAAAGTGGCTTCAGCACTGGAAGAGTTAAGATATCATATAGTTTAGGTGATATTGATAGTGTATCGTACCGCAAATATTTTTTAAAGTTTAAAGTTTTTCAAACCAATCCCATATCCAGGCCTCTGAGAATTCTCTGCATTATAAGAGTTTATTGATTTTTTGTGACCCTCTATTTTTATTAGTTTATATTAGAGTTGTGATGGCTTATTTCTGCCTGTTTTCAGATGTGTGGCAGGCAGCTGAGCTGCGGTCACCACGTGTGTGAGAAGGTGTGTCGTAGTGGGCAGTGTGGGCAGTGTCCAAGATCGGGAGAGAGATCGTGTCCTTGTGGCAAGACCAGTAAGTAATGATGATAATAATAATTATAATAATATTAATGATAATAATAATAATGATAATGATAATAATAATAATGATAATGATGATGATAATAATGATAATAATAATGATAATAATAATGATAATGATAATGATGATAATAATAAATATAATAATGATAATAATAATAATAATAATAATAATAATAATAATAATGATAATAATAATAATAATAATAATAATAATAATAATAATAATAATAATAATAATAATAATAATAATGATAATGATAATGATCTTTATTTCACAAGGGTAACACAGTCATATACAGGATTTGATTTTCACTGTGGCTATCACATTTAAGGATTATACCTTTCATGCTTCAGGCCACAGCGTTGAAAATTATTTTGCAAGGTATAGTTGCTTGAATGCTAAGAGAGATGGTGCCATTTTCATATATAATGATAAGGAATTCAAAATGACTATGCCTTGGTAAGTGAATGAGTGTTTAGAGTTTGATTGGTGGAGTTAAGTGATGTATTTGAGCCCATAAAAACAACCACATACCTTATGCCATTGGCATCTCCCTTGTTCCAGAATGTGATTTTGAGGGGGTTTTCATTTCCAGAGTTTACATTACCTTGCACAGAAGACATACCAACTTGCCAGGACACATGTGAAAAATTCCTGGAGTGTGGGCTTCACCAGTGTAGCGAGAAGTGCCACACGGGACCCTGCGGAACAGTAAGCAATTTCTTAAATAGACTAAAATGGCGGCTGCCAGTAGCCCCATTGTGTGTGTGTTAGGATGTGTTTAAACAGCAATGTACTTCTTGTTTGAAGGTTGGCAGTGGTGGGGATTGAATGTAAGTAGAGACTAGGGTTCGGATGCGAAGAGATTTTTGGTATCGATTGATCGAAAAAATATTTCGAACAATTAATCAATTCGGTTCGAGTTTTACGGCCACATGCCGTAGTTTTAAGGCGAACGATTTTAAACATAATTGTGCCGCAGCATGAGCCGGTATATGCCCAGGCACACGTGTGGTGTACCGCGGCAATTGATGAATCGGTGCACCAAATATGGCGCAATAGATTTGTTTACTCTTGAGAGTTGACACAGAGCCGTTCCGTGTCACTTCGCGAAAGTTCTAGAGAATTTTCTATGTTTTGTATGTTTTGGCCGCGTAATTTCGCAAAAAATTGTTTAGAAATTACACATTTGAAATAATCGATTATTTCAAATGCCATTCGAACGGGTCTAGTCGGCCTCACCTCAACCAAATGCTTGAGTTTTCGCTTAATCGTCCGACCACTAGTAGAGACTACTCTATGAAGTTGTTTCGGCCTATGTTTTATTCATGGTGTGATTGTCCTTTTGGTTAAATGATTAAATAAAGCTTCCCACAACATAGAGTCTGTCATTTCCTCTCTAAACCTGGCCATAGTATCTACTCATCTCAAATCTGACTTAAAGGTGGACACAATATATCATATGACTGGTTAGTAGTAACTGGAGATATTTTTCAGTAGTGGATATGAAGAAAAAGAAAAAATATAAAAAGGTTATGAAAAAGATATAATCATTTTTCTTTGATGAAAATAATAGCTGAGGAATATCTAGGAATATTATGTTGGAGTCGGTTAAAATGACGTAACAAATTTGCATATTTCTAATTTTTTCAGTGTCGACATACAGTAGAAAAGAAATGCCACTGTGGCCAGCGTAAGAAAGCTATCCTGTGTTATAAGGATTATACGTGTGAAACTAAATGTACGAAGATGCGTCAATGTGGGAAGCACCCTTGTAAAAAGAAGGTAAGAAAACTATCCTGTGTTATAAGGATTATACATGTGAAACTAAATTTACAAAGATGCGTCAATGTGGGAAGCACCCATGTAAAAAGAAGGTAAGAAAGCTTTCCTGTGTTATAAGAATTATACGTGTGAAATAAATGCACGAAGATGCGTCAATGTGGGAAGCACCCTTGTAACAAGAAGGTAAGAAAGCTATCCTGTGTTATAAGGATTATACGTGTGAAACTAAATGCACGTCAATGTGGGAAGCACCCTTGTAAAAAGAAGGTAAGAAAGCTATCCTGTGTTATCAGGGTTATACATGGTTGACAAATATTTCAGACGACCGTTTGCTGTCCGTTTGTGCACAAATGGGTGACCGATATATCAGAAGGAAAGGGAAAAGAAATTCAATGAAAATCAAGAAAATAACACTTTAGGAGAATGCAAGCAATTTTTACAAGAAAAAAAATCCATACATTGGACAGCAAACGAACAGCAAACGGTTGATCGATGTTTTAGTGCACAAACGTTGACGTGGGCAGTTTTATATTCGTTTGCTGTCCAAAATCGGTCAACCGTTTCCTGTCCGAAATTTTTTGTGCTGTATAATAAAACTTTATGTGTATGTTTCTTTTGTTGCAGTGTTGTGATGGTTCTTGCCCGCGCTGCGAGCTGCAATGCAACAAGACCCTTGGCTGTCGTAACCACAAGTGTGCGAGCCCCTGCCACACGGGGCCCTGCTACCCTTGCCCCCTCACCGTCGAGATAAAATGCACATGTGGCGCCACCTCCATCACGGTACCCTGTGGAAGAGAGAAAACCACCAACCCACCAAAATGTCGCAAACCTTGCAGGTATGGAGATTTTAGTGTGGAACTTGCAGTTCTAAGTTTAACTCATAGGAGGCATGGATACTGTATACTATATAATTTAAACCAGGGAGATTCTTGTAAGTTATAAGTCACTGGTTTAACAGTTAACACACAGGGGCATGGTCAGGGATTCTGGTATAGCCTGGATCAGCATTTTCTACTTATACTACAGAACATTAACTTATTCGAGATCTAGTGATGTTGGGATATTGAAATTGATCACTGTGTTTTATCTATAACAATAGGGTATTTCTAGGATCCCATTTGAGCAATGATGCCCTTTAATACATTTACCTATTTCATATCTTATGATTTGGGTATATTGAAACTTTGTACCATAAACTTGGTAAATATCATAATAATGGATGTTTGTAGGATCCCACCTGATTGTCACCATGAGACGAGAGACAAGCATCGAGCAATGATATCTTTTAATACATTTACCTATTTCATAAATTATGATTTGGGTATATTGAAACTTTGTACCATATTTCCTAATAATGTATGTTTGTAGGATCCCACCTGATTGTCACCATGAGACGAGAGACAAGCATCGCTGTCACAAGGGGCGTTGTCCAGCCTGTCGCCAAATCTGCGGCAGAGCACTGACCAACTGTGACCACACGTGCCCCAAGAGATGTCACACTGCTGTACTGACAAAGATACAAGAAAAGGTAGGGAGAGTTCTGTGTAAATATTGCAAATTATTCAAGTATCAAATTTAATGCAAAAAAATAATTTTTATTCCCTATTAACAATAAAAAATCCTCAGAATGGAAAATAAAAATATCAGATTTTTTTTAATCATAATATTTGTATTGATATTTTGCACTGTGAATATACTTACTAGTATATAAAATTGGTCATCTTTATTTCTTGTTGTTGTTGATGTTTGGCACTAGTATTCCTTTGTTTTTTATAATCATAACTTCTTTATTGATATTTTACACTGAATATTAAAATATAAAATACAAAATTGATCATCTTTATTTGTTTGTTTTTGTAGATGTTTTGTTCTAGTATTTGTTTGTTTGTTTATAGATAGAGCGTGCTGGTCCGTGGGTGCCTTTGCCAGAGGCGCGTGTTGAGGTGGTGGAGCAGCCATGTCCGCCATGCCAAGTACCCATCGCCATCATGTGCGAGGGAAAACACGAGGTAAGATCATGCCTGCAGATATCCCCTCATCTGTCAGCTGGGGACTTAACCCTTCTAATGCTATGACTACTTTCGTCCAAAGCACAAGGATGCAAAGATTTTTGTAAATAATCTAAACACGAGGTAAGATCATCCATTCATGTCTGGAAATATCCCCTATTCTGTCACATGGGGACTTAACCCTATTTATGCTGCAGCTACTGTCGTCCAAAGCACAAGGATGCAAAGATTTTTGTAAATGATCTAAACACGAGGTAAGATCATCCATTCATGGCTGCAGATATCCACTCATCTGCCAGATGGGGACTTTACCCTTCTTATGCTACAGCTACTGATGTCCAAAGCACAAGGATGGAAAGATGTTTGTAAACCATCTAAACCCTGCCATCTTGGTATTCATTAGATAGCCCTCACCGAGTACTCTCAGATGAGATGTATGTTTTGTTTTAATTTCAAGTGTGTAACTTATATAAAATGTATGTTTTGTTTTAATTTCAAGATTGTATCTAATATGTGATATATGTTTTGTTTTAATTTTAAGAGTGTATCTAATATGAGATATATGTTTTGTTTTAATTTCAAGATGGCCTGCTCTGATGGCCACGCCGTCGAAGGTGCCGCCACTGACTGCTTGCTGTCTCTCACCACTGCCCGGGTCCGAGTCCCGACCTGGGCATGTGAGAAAGTTGCCAGTGACTTGGGGTTAGGCGGTGGTTTTCGCCGAGTACTACGGTTTCTTCCATTGCTTACAACTGGCTAGTCACAAATTAGCCACATTATGGCATATATGTGACGAAAAATGAAATTCCAAAAAAAAAATAAAAAATCCCAAAGTTCTAATTTTAAGAGTGTATCGAATATGAGATGTATGTTTGTAAGAGTGTATCTAATATGAGATGTATGTTTTGTTTTTGCAGAGAAGTCAGATGGCGTGCTGTGAGCTGAAGCCGTTCTCGTGTGAGAGGGAGTGTGGTCGCCTCCTTCCCTGCGGAAACCACAACTGCCAGCTGCTATGCCACGAGATCAAAAACGCTCCAGATGATATCAACGTAAGTTCATACATGGTACCCCTAGTTCCTTAGATGAATAAACACAATGGATTGGTCGCCAGAGATCAATTACCATGTGGCCTATAGTGAGGCCCTGGACACACCTAATCTCGCCGAATCTAGTCTTAGTGTGACGTCTCTAGGAGACAGACCAATGAGGACTCTCGTATTTGTTAACATTATAGAGGAGGTTGCCCATGTGTATGCGCAGAACGCATCATTTGAGTGACTCTCGTCAAAAACTTCTAGGAGTCGTGTCCAGCCTGCTGAGCGAGATCTGCTGGTTGCATATCCAGTGATTGACATTCGTGCTAGTTCTCTACCTGTATGCAGAATACTTTGTTTTTCATAACTCCGACTATCTGTCAAATAGTTACATATCATATTGTCGTAGATATGTATCTGTGGCTACAGGACGGTGGTGGCACCTTGCGGGAAGCTAGGTAACTATAAGCCAGTCCCAAACAAGATGCTGAAAAATTAGATGTGATTAGATTAACCCTGACAACAAAACTCAGACCGTCGCAACTTGACATTCCCAGGACAGGACAACTGTAAAACCAAACACTAGCAGATGGCTAGCAGATGGTAATAAGTCTGTGAATATGTCTTGTGCTATGTGGCATCATGCCTGGGTTGGCCACAACCAGAAAGTTATTATGCTACAATATAGTTAGATCCAGGCAACACTGGTCAAGACCTAAAGCTTAACGGTACATGATTGCACTAGATCTTTATGTTAATGCTGATGTCGATGACAAAGGGGGACGCCACAATTTTTAATTATTATTTGAAGATAAGACTTCAAAATTATATCATTCTTCTTGTACTGAGCTCTCTGTAAGAGATGATTGATTCATTAGTTCTCCTGGACCAATTGTTACAGACTAGTGGTCTCTATGATACAGGTTACAATTTCCCCTGTTTGTTACTTGTATGTACTGTAGAACACACAATGTATGCGTCTGTTTATATATAGCGTACATAGCGTATATATATATTATATATATATGTGCTTCGCTATATATAAAAATGCCATACTTTTTTTCTGTACTTTGGCGCTGTCAGCGGCGGCTACCATCGCTAACATAAAGATATGCTATGATGCGAAAACTCTCCAATTCGCTATATTTGGGACACGCGTCATGTGTGTGTTCTACAGTATGTGTTCTCTTGTAGATGAACAGAGGTGCATCAAGCCTCGTCCAATGGTCTCTCTAAGTTACTATTTACCCTGTTTGTGACTTGTATATAATACGTTCTCTTGTAGGCGGGCGAGAATTGTGAGAAATGCGAACAGAGGTGCTCAAAGCCTCGTCCAATGGGCTGCAAGCATCGCTGCGCTCTGACGTGCCACCCCGATGAGTGTCCGCCGTGCGGCTCCCTCCTGCGCATGCGCTGCCACTGCGCGATGCTGCTCCTGCATATAGAGTGCGATAAGTGGACGCACGGGAACGAACAGACCAGGATCCATCTACAGGCCTGCACCAATCAGTGTCCTAAACCGGTAAGGCTCGTAAAATGATAATGGTGATGACGATGATGATCATGATGATGATAATAATAATGATAAGCCTTACCATTGGAGTGAGTTACCCTCTTTAAATAAAGATTATTATTATTATTATTATTATTATTATTATTATTATTATTATTATTATTATTATTATTATTATTATAATAATTGTCTGTTAAGTTAATTTTTATTTAGTATATTCTATTCTTAGAAATCCTATCGGCTGGGAGATTTGTCAAATTGCCAGGCAGGGTCATAGCCAGGGTTTAGAACTTGGGTGACAAGAATTAGCAAATGTAAAAATTTTGGGCATCCTATTTTTTCGAAGGGAGACCACAACATACTTATATCACTACCATACTATCATACATACACAAACATTTATTTATTGAAATAAGGCATAATGAGTTTTTATACAATTACAATTACAATTATATGCATTGGAATTGAAATTGACATTTTTAGAAATTACTCTCAAAACATTTGGGAGTCCTGAGGGTTGGTTTTTGAGGTTTTGAGTGTCCATATGACACCCAGACGGCCTGCTGGCTAAAACTATGTTGCTTGGGTTGTACATGAAGTCCTATATCTCTCTGTTCCAGCTTTCGTGCGGTCACCAATGCACGGCCATCTGTCACCAGGTGGAAGTGCCCCAGCTCTGTCTCTGTCTCAGTCTCTCTCTCTCTCTCTCTCTCTCTTTCTCTCTCTCTCTTTCTCTCTCTCTCTCTCTCCTCTCTCTCTCTCCTCTCTCTCTCTCTCCTCTCTCTCTCTCCTCTCCTCTCTCTCTCTCTCTCTCTCTCTCTCTCTCTCTCTCTCTCTCTCTCTCTCTCTCTCTCTCTCCCTCTCTCTTTCTCTCACCCCCTCTCTCTCTCTCTCTCTCTCTCTCTCTCTCTCTCTCTCTCTCTCTCTTTCTCTCTCTCTCTTTCTCTCTCTCTCTTTCTCTCTCTCTCTCTCTCTCTCTCTCTCTCTCTCTCTCTCCCTCCCTCCCTCCCTCCCTCCCTCCCCCTCCCTCCCTCCCTCCCTCCCTCCCTCTCTCTCTCTCTCTCTCTCTCTCTCTCTCTCTCTCTCTCTCTCTCTCTCTCTCTCTCTCTCTCTCTCTCTCTCTCTCTCTCTCTCTCTCTCTCTCCCTATTGATGGCTCTGACAGAATTATAGAATTAAGTTTTGATAAATTCTTATATTTCTCCATTACAGCTTTCGTGCGGTCACCAATGCACAGCCATCTGCCACCAGGGGAAGTGCCCCAGCTCTGTGCTGTGCAACAAGAAGACCATCGTGCGCTGTCCGTGCCGCAGGAGGAAGCGGGATTTTCCCTGCCACGACGTCCAGGCCAAGATAGCTGTAGTGGAATGTGATAAAGTATGTAAGGACATCCAAGACAAGATTCAGAGGGTAAGATAGCTACTAGTGCTTGGACGATTACTGTAAATTACTTAAATATGGCGTGAACATTATATAGCGCAATTATGGTACTGCCATGGATAGTGTGATCCAAGTATAGCGGTGAACGGGAACAGCAGCGGCAAGTTCAATTAAGAATTTAATAAAGACGGGGATGTTATTATAGCGCATATGGGCAGAGCGCTATTATCGTTATCTTATTGTTCCCGCTATATAAGTGATTTACAGTAATCGGTAGTTTGATCGAATGTCTGTGGTGAAATCAGACTGACTTGTTCGAGAGATGTGTGCAGTATACAAAAAAGGCGATCGTTTGTGCAATTATGTGAAAAATAATTTCGATTAATCTAAGCAAAAAAAAAAATTCACATCTGAACCGTAATAACTACCACCCCCAGGGGTGGGACAGGGGCCAACTGCACAAAAAACTTATGTCAAAAACTAACTTTATTGCTATTGTTGTAATTGTTGACGTAAGATTTTTTGTTTGTTGAAGACAAACACTTAGCTAAGATTTGACTTAAGATTCTTGTGCAGTCGGCCCCAGGATTTCTGTGAATGGGTCTTCTGCATGAGGGCGGTTGGTTTTAACAGAGGGGTAGATTTACCTCAAGTGATACTTTTAAAAGAGAAGAGACAATTCAATCCTCATTCTGGGTTTAAATGTTTTCAAAATTCTTTGCGACCTTGTGCTTTGGACTCAGCATTGGAAGGGTTAACCATACATGTAAGAAATTTCAAACTTTACTTATTTTTTTCAGGAGAAAGATGAGAAGGAGCAGCAGAAGAAGGAGGAGGAGCTCCGTAAGCAGAGAGAGGAGGTGGAGGAGTTTGAGAGGAGGATGCGGGGAAGGAGGCGAAAACCGCGAAAACAGAGAGTGGAGGTCGAGGAACCCACCTTTTTCGAGAAACACCGCAAGATGCTCATCGTGTCTACTGCTGTCGCCGCCATAGCTATCGTAGTCTTCTTCATCACGCAAATGGCTTGAAATTAACAACATAGCTCACATTCCTATCATCTAATTGATTAACCAATTCACACCTTGAGTCTACTTGTCTAATACATTTGAAGACTTTTTGTTAACCCTTCTGCTGCAGGAGCTCTGATCAAGTAGACTTAACCTTTATGCTTCTGATGGCTAATTTTGCAAATACAAAATGATGCATAAAACCTGAAAGATGACTGAAACCCTGTCACATGGGTACTAATCTGAGAGTACTCAGCAAGAGCTATCCAATGAATACCAACATGACAGGGTTTAGATGGTTTTCACCTTTGCGTCCTTGTGTTTTGGATGAAAGTATCCTCAGCATTAGAAGGGTTAACATCATGGCACCTGCAAATGTGAGGCTTGAAATTAACATCATATCTCACATTCCTTTAACCTAATTAACCCATTCGCACCCTGAGCATACTCGTCGTCTTATACATGTGAAGACATTTTGATAACCCAATCATGCCTGTATCTCTCAAAAACGCTTGGCTAATTTGCTGATACCACTCTAACAAAATAAATTTTCAAAATATATTTGAAGAGGAATTGTTGATCGAAATCTAACTCAGTGCTAGGGTGACACCTAGATTTCAAGCTAGGGGTCCGAAACGATCTTTCAATAAAAAATGAGTGGATTTCTGGTTATTATACATACTTTGTTAGGCACTTTGTTATTACAATTTTACAAAATAATTGAAGGACAGTTTTTGATAGTGTTCTGATAAACATTTTTCCTTCAAATATTTTACCTATTTTGGTTTAGGCCCGAAAGATTTCTTCAAAATTGTCCGGCTTCTTTTGGCTGCTGTAAGCATAACTGGAGTTAAGAAGTCACTTAGAACATGTTTGCACTTCTGATGCAAAAAGGCTAATATTTCAAGCAGTTAACTTTCCTTGTTTTAAAGGGAAGTGCAAAAGTTGTAGACCAGTGTACCTTTATAATCATAGAATAATCTAGAATGATGTTGATACTGTTTTAACCCGTATGCTGCTTGTGGCTAATTTGGCCAATACAAAATGAGGCAAAAAACAAAAAAAAAATGACTGAACCCATGGCACATTGGCACCCATCTGAGAATACTCAGTGAGAGCTTTCCAATGAAAACTGATATGACAGGGTTTAGATGTTTTTCAAAAATCTTTGTGGTCTTGTGCTTTGGACAAAAGTAGCCTCAGCATTGGAAGGGTTATTCATTAATTGACTGAAAATATACTGCTTCTGTGTGTGATTTACTATGAGAATGTAGCATTTGTGCTTTCTGGCTATGAATGGGTTAACTTAACTTAATTTAACAAGGGAAATTCTCTTCCCAGCAAACCTTTTATGTACATAGAAATTAAGAATACTTAATATCTGTTATTGAATGCTCGTTTTTCCTGACTAAGAGTAAATTGATATATTCACAATCAAATTCCTATTTTCCCTAGTGGTTGATACTGTTGTCAAGTGATATTTGCCAAAAATGATTACTGCATCTTCTATTGAGATTTGTGTATGTGAAGAATAAGCTATCTTTGTTTGTACATGTGGATACATGTAATGTGATAATGTTATCTTAGTATCAAAAGCATTTGACTTGGGAAAACATTTCCTACACAGAAAGAGGTACTTGTATATTGAAAGTTCTAATATTGTAAATTTCTTATATTTTTCATTGTTAGTTATTATGACATGGTTGTAGTGAATTTCTGTTGTTTTGACCATGAGCGGTTGGCCAACTAATCAGAACAAATCAGCCAACCAGAAGTGAGTTAATATATTTGTAATATAGGTGATAAACCAATCAGAAGGCCTGTTAGAATTCTTTTTCTGACTCATTATTTTACTGAGAAACCTTATTTGGCTTGATACATGTCTTTTATGATGGTAAAATTTATGAAGTGATGTTATTATTATTATAGTAAAGGATAAGTTGCCTAACCCAACATGGTTGAATTCAGAAAAGCTCCCATTAGATCTTGACCTCTCTGCACTCAACATTGATGGGTTACACAACCTATCATGGTAGACATATGCTATTCATATGAAAGTAATGGTGGAACCTGACCCATGACTTACTATTTGTCATTCAGTGTTTAGAATATCAGTGGTATGATCATTGAAAAAATCATTGTTTTCTTTATCAACAAGTATACCTCATGGAAGAGCACCCTGAATGAAATTTATATTCACTATTATAGTGCTGTCCTCTCTCTCTCTCTCTCTCTCTCTGACTCTCTCTCTCTGAATCTCTTTCTCTCTCTCTCTCTCTCTCTTTCTCGCGCACTCTCTCTCTCTCTCTGACTCTCTCTGACTCTCGCTCTCTCCCTGACTCTCTCTCTCTCCCTGACTCTCTCTCTCTCCCTGACTCTCTCTCTGACTCTCTCTCCCTGACTCTCTGACTCTCTCTCTCTCTCTCTAAGTTTTTCTAAGTATGTAATGTTCTTATCAATGAGGTTGAATAATTCTTTGTCTAAGCTGAGATAAGTATATAAGGGATTTGCAATTCTATTGTATCTCAAGGTATCTTGAGTGTAAATGGATTATCGTTGGTCCAACTCTCATGTTTGCAGAATTAGCTTAGCCTTATTTTGCATTACACATGGGAGATAACTGGCAGCTTCCGATCCCTATATATACTCATCCCTGGTCTTAAGTATTCCTAGTCATTATTACGTTCATACTTCAAACCAGTCCATTTATGGGCTGGTGCGTGTCACAAATATAGGACTTTTGATATATCAGGAAAATGCTGATACTTGTATAAATAGTATGATGTCCTCAGTTACAGATAAAGCATTATATTGATATGCGTCATTATGACAATTTGAATTAAACCCCTTTCGCTGCTGGTGGCTAATTTAGACAAAACAAAATTATTTTCAAAAAATGTTTGAAAAATGACTGGAACCCTGACACATTAGTACTCATCTGATAGAGCTCAGTGAGAGCTTTCCAATGAATACCAACATGACAGGGTTTAGATAATTATTAAATATTTTTTGCGATATTGTGCTTTGGACAAAAGTAGACTCAGCATCAAAGGGGTTAAGAATAGATGTTATCCTTTTAGAAAGTTTGGGTCACTTTGATGTATAAACATCTTATTTAGCAGGAGCCTTGATCAAAGAGATCTGTTCATGGTCACTGACCCCAATCTGGCTCTTTATGTGATCAATGAATGGCCAATAGGATGCAGGCAACAAAATGAAGAACTGTTTGCACTCAGTTGGTAGCTATTTGCTTCATATTACTGAGGCCTTCTGCTAGAAAATTCATACATCAAAAACATACTAAAAAAAACACAGCTAATATTTGACTTAGGGGTTTTCTAGAAAATGGCCCATGGTGAACTTATTGTGTACGAGTAAGATTTTCCGTGCATTTAATACTGATTCTAGGTTTGATGATTCCACATTTTTTACCTCATCCATTAATATCTGGAGTGCCTACATAATCTGAAACTCTAACCGTTAATATTCAGCGAGAATATTTGAATTATACTTGTAGAGGGGTTGTTAAAACCTGACAACTTGACAGCTGTCAGTCAAATATCTGAAAATATTGCTTTGTGTTGATAATATTTTCTTGTGTATCTGACCATATTTACACTTTAGATATGAATGGATTCCCTTCCAATTGGCTTTATTCTTATTCACCATTGAAAATTAATTGAACATTAGCTGTCGGTCAAATATCTGAAAATATTGCTTTTTAATCAAAATATTTCCTTGCGTCTGACCATATTTGCACTCTAAATGGGAATGGATTGCCCTTAGTCCTATTCACCATTGAAAATTGACTATCTTTTTACACTGTAACCTGCTCTTACACTGACATTAATCGAGGTACTTAACTGCATAGAATATATGGAGAAAATTATTTTTGCCAAATGTTACATAATAAATGTATTTCCTGTGAAATGTGAACTTTTTTTGTCTGACGTGATATTTCCCGGCCCCCATCTTCACATTATTTTGACCCAATTGTGGCATGTTCAGCAATATTAGTCCTTACACTGCTGGTGGCTAATTTGGCCAATTCATAACGATGCAAAAAAACTGAAAAATGACAGAAACTCTGGCACATGGGTACTCCTCTGAGAGTATTCAGCGAGAGCTATCCAATGAATACCAACATGACAGGGTTTAGATGGTCTTCAAAAATATTGTTTAGATCAATTCTTTAGACTAAAAATAAAAACAAACTTGTCATCTACAATAGTGTCAACAATTTATTCCATAAAGTTTTGAATTCCTTGCACATAGGCAAGGAAATCACTTGCTAAGCAAGTAGAAAATACATAAAATACATCATTACACCAGATTTTCCATTCTGTGACGTCACAGTTGCACTGTAAATCACAACACTCAACAGCACAAATTGAACCAGAGGCGCCATCTTTTGGGCTGCAAGATCACTATGGCAAAAGGTAAAAAATAAAGGAAATGACTTCAACAGCATTACTTGTTTATACTCAAAAATATAATTCAATGAGCTTTAGTCACTAAAAACTTTCAAAACTGGCAAAAGATTTTATCAAAGCTAGACAAATCAAAATTAATTTTCATATTCAATTTCATAGGATTAATTGAGCTTAAATACTGAGTTTGAAAATTATTATATTCATGGAACTATTTTCTTTATCCATGATTCATATTATACATTTTACATCCAAATTTAAAGATGTATTTACTCCATTGGTAAATGCATCAAAATCATACCTTATCTAGGTTATCATGACCTACTTAGAGAAAATGGGTCATCTGGCAAGAGCATTCTGGGTAAAGTTGCCACAATACACCTGTACAAATTTATACATATAGCTCATCTTGCATGAAGTCCGTCTCCTACCATCTAAATACTTATAGAGTATGAAAAAATGTACACATCGGGACTTTATACATTACTCCTTACTTAATACCATACTGCACAATACTGTACAACTGGGACTGTACGATTCCACAATATTCACAAAGATCACATGCGGCAAAATGACTGTGCATCAACAAGAGATTGCTAAATATTATTTAACACTTTTGTGCCTGAAGGTCTTCTTGATAAGTGCAGTTGTCTGGACCTTTGAGCCCAGACTGACCCATATCATGTGATTTTGTAATCGATTCAAATAACTTTTGAATCAATCACAAATTCACAAAATATTTTTAAGGACAAATGTGTTGGATTCTGATCAACATTTCTCCTAATATTTTCTGAAATAATTGCTTTTGTTTAAGAGATATCACCAAAATAGCGAGGCTGTTTTGCGCCTTTCCAGCATGAATGGGTTAAGATGTTTCAAGGATGTGAGCCCTGAAGCTATTCTTATTCATGGCTACCCTTAATTATTTCACACTTGTAAAGTCTAAGGTTTTTGGTATATCCCGAAAGTTAATTACAAGTTTATTTGGTCATGCCGAATAGGAACAAATTATAGATCAAAAAAGCTATGTAGGAATCACAAATCAATTTAAGAAAATCTTAAAAAGACATTATAAATGATAGCAGTCTCTTGTTCATACCCCAAGCATTTGGACCAATAGCCTTAACTATAATATAAATATCCTCAATAGGCAAAGCAGTCAAAAATGGACTCCAAAAGGAGCTATACTTGCAATAAGTCTTCTCTTGCACTAGACAAGAACATCAGTCAAAAGGTGACTTAATTCTTTGTTGTGAACAATACAAAATGTACATCTTGTAAAATTGCAAAACCAGTCAAAAAGTGATTGTAAAATTGGATGACCTGATTTGCAATATCCATGATATCTACATACACCGAAAGAGGCCATGAACAATGTCTTAACATCCATAATGTGGTAAGCCCACTTATGCTCAGTCCTATCATAATACAGGCAAACTTGGATATGACAGACTCAATGGGACCAAGAAAATTGGTCCGTTATATGCAAAATCTGTCATATACAGATGACACATACTTGATATGCATGGGACTGGGACAAAGCCAATCGTCCGTCATAGACAAAAGTCTGTCGTACAGTGGTCCGTCATATCCAAGTTTACCTGTATATCCATATATCACATCAATAACCATTTCACATTTAGAATTTAGACAAGTCTGAACATAGTTCTCTACCAATATTCCAACAACCATCAAATTCTATCTATCCTTTTAATGTTGTTTATCAAAAATGGTTTTCTCCTTAATTTTTAGCAATGACCATCCAAAATCATATTAACTTGAATACCATATTTTATATTAAAATATCATTATCAATAATATTATCAAAACAGCCATCCTTCGAGACGGTATTCTCTCTAACATTATCATAACAACCACACTAGATGGTATTGTTTCTAACATTATGGTGCTATCTATCAAAGTCAGTAGTATCTCTAACATAGTAGAGATATCTATTAAAGAAGGTATTATTTCTAATATTATCATGACATTTATCCAACATGGTAGTTTTATACCATTATCTATGGGACCATTCATGATATTTTCACTACGATTGTCATGTCAATCACTCAAATTTTCAAATCAAATGCATGTTATTATATTTCATCTAATATACAGAAGCACTTCATCTAACACCTTTCTAACTTACATCCTTTTTGTGTAATGTTCAGTTACTACCCTTGAAATATTTTGTGAGTGGTTCCAGCCACTAATTTTCATGATGCCTGACATGTCAAAAATTATGAAATTTACCTTCAAGGAGGAGAATATTTTATGGGAAATATTTGAACAAACTTTGTTTCACAGAATTTGATGAACTTCTAAATAAACAGATTTTTCTCAGGTAAATATCTTTCAAAATCTATTTAAGGATAAAGTCAATCTGAGAATGAAATATGCAAGTTTTTCCAAAGGGTGTCCACAAGAATTTACATGAAATCATATGGACTACTCACCCTTTAAACAACTGCACTGCACACATGGTCTGACAACTTTGACCATGTCTAGGGGTACCCTCAAAAAGCACCATCTAATACTCTGATAATATACTTATTATGAAAATAATTTAAGGGTAGCCCTTACGCTGCTGGTGGCTAATGTGGCTGTTAGAAAATGATCCAAAAATCCTGGGAAATGACTGAAACCCTGGCATATGGGTATTCATCTGAGAGTACTCAGTGAGAGCTTTCAAATGAATACCAATATGTCAGGTTTTAGATGGTTATCAAAAATCTTTGCATCCTTGTGCTTTGGATGAAAGTAGCCTCAAATATATTCCCTCAAATATCTTAACAAAATCATGTTTCATTACCTAGATATTTTCATGAGTATCATAGTATTTAGAGGGTGCTCTAATAGGGGAACTGATTGATACAAGTGCACACAACTTGCAATTCCTTGCAATATGAAAAATTGAAAGAGGGATCATTCTTCACTAATTGCACAATTACACTTTCAATCATTTCACTCAATAACCTTTGTCTAATAAGTATTTACAACTATTCCTTGATCACCTGAGTTTTTCCAAGGTGAATTCGAAAATCTTTTTGATTCATTGATTGTGCTGCAAATTTGAAATAGAGTCACTACGGCCGATAAGGATATCAGCTTTTCTCCTCCATTTCAAAGTTCTCCAGATTTGCACTCTCTAGTATTTCCATCAGGGCAGGATCCCACGTTGGCCACTGAACCTGGACATAGTTCGCATCATCCCCGAAAAACGAGCCTTCCACATGGGGAATGAACTCGTCGAATTCAAAGCCGTCGTCTTCGAGTGAGATGATGTCCGAGGGTGTACCGGCATCCTTGCCCGCGGGGTCGTGGTTGCGCTGTAGGCGTTTTGCCAACATGGGGGACAGACCGGCCGTAGAGGATGACGGGGTGTTCGTGTTCGAGGCCTCGGGGTTGCTCTGCTCAGGGCTCTGCCCGTCGGGCCGCAGATTGCAGCGCAGGGGCAAGGGCTTGACGACGGGCTTATTCGAGGAGTTACGGAATGTAGGAGTGCCCGGGTGCGACCCGGTTGTTGATGGGGTGCTGGCCCGACTGTCCGCTAACACCCCTTTGTTCCCGACCTGTCTCTCAGGGGTGCCACCCCGCCGATCACCCTTACCACCCTTCGCCCTGACCTTATCTGAGATCTTACCTTTACTACTACTGCTAGACGTCGGTGAGGTCGCTCCTGGGGTCGTCTCTTGACGCTGCTTTTTTGGTTTACCATTTTTCATACCGAATGTGATATTTTCGTTGATGGTGATCATCGAGGGCGGTTGTTTCTCCTTGCTGTTTTTGCGCCGTGGACCCACAAGGTCTCCCACTGCATTTATAGTGTTAGCATCACCCTCCGACGGGGGTACAGGTTGTGGGAACAGGACCGCCCCGGGTACAGTGGGCGTGGGTGGGCCAGGGGGCGCTGGTATCATGCGGCGCAAGCTGTTCGGCGTGGAATCAGGCGTTCTTCGCGGAGTACCTGTAGGAGGTATTTTATTGGTTGGTGTAGTGGGATTGCTCTGGCCATCAGCCCGCGTAGGACTCGATTGGGCCAGCGGAGATTTGGACCTTTTACGTTCATGTTTCCGGTGGTCCTTCGGATCCTTCTGATGGCGATCTTTATGATGTCTATGCTTATGTTTATGATCACGATCCTTACGACCATCTGGATCTCGATCCCGGCCACGATCGCGATCTCGTTTGTGATGTTTATGATGTTTATGCTCCCTATGTCCCTTATTCTCTTTTTGATCTCGGTTCTCTTTGTCTCGGCTGCCGGCTGGTGATTGGTGGACCTGGGCCTTATGGTACGGACTCGCCTGGAACATGCCAGGTTCGTGGAGGAACTCGTCCGGCTTAGACTCATAGGGACTGAGCAACGGCGTGATATGATCGGGACTTCCGTGAGAAGCGAGGGACGATTGACGTGAGCGCTTTTCCGACTCAACGCCGTAAAGTTTCTCCTTGCGCTTCATTCGATGACCCATGCTCTCACCGTCGGAGACGGAAGAAGAGGCGACGCCCACTGGACGCTCTCGCTTCATCGGCGGGAGCTGATCATAGGTGGCGGTACTAGCGCGTCCACTATGAATACTGCCGCCACGCTCGAAATTACTACCACTGGTCAAGGGGCTCTGGCTGGAGGTCTGCTTGTACTTGGTCTTGTCCTTGCGACAGACGCGGTGATGACAGACGAAGGCCACGGTCGCTATTATGATGACGCCGCACAGTGAGATGCCGATCAGGGTGACGGTGCTCTCCCATAGCTTCTTCTGCTCCCCCATGGGCATGGCTGCTAATGCTGCAGTGCTGTTGTCAACTGAAACAAATAAAAAAACAACGTCAATTACCACACATAGAAATCCCACTCAATAACATTCATGATTCAATTCAATTGAAGTCATAGTTCGCATCATAAGCCTTCAAAAAATGGGTGAATACATTTTTCGGCAAAATAATATTTTTAACCATTCATGCCCAGAGAATACATGGAAACCACACTGAATTCAATTTCTTCATTTATGTGAGTCATAATTGGCATCATCCAGCCCTCAAAAATGTGTAAATACATTTTTCTGCAGAATAATTTGTTATGAAATCATTCACAATTTGACTTAGCAGTGGTGTTTACTGTGAGGATGTCCCTACCTTGTGTTGATGTGGAAAATAAAACAAAGTAATTGCTCCTTTTCTCTCATGTTCATCATTACAATCAGGAAACATTTTACCAAACATATACCATTTTGTAATGCTCATAACACAATACTGCATGCTACTTTCCTAGAATAATTGCTGCTTTATTAACTAATGCCTTAAACAATTTAAAGGTAAGCTATTCAAATGATGATAAACTTAAATAATTCAAAAATGAAATGAACTGTTTACCGTTCCGCTACAGCATGGTGGCAGATTTGTTTAAAAAAGGATAATGCATTAAAGCTCAAAAAAAAAGAAAGATGTATTGACACTGTGGTATATTGTAATTAATCTGATAGTGCTCAGCAAGAGCTTTCAAATGAATACCAACGTGACAGGGTTTAGACATATTGCTATCTTTATCTATGGAAAAATGTAGCCTAATAAACAAAAGTGATAAGTATATACAACATAATTGACCACTCACCTAGTGCAGAGTAGGTAGCCACAAATCCATGCCCGAAGCTACTGTCCTCATATGAGTTCCTGAACTCCACCAGCATGGTATGGTCAGTCGAAGTGACGGGATGCAGTTTTTCCGACAAGCCTTTTTCGTACATCAGCAGAACGGACATTCGCGAATCCCCGTCTCGCACCTTCACCCATTGTTGCTCCTTCTTCAGGTTGAAGAGGTCGAAGGTCAGGCGCACCACGTGACCTTTGCCGACCTGTATGATCCAGACGCTCGTTCCCCGACAGCTACCCTGAGCGACGATCTGGCCTTGCATGTGGTTAAGGGAGCAGCCGCATCGGCAGCGATCGTTTGCCGTATACGGTCCGAATGGTGCGAGGGTGGTGGGAGCTGAAACAATGAAAATATGAACAACAATAAACATATTGATAACATGGTTTACAATAAACATAATGGAAATAGCAATTAAATCAATTCTATATATATATTTAAATCTTAACGATACAATACAATACTTAGATTTTTTGATACAATACCTTTTCTCATTCAATATTGGTATTTGGTATTGTATTCAGTAACCCGTACGTATCCCTACATGCCATGAGCTGAATTTTATCCCAAGACTGTTGGCACAGCAATCAGTCAGAGGCTACCTCTTCAACCATGGTGTTTTTGGGACAGCACTCCTCATCAACTGAGAAAGTGAGTGGTCAAATTTATTTATTTGCAGGGTGGCTGACAGGATCTCTCAAGAGCTAGAATCAAGCAGTAGTGAATGAAATGATTTCTTAATCAAGTCAGTTTCCTTCCTTTTCCTGACCCTTACTCAAATTGCAGTCATGCACCCTGGCATTTAACCAATGAACTTCAGATGGCCATATGCTTACTTTGATTTAAAAAAAACAGGCAAGAAAACAATCATCCCATTCCCAATAGTAGATTTCTGCAAAAACATTTTTGATTTTATGATATATCCTCAAAATGCAAATCTTGCCGGGATTATTCCAGTGTCCCACATACTAGTCTTAACTAGTAGAAATGTGAAAAGGGGCCTGTAGGGCTAGTAAAGTACCAACTCCTGTAGCCCTACCAGACCAGTACAAATTTAGCAGTAATGATAGGATTGATTATTTGACATGTAAAAGTTTGGTTAGTGCATGCTCATAGGAAGATCTAAATCAAAAGCATATCTTCTTGCATAATTAGATGAGTTTTAATAGTTATTTGATAGCATATTTCTTGCATATTTAGATAATAAAAGTTAAGTTTTATAGTTATTTGGATTTTCAGGTAGGGCCAGTACAGGTTGGAGGAGGGCTAGTTGGTTCCAGGTGCTACTAGCCCTACCAGACGTGTAGACTTTCCTGGTTATTGTCAGACCCTTTATCCTGAAAGCACATTAGAATTAATTCTTACCTCTACATGGCTCTGAATCAGACCCACATTCAGCCCACTCTAGAGTGCTTCCCTTGCAGAAGTGACCGCCGTTCTCCGGGGGTGGGTTGTTGCATATTCGAAATCGATTGTGCCGTCCCTTTCCACACGTGGCAGTGCAGGCTCCCCACGAGGACCAATCACTCCATCCTCCATCGATTACTGGATCTGAAAAAACACAATAGGAAATATTGAGTCTCTGAGTTCAGTTTAAAAATGATAAATCTACCTAAATGGAAACATAAAAGTTGCTTGTGATTTCTTTCATAGCTTCAATTATTTCCACATTTGTTATGTCAATCATAGAAATTATGATAATTATCTTTTTTGATTTAACAAATTTCACAAAATACATGAAGGATTGCTAGAATACAAAAATATGATGGTAAGAAATACTTTTAATTCCCATAAACGTAGGCAAGTTAAGTATCAAAATAGTAAAAATAATTTTTTGAAATTGCCAAGCTCAACAACAGCTCAAGAACAGAAGAGAAATCCAAGCAAATTGAATGTTTCTTTTCTTAGTACAAATACAAAATGTAGATCTCCCCCTAAAATATCCCCCCAAAAGACATAAAATAAACAGACACAACATGTAGTATAACATTGATGCCTTCCCAGCATGCAATAGGATGACATGGGAATGTCAGCCCTACTGGAGATGACCGTGTCTCCACATGGGAGGTGTGGTATATGGTTATTAACATTGCCACCAGGGGGCACTCTGTGGCCGTAGGGCTAATTAGCCCACACTCCCGGGGAGGGGGAGGGACACATCCTGCCTTCATTCTGAGATGCCACCTCAGCAGGATCAGAGGAAATGCCCCAACAGATGCACTCAAGCGTGGTATCATGGGCTTTCTTACATATTACCCATGTTTGCCGATTTTATCTATCCTGAATATGAATCCTCTATAACTCCATGAACATAAAGTTATA
This sequence comes from Maea johnstoni, assembly GCA_963942565.1. Lineage (NCBI taxonomy): Eukaryota > Metazoa > Annelida > Polychaeta > Spionida > Magelonidae > Maea > Maea johnstoni. The sequence goes on from OZ012690.1 coordinate 15,959,520, forward strand.
AGACAATAAGAGGGCAATCACCTTAACTCTTATGCTGATGGTGGCCAATTTGGCCAATACAAAATTATGCAAAAAACCTGAAAAATTACTGAAACCCTGGCACATGGGTACTCATCTGAGAGTAATCAATGAGAGCTATCCAAATAATACCAACATGACAGGGTTTAGATGGTTTTCAAATATCTTTGCGTCCTTGTGCTTTGGACGAAATTAGCCTCAGCATTGAAAAGATTAATAGCATTAGGTAAGCCTTGCCAAGGAGATTTTTCTGGCTAATATAGTTAATTACAATATGTTCCATAAAGTAGGAAAGAGACGCATGTGAGTGTCCCACAGTTGAAATAACTGCTGCTAGATTTTTCCTCAAGGAACTGACCATCAACAGATTGCTTTCACTTAAAATCACAAAATCTACTAATTTATTGAAGTTTTGATATAGAAAACAATCAAACAAATACAAACACTTTTCTCCACTAGAAAGATATGTGAGGGTCAAAAAGTGTAAAGATACACAGTTACATCATACAGCAAAAAAAACCTTTGCACTCTGTACATCAAACACAGTGAAATAGTGGGAAAAAAATCAAAATCACACAACAATATAAAAGGTAAAAACTTCATTGAAATATAAACCATGTGACAACATTCAATTGAGAAAGTTGAGAAATATACATGATTTATGGATGTAAGCCTGTACCATCAAGACAGTACAATACTACAACAGTACAATACTCAAAAAAAATATTAACTAAATATATAGACCTGAAGATATTATAGCTGAACATAGTCAGTTCAAAACTCAACACCAAATATAAACATTGACTTGAACATAAAGTTGAGATGACTATAGACTAAGTGTCTGACTATAAAGACTTTAAGACATTTGATTCAATCAAAACATTCAAAAACTTAGAAAAAGTGGCAACCATACAATATTCAAGGTCAAAAAAGTACAGTCATTTGGACCATGAGAAATATTCAACCCATGCATTACAATAACTGAAGGCAGTAGATAATGCTTCAGAATAATATGTAAATGTACAAGAGACCTGAAGATTTTGTCTGGTCTTTGTGTGGAATTTAGAATTTCTTCTATTCTTGGCTAAATCATGGCTAGCCAGTTAAAAATAGAGTATTACCGACTAACCTCAAGTCACTGGTAACTATCTCACATGCCTCAAGCCAGATTCAAAGCCAGGACTTTGGGCAGTGGTCTCTGTAAGTGCCAACATAGTTGAAAGCACTTAATCCTTATGCTGTTGGTGGCTAATTTGGCCAATACAAAATGATGCAAAAAACCTGACTTGGGTACTCATCTAAGAGTACTCAGCGAGAGCTATCCATGCAGTGATGCAGATAGCTCTCACTGAGTACTCTCAGATGAGAACCCATATGCCAGGGTTTCAGTAATTTTTCAGCTTTTTAGCATCATTTTGTATTGTAAAACTAGCAACCAGCAGCATAAGAGGGCTAAGTATCATAAATAAATGTACATATGAGATGAATATACTCACGTGGCAGCTTAAAATACCACCAGTTCCTTCTCTGAGGAGCACTAAGTACCGTACTCCCTCCCAGAACTATCCCCAAAACAAACACCACAACACAGAGACAGAGCACACGAGACATCCTTATCACTACAGTCCCGCGGGAACACTGAGCCTACCCACGATAATAACACAACTACTAGTACCCCACAGCACTCAACCATACATGATAAGCTGAGAGGGGGAGGGGGCCCCCCATGTGGGTGGGGGGAGAGGGGGCGTTGTCACTTACCATTGGTCCAGAGAGAAAGCAGCATGGGGGAAGAGAAAGGGCAGAGAAGCGTTAAGAGGGGTGATAGTAGGGATACCCTACTGATAAGGATGATAACCCTATACCCCGGTACTGTGCACCCTACCCCGGTATTGTACTATATTGTACCACAGACCCTGTATTGTAAACTTGATATCATAGAACCTCTTAACTGTTATTACTTCAAAGATGGTGGTCATACAAAGATCTTCTCTTGTTTCTGAAATTAACTGACAATGGCTTATTCTATTGAAATGCAATAGCTGATTAGAGTAGTTCTGTCTAAAACCTAAATACCTTCTAAATGTATGGCTTTATTGAACTTAACAAATAATAATTCTCTTCAATGATGAATACAACAGTCTTTAACATTATGCCAACAAAGAACATTTTCTTTCCTCAAAGATGTTAACTCTTTAATTCCCACAATCATGTTGATAAAACAATACAATACAATAATTCATGGATTTTTAAATAAACAAGTTATGTCAAGATAACAAGGTTTAAGGTTTCCAAAAACACTTTATTTTGAAAAAAATCTCTATTATCTCGATCTCTCTTTAAATGACCATTCGTTCATCATCGTGATAAAAAGATTGTCTATCCAAATTAGTGATGGTGATGACACCATACTCATACCCTTACCTCCTTATATTTAATTCTTTAAAACTTAAACTGCTTGAAAACTAATCCCCTTCCTTTTTATATACTTCAGCCTTTTTTCAGAGACCATTTGATCATACTGGTGATGAAGATATTGTACAGCCAAGCTGTTCGTGATACTGGCTTATACATTCTGCCCTTGGTCCCCCAAAGCCTAACAGATCATTCTCAAAGCATGTAAACCTATACTGTGAAACTGCCATCCTTTCCAAAGCAGGTGCCATAAAATGTAGATATATTGCTCGTAAAAGTATCTTCCTCATTAAGTTTGCCTACTTCCTGCGGTGGGCGATGATAACCTAGCGGCCCTCTGGTGGTGAAATATGGAAACATGATACGGCAGAGACGCGTGCCACGCATAAAACATGTCACACACGTGTGTGTCGTGTTGCAGACACATTTTTATAAGGAAAACTCATCACCTCATTTATATTAGGTATTTATTGGCTGCACAACATCAGTGAAATTTTAATAAAGAATCAAATTCAGTAGCAGTTTGCTATATATAAAAGTGTGTTTGTTCATGTCATTCTTTCCTGCTGTTCACAAAATCATCTGCTTTTTAAAATTACTACTGATTTTAATAAAAAAAAATCATTGCAAAAACTTCTGAAAGAAAGATGAATATAATACACTTTGACTTCACCATGACCATTTTCACCTTCTTACAATTTGCTGTCTTTAAGACATAACTTTCTTGATGAAACTCAATAACATTGATAACATTGATGCACAAAACTTGCCACTTTCCTCTTATGTTTGCTGAAAACAAGCACCAACCCCATTTCTCACACTAACCACTACTTTGACATTGTGAACGCCATGAAAGATGAAGACGTTTGAGGATATTTCTAGCCTCAGGATTTCTCAGATTTTTCAGCAGGTTATCTGAGGGCCAAGTGTGTAGCACTAATTGGATCCAATTACTGTTGACTCCTGTATGTGTGAGTTTATTGCTTAGTGCTGATAGATCTTGATCTCTACCAGAGCTAACTAAAGACATCACTGAAAGATGGAATCAGACTAAGACAGTATTATCCTCAGTAGATACTATACAACCTGGGAGTGAGATGACTCCACAAGCTACTTGCCAAACTCATGATAACACTGATCTTACTGTAGAAACTCACGCCTCCTATTTACCCATTTTTTTTGGCCTGAGCCTGGCCTGAGCTTTTTAAACTATTTGAAAATTATTAAATTATTTGATGGGTTGTCCAACTCAACAGGTTTAGTAAATATTCTCAAATATTCCTTGAAAGTTGAAATAAATACTGTTTTATCAAGATATTTTTGTATAAGTCAGAAGATGTGAATGGGTTAAACCAAGTTAGATGCCTGCAGTGGCAAAAAAGGCCTTACCATTTTGATGATATCTATACAACATGATCCTATTTTGGGAAACAATTGAAGCAATAATATTCATCAGAACTCAACCTAAGACTCTTCAAACATTTTGTAAATTAATTCTTTATTCCTAGGTGATATATAAAATGATCATAGATTCCAGCATCAATTTTCCAAGGACTTAGGAGCCTGTAGTTTATTTGAAGGAAATATGTTCATTACAACTGAACCAAAGATTGAGACGTTCAAACATTTTGTAAATTCATTCTTTATTCCTAGGTTATATCCAAAATTATCGTAAATTCCAGCATCAATTTTCCAAGGCCTGAGGAGTGTGTAGTGTTGAAGACTGTGGAGCAGTGGAAGAGGGTAGTAGCCGTGGCCTTGTGACCTTCTGACATCTTTAGTGTGATATATGATTTCAGCACCTCATGAACCCTCTATACATCATCTCTGTAATACCTTCACTATAGGGCTGGTGAACTCCACACATAGACCTGCCAGGTTGGCCTCTCTAGGATTAAGGGTTTCTCCTGTTCTGTGATTCTTAACCCTTCCAGTGCCAAGGCAATTTTCATCCAAAGCACATGGACGCAAAGATTTCTGAAAACCATCGAAACCCTGTCATGTTGGTATTCATTGGAAAGCTCTCGCTGAGTACTCTCAGATGAATACCCATTTGCCAGGGTTTCAGTCATTTTTCATGTTTTTTGCCTCATTTTGTATTAGCCAAAATAGCCACCAGCAGCATAAGGGTTAAAAGGCCTCATCTAATCAACTATTATAAAATGGTTCTTTAACCAACAAATAATTTGTCCATTAACACCACTATACAATTTCTTTTTAGAGAAAGTACATTGCCAACATATATGAAGAGCTAATGTCACTACATGTACATGTAAAAGTGTGAGTGTATATTGAAAATCAGATTTATATATATTTTTATACATATTTTATATGTATTAAATATCCTCTATATTTTTGCATCTTGTCCACATATCTAAAACCATAAGGCAAAGCAGAAGTTGAAGAATGATATGGGTGGCCACTATCAAATTCTGAGAGGCACTATATACCTAATTAAATTATGCCCATCTCCCTGCTTGAGAGGAGTGTTAATTAAGTGTATGATGGGATTATCAGCGGCCACACCCCTCAGATCACTTACATAGTCAGTTACACATCAAACACATGTTAATTAGAATGATCAGCCTTAATTAAGCAGGCATGCTGGGGGCACCCGGCTCCACCCCATTTAATGGTGAAATCCAACCTTTAAGGGAATGAACTAGATTTCTAAAATGAATTTCGGTTAAATTTTACATAATGTCAATTATGTGTCTTATCAAGGAGTATCCATACTATACTACATGCTCTTATCTTTGCAAATTTTGAAAATAGCAGTTCAGTGTAATTTATCTTTCCTGGTGTTCAAAACCCTCAGAGAATCATAGAATATATACACACACACACACATATATATATATATATATATATATATATATATATATATATGCATATATATATATATATGCATATATATATATATATATATATATATATATATATATATATATATATATATATATATATATATATATATATATATATATATATATATAAATATATATATATATATTTATATTAATTATATATATATATATATATATATATATATATATATATATATATATATATATATATATATATATATATATATGTATATATATATTTATAATATTTGTGTATTTTTGCGGGATCATTCCCTACACCATATAAGAACAGCGATTGCTACTTTGTTGAATGACTTTGCAGTGCTGCCATCTAGCAACCAGGCTAGAAACTAAAATTTCAACATTCCTGCCTTTGACGAATAATTCCATGACCATTCCAGTTTAACATAGGGGTTTCAATGAAATCCTAGCATTATGCGAACTGCACTTGATTAAATCGATATCTTTTTGGAAGAATGGTGGACAATTACCATGTAATAAATAAATGTTAAAATATATATGTTTGACTATTTCAATGAATAGTAATATATGACACTCACAACTCATCTAAAGGTAATAATTGTCTTCAGGTATAGGTATCTAGTTACCTAAGAGTCGGCAAAGTGACAGTACATCAATCCTATCTAACTGTTTCTCTCCCCTGATCTCTATTTACCTCCACTTAAAGTTCTTCATTTATTCATTAAGAGAATGGAGGAATATCTCGTTAAGGCTGAGACGGGAGGGCAGAGGTCACAGGGGTCATCGGCACAGCCAGGTAATGTCCCCCTCGATACCAGTAATGTACTCCAACCAATCACGTGAGCTCGTCAAAACGACCTTATATGGATTGAAGGAGGTCAGATTTGAGTGAAATTCTCCCAGAGGACGTTGCGTTATTCAAGACGCTTTAGAATTGGACCTAGGAAAGCAACAAGCAGCGTGTATCTATGCAGCGACAGGCAGATTTTGCCAGACTCAAAGTCGCGCCATGTTCAATTAAGGTCACAATGGACTTTTAGGGCTGACTGGGATTTCAGGCTGTTAAGGAAATGTGTTTTCTATGCTGAGATTTCAGGTCTCCGAGACAGAATGGCTGGTGCTTGATGTAGTCCTAGAATGATTCAACTGGTGAGATATGTTTTCACATCAGTCATCCTTTTCCCATTTACTGAATCAACCAAAACTCAACCCAAAAAAAAACTAGAAAATAATAACAAAATTGTAATGGTTTATTTCAATGATATTCTAAAAATATAAATATAAATATAAATGATAAATTAAAATATTATTAAATCCATATCTTAATATTTTTATAGATACTGCTAGCTTCCCAAGGACTCTTTGGTAAATTTAGAAATGTCAGCTTTATGAATTTCGCTTATAAATAGCAAACCCCGTTCATGTAGAGACATCCAGGTCTCAACATGTCAGACATTTTTTCAAGCTTGAACTAGTAATGAAATGAAAAGAATATGAGTTAATTATTCTTCATGGAGTAGAAATACTTCATCTATGATATGGCAGAGCACTGACTCTGTGACTCTTGTCCTCTTAATATCACTGTATGCAAGCAGGCATTTTGACCTCCACATACTTCAAAAAATGCTTGAAAGTCACAAAGAACTGCCACGCTTCTAGTATAATATGGTATATGTAATTTATGATAATAGCATTCAGCTACGAAAAGACACTGCACTACTCAATGTATTGATCAGCAGGTCAGAACAACCTGACAAATCTCTCAAATACAATACACTATTCTAGGTGGGGTAATCGTAAATTAATTTCCCTCTGCAACCAAATGCACACTTTTACTTTAATACAAACTAGCGCAAAAAGCGAGCCATTGTCTATACTAGTGGAGGAATTGATTTTGCCATGGCAACAGGTAATTTTTCTCCGAGAGCCTTAGGGCTATCATTGGTTTAGATGTAATCTATGGTGGCCAGGTGCGACTATAGCAGATCTAGACAGGATGTGCTCCAGAGGCACTTATCTTATACCTCTTAATTTCCATGTAGAACCATACACGGCAAAATCAATCACGCCAAAAATCAAACGTTCAAATGACAAGCAAAAAGTTATATTTGATGCAGGTAGATAGGAGCTAGATGGTTAGATTAAGAATGGGTAACAGAGTGATAAGAAGCTCAGACCTGCTGATAACCTTAACAAATGTCAGAAATCATGCTAACAACCTTAACAAACGTAGCTGAACATAAACCATGGAAATCATGCCACTTTAATTGGAAAAATATAAAAATTCCTCATTAGTCCAAGCTTCAGGAGCCACTCCTCCCATAAATATTTCTTTTTCACTTGTTGAACATTTAACATTTTTACAGTATTCTTATTCAGGAATATGCTTTTACTAAGAAGTAATTTGTAAAATTGCCAGGCTTTCTTGTGCTGCTACGAGTAGGGATAGGTATAGGTACTCAATGAGATACCAAATAAAACTATACCGTAAAGGAAAAAGTATCATATCAAAAAAATTTAAGTATTGTATCTAGCATTTTAAATGTATAAAATAAATTGCTTACTGGATGTCTCTGCATAAAGGCTGTTTGCTATACATAAGAAATATTTCAGTGGCTGAGAGATCTAAGTTTAACAAAATTAAGTCCATGGCAGCAGGAAGTGTTGTTAAAAATATCATTGAAATATTGTATCATAAAGGAAATTTCATTTTTTATTGTATAAAAATATCATTGAAATATTGTATCATGAAGGAAATACCTATTTTGTATTGTATAAAAATATCATTGAAATATTGTATCATGAAGGAAATACCTATTTTGTATTGTATGAAAATATCATTGAAATATTGTATCATGAAGGAAATATCGATTTTATATTGTATAAAAATATCATTGAAATATTGTATCATGAAGGAAATATCTATTTTGTATTGTATAAAAATATCATTGAAATATTGTATCATAAAGGAAATACCTATTTTGTATTGTATAAAAATACCATTGAAATATTGTATCATGAAGGAAATACCTATTTTGTATTGTATGAAAATATCATTGAAATATTGTATCATAAAGGAAATATCTATTTTGTATTGTATGAAAATATCATTGAAATATTATATCATGAAGAAAATATCGATTTTGTATTATATTGTGTAAATTTTTAAGTTGCCAATCCCTAGCTACGAGCATGACTGCATGGGTTAGTGTTATTTTTTGTGTGTGATTTATGATGTGCTGAGGGAGAGGTATGAAGGGTATGACACCCTATCACCATGAGCAGCAGCAGGAGCCCCCTCTCAGCTTTTAATCCCATTACTGTAATGCCATCCCATTCTAAACACCATCACATGGCACTCCATAGATCAGCGCTGTGTTGGGACACACTTTAAACAAGCACATCATCACTCAAACTCTCAACATAAACACCCGCACACTTTTATCAGAGGATTTTGATGATACTCAGGAGAGATAAGTTTCTACTCCATGAAGAATCATTAACTCATATTCTTTTCCTTCCATTACTAGTTCTAGCTTTAAAAATGACTGGTATGTTAATATTTTTAGAATCATTAACTCATATTCTTTCCCTTTCATTACTAGTTCTAGCTTTAAAAATGACTGGTATGTTAATATTTTTAGAATCATTAACTCATATTATTTTCCTTTCATTACTAGTTCTAGCTTTAAAAATGACTGGTATGTTAATATTTTTAGAATCATTAACTCATATTCTTTCCCTTTCATTACTAGTTCTAGCTTTAAAAATGACTGGTATGTTAATATTTTTAGAATCATTAACTCATATTATTTTCCTTTCATTACTAGTTCTAGCTTTAAAAATGACTGGTATGTTAATATTTTTAGAATCATTAACTCATATTCTTTCCCTTTCATTACTAGTTCTAGCTTTAAAAATGACTGGTATGTTAATATTTTTAGAATCATTAACTCATATTATTTTCCTTTCATTACTAGTTCTAGCTTTAAAAAAGACTGACATGTTAATATCATGGAGTACTATAGAAATGAAAATTATAAATTTATCAATAAGTTCATGGTACCATTGGCAGTGGCATGCTGAAATTATGTAGAAGTGCCATCATGGTGATTGTTGAATAAAGGCTAAGAATGGCATTCATATCTTATTTAGGTATGCTAAAATGTATCAGCAAGTAGATTTTGAATGATTCTCTAAGGAAATACAAGAACTTCATGATTTCATGGTATCATTGGCAGTGGCATGATGAAATTACCCTTCCCAAATAAAGCTTAAAATACCAAGGAATTCCCAGGATTTTCCTGTGAAATTCCCAGGATTTTCCTGTGAAATTCCCAGGATTTTCCTGCGAAATTCCCAGGAATTCCTATGAGGTTTCAGCTGCATTTGGTAAGGGTAGGTATAAGTGCTATTGTGGTGATTGTTGAATAAAGACTAACAATGGCATTCATCTTATTTAGGCATGCTAAAATGTATCATCAAGTAGAAACAATTGTAATAGAGTTTTGATTCCTTGCCTTCAAGGAACATTTTCAATAAAACAATGGGTCTCTGAAAAAAGTAAGTAACTTGTTGTAATTCAGCCTTTGTGTCTTTGCCATCAGCTACAAGTTTGACCGAGACTTACTAGAAAACTAAAAACTACTAAAAACACTATAATTTCCTGCACTAGGATGTAAAGAAAAGATTCTGATTGTGCCATTGTTTTTCTGCCTTCCTTTATGATGCCTTCATTTACAAGTGTAAACAAGGTTTGCTAAAAAACAACAATTACCTTAAATAGTTTTAATTGAACTTCCTCTAAGAGTTTTATCCAGGCTTGTAAAAAGAATAGAAAAGGTCAATGATTGGTTGTAATTGTGCCATTGTTGTCTACCTCCTTTGGAAATTTGACTTTGGCTTGCTGTAAAATGGATAATGGAAAAGATGGTAATTGTATCTTTGTCTAGAAATTTGACAAAAAAATTGCTATAAAAGCGGTAACAAATGGAAACGATGGTACTTGCATCTTTGTTTACACATTTGACTAAAACCTGCTATATAAAAGTGGTAACTAATGGAAAAGATGGTAATTGTATCTTTGTCCAGAAATTTGACTAAAACTTGCTTCATAAAAGCTGTGGCTAGTGGAAATGACTTATAATTGGGCTTTTGTTTCTTCCCCGTCCTCTGTGATGGGTAGTATAGCAGTTTGACAGGTGCAATGATGGATGTTGGTGAATATGATTAGTGTGATGATAGGGAGTAATCCTACAGGGACAATGACCACGGTCAACCTGCCACACACAGCATGGGACGGGCGACCCCTGATGATGCACACAGACTCTTCTATCATCCATCATGCTCATTTCATGGCAACCTTTTCAATGTCCAGATTCCTCATATTTGACTATGGGTCATACAATAGCACCAGCCCAAGGATAGGCGACCCCTGATATTGCTGTCCCTCATACAGATCCTTCTATCATCCATCATGCTCATTTCATGGCAACTTTTTCAATGTCCAGATCCTTAACCCTTCCAACGCTGAGGCTACTTTCATATAAAGAACAAGGACACACAGATTTTTGAAAACCATCTAAATCCTGTCATGTTGGTATTTATTAGATAGCTTTCACTGAGTACTCTCAGATGAGTACCCATATGCCAGGGTTTCAGTGATTTTTCAGGATTTTCGCATTATTTTGTATTTGCCAACTTAGCCACCAGTAGGGTCATATAATTGCACCAGCCCAGTGATAGCTAGGCGACCCCTGATAATGCCGTCCCTTCTACTATCCATCATGCAGATCCTTCTACTATCCATCATGCTCATTTCATGGCAACTTTTTCAATCTCCAGATTCCTCATATTTGACTATAGGTCATACAATAGCACCAGCACAGGGATAGGAGACCCCTGATAATGCCACCTATCATACAGATCCTTCTATCATTCATCTTGCTTACTTCAAGACAACTTTTTCAATGTCCAGATTCGATTTTAACCCTTATGCTGCTGGTGGCTATAATTTTGCCAAAAATCTGAAAAATTACCGAAACCCTGGCATATGGTTACTCATCTGAGAGCACTCAGCGAGAGCTTTCCAATTAATTACAAATTGACAGGGTTTGGATGGTTTTCAAATATCTTTGCGTTCCTGTGCTTTGGACGAAAGTAGCCTCAGCATTGGAAAGGTTAAACGGCTAGGTGTGAGTCACAGAGACTAGCAGACATCCACCAGAATCCTCCCTCGTAAGCCAGGTAATATCCTCCTCCGTCTACTCTACACCCTGGTGATTTATGGAGATATCATTACCCTTCCCCCAGAGCCCCAGCGTGGCGGCGGCCATCTTGAAAGGTAATCCCGGTGTAGCAGCATCAGGTGATGTCTACCTGCGAGTGTTGTTGTTGCTGTTGTAGCGGCTCAGATAAGTGGCCTGGGGAGTCAGGATGTCTGAGGTATCTCGAGGGAGGAGACTCCAAACAGGATAGGGAGGCTATGAGGAAAAAATAGTTTCAAGGCATTTCCTTACCATTACGATGTTGGTCGCTAATTTGGCCAATACAAAATGATGCAAAAAATCTGAAAAATGACTGAAACTCTGGCATATGGGTACTTATCTGAGAGTACTCAGCAAGAGCTTTCCAATGAGTACCAACATGGCATAGATAAAATGATTTTCAAATTGTGCATTGACCATAAGTAGCCTCAGCATTGGAAGGGTTAACCGTGTACTGGGCACCAAATCACTGACGATAATAAGCATCGTCATTTCAACCCCATGCCCATCCCCTCTTCACTCTCATCCTCTTCCTCCTCTATCCTCAAAATGTTGCCAGTGACTTAGGTTTTAATCGGTGATTTTCTTTCAGTGAAGTCACCATAAAGCCTTGAATGTCGAAAAAGGGTGAAGATAATTGAAATTCATTCTACTCCATCATCATAACCCCCATTATCATCATCATCAATAAGTATGGTCGCTGTCATTTTCCTATCCCTGCCTTGGGGTATACTTTTGAATTCTTTAAATTTTTATTTTTCTGCCATATTGCATCTAAGTTGTGACTAGCCATTTGCAAGTGGTGGGTCCGGAGGAAACCGGGAGTACCCGGCGAAAACCATTGCCTAATCCACTGTCACTGGCAACTTTCTCACATGCCCCAGATGAGATTCGAACCCAGCAGCTGTGAGAGACAGGTAGCAGTCGTTGGCAACACCTTAGACCACACGGCCATCAGGTCAGGCCCCACATTAGGGTACGCAGGGGACCAAAATGCTGCTATTTTCTCCCCTCCCATCATTCTCCGCAAATTTGTCCTCCAACAGAGATCTAGTGAGAGGCTTGACTTGTCCATCCCACGGTGATCCTATCCCTGCCTCAGACCACGGTGCAGATATCCCCCCCTACCACATCATTCTCATCAAATGTGCTTCTCCAATAGAGATCTACTGAGAGAGGGAGATACAGGGATGAGGGGTCAGCTCAGCTCACCAATTATTTCTCCCATCATTTCCTACCCCTGTGTCTCAATTGGATACCCAGGTATACTATATCACTGGTATTTTTTACAAGCATTTAATTATTGCGTTACCCATGATAGCGCCAAAATAACATCGTTCAAATAAATATCTATGTAGTAATGAATATATAGTTTGAGTGCTTGAATGTGCAAATTTAAAGTAGCACAAATACCCTCCAGCATGGCTGTAGAGCGAAATTTTTAGCATTCCAAATTTAAGCCGTATACAGTATTAGACCACAATGCTGACATTCCCCATAACCTATCATTCTCATCAAATGTGTCTCTCCCACAGAGATCCACTGAGAGAGGGAGACACAGGGATGAGCTCACTGTCTCCTAGTCTCTCTCTCCCAGCTAGCCCATCAACCAGAGTAATTAATTAGCGCAGTATGAGTCATGGCCGGCCGGGCTGGAGTAGGAGTCTCGCAGGTAATTCTTACCTCACCCATCCTATTACCATCAGTAGCCCATACCACAGCATCAGCACACTGGGCAAACATAGTTAGCACAGTACAGGAATGAACAATAGATTCGAAAATCTACTTTAGAGAATTTTCATGCGCTATCAGTTTCGCAGTGATTCATTGATTACATGCAAATGATAATTTCATTTCACACATAACAATATATCTTTTTTGATTCCTAAATGTAAAATAGATTTGAAAATCAGGGAATTTAGGAAATTTTTATGCACCATCAGTATTCGCAGTGATTATTTGATTAGGCCACTCCAATTTATTTACTTGTCTTACGTGCTCAGGAGGTAGGAAATGAGCCATTTTAGAATAAAAAAAAAAGTTGAAAAATGCAACTTTTTTTTTTTTTTTTTTTTTTTTTAGAGTCTGCCGACTAGGACTGGTAGCGATATGTTTCTACCAGCCTATTCTCAACTAAATAAAATCAATCAATCAATCAATCCCTGTAACCTGAAGGGTGGGAGGTATACCTCCTCAAGTCTGAGGCTCTACTACAGCAATGATAGCTTCCTGTAGATGATTGAATCACCCTTACAAAGAATATTCTTAAAACTTGCACTTTTTTTTTTTTTTTTTTTGGAGTCTGACAGAAAATTTCGAAACCACTTTCGTCCGTAAGACACCAAAGGTGACTTTTTTTTTCTTTTTTTTTGGAGTCTGACAGGATTTTTTTTCCAAAAAAAGCTCGTAAGACAAGTAATTAAATTGGAATGGCCTTACCTGCAAATAAATAAAATAAGTTCATTTCCGAAAAAAATAATATATCTTTTTTGATTCCTAAATACGCCCTGAGTTACTCTTGACAGTATTGTGTGAATGATGGGGAATGTTTGAGCGAAATATACTGATTCAGGTAAATAAGCTAAATATCTGGAAAGTTTTTAGTGAGTTTATGCTCAACATTCCTCATTCAAATCAACGAAACTGTCCTGTTTTAGCAAAACTAAAGAAAAATGATAAATCTTATCAAGAAAATGACCATTTTAATGTTTAACCCTTATGCTGGTGGTGGCCAATTTTGCCAATACAAAAAGATGCAAAAAACCTGAAAAACAACTGAAACCCTGGCATGTGGGTACTCATCTGAAAGTATTCACCAAGAGCTTTCCAATGAATACCAACATGACAGGGTTTAGATGGTTTTCAAAAATCTTTGCATCCTTGTACTTTGGACAAAAGTAGCCTCAGCATCTTAAGGATTAAAGGAAGGTTTGTCGTTTGTATCCTTACCAAGCAATGAGAAATGAAATCGAGATCGAGAGACACACACTATGAGTCACAGTGACATAGACTCCTGTCATCACTCCATCCCTGCTTTCTCACTCCTGTTTGATATCTGTCATTAGTGACAGCCATGCAATATGGCCATTCATTAACACGGGGAATCATGTCCGTAGCAATGTCTGCAAGCAGGTAAATAGATCCTCTAATGATGTGGTACATTAATACAGCACCCCCTCCACAGGAAATTGTTTCATAGGATCACCTGTTACTGGGGGTGTGGGAACATTTAAGTATGACTTTCCCCTGGCACACTAATAGCATTGGAATACCTATAAATGCCTAAGCTAGAGCACAAAGAAGTGTCAGAAATGTGTAGGAATCCAGAGTATATGGTTTTATGAACAGCTTAGTCTTAAGTTATCTCAATACCTAAAATATCCACTATTATGTAACCCTGGGGCCCTTTGTACACATGGCAGAGGGCTTCAGGGTAGACCCTCAACATTGCACAGAGTTTCTGTCTTCAA
>OZ012690.1:15977037-16011439 GCA_963942565.1 Maea johnstoni
CTAACTCCCAATGATTTCAAAATGAAATGGCCCTGAATACACATGTATGGAGTTGATAGCCATGGGGGGAGTGGCTATTAAATCCCTCGCACAGGATATTGAGTATGGCTCTTGCATACATGAGTGAGCTCGTAGAACTCTGTACGGACTTCAGACGATTAAACCACTTAACTGTAATGATTTTGCATAGACTACTGAATATTGAACAGGGTTACAAATCCCTCCATGTGAAGACATCAATAAATCAATGTGAAATAAATTGAAAACCCACAAAGTGTGGGTCTGTATCGATGAAAAATGAGGACTTTTCTATGAAGAAATGTGCTACGGTATTCAGGATAATTCTTCAGTGTCAATTAAATGCTTTAACATGGAATACCGCAATCTTAGAGCATGTTATGTGATTAGCATTATATTGAAACTAATCTCAAAAGTATCATTATTGAAGTTTCACAATGATTTTTGCAAAAGAAAAAAATGTTCCACTGGCAAAAACACCTTCAGGAGCATGTTATGTGATTAGTTAGTAGAAGAAAAAGTAATTTTAAAAGTATCATTATTGAAACCAAGTTTCACATTGAGTTTCAGCTAAAATTCAGTGTGAATTAAATGCTTTAACATGAAATACTGCAATCTTGGATCATGCAATTGGAGAGGTAGTACATATGAAAGTAATTTCAAAAGTATCATTCATTGAAGCCAAGAATATATTTCAAAAACTACTACAAAATTGTTCCACTGGTAAGAAACCCTTTAGACCACAGCCAGTCAAGAGAATGCGTAGTCAAGCATAACCTAGACATACATTGTATCAGAAT
Organism: Maea johnstoni; assembly: GCA_963942565.1. Taxonomy (NCBI): domain Eukaryota; kingdom Metazoa; phylum Annelida; class Polychaeta; order Spionida; family Magelonidae; genus Maea; species Maea johnstoni. The sequence goes on from OZ012690.1 coordinate 15,977,856, forward strand.
ACCTATTACTAGATTTCTGATATTCAAATGCAAGAGTCCAAAAGGTCATTAGGTGCAGCTGACCCAGGCCAAGCTGCAGGAGATGATAAGAGCCCATTGGGTGGGATTTATATTATGCAATGAAATTCCAATATTGGAGTGGTTTGCTATCATTATTATTACCATGCATCGGAACTGTTCTGAAAGGCATACAGGTAGACAGCTAATGGATTGCCTATCTTTACACTGCGGGCAATAAATATTGGTAGGCAAGGTATCATATCCCAACAAGATACAGCAGATGCCACAGTGAGTACACCCTGTCTGTGTGCATATGGCCAAAATAAATGATACAATCATATCACAAATGGAGCAGAATCAATGAAAATAAACCCCAATGGAGCACTGATAAAAATATTAAAGGCTCAAGCCTATTGAAAATGGTTGGAGATGAATGAAATTTCCTTTTTCCTAAGTCCTAACAAAACTTTAATAGAATGATTTTCATTTGTGTACAGTCAACATCGTTATGACATGAAAAATTTGGATGGCAATGAAAACACATTGCATTTAATGCAGGTTTTTTGGTGTACCTGCTTAGCCATGGAAATAAGTGACTCATGGGAAGAACCTTGTGTAAAGGATCCTAGTGCAAATCTATCTAAAACTGTTATGACTATACAGCATGTCTGATAAAGATTTTTTACTACGGCAATTATCTTCTTTGAAAATGTTTACAATACCTTATAGCTTTTAAATCTTAAATGTTGCCAAATTTATAGGAACTTGGAAAAAAGCAAATTCTTGAATTAAACATACTCATGACTCATGGTAAATTCACTGAGGTCATCAAAAACAAAGCTTTTAGTTTTAGATACTTCCACATTTATTTATTTTTCTGCATGATTATACAATTTAAATTCAACATGGTATTTCATTTCCCTAAGGATATTTTGAATTTTTCTGAATGATTTTCCATTTTCAATATGGTATTTCAGAAGCAATGAAAGACTGCAAATGACTAAAAAAAATCAAGGCTTAACACATTTTCTGGTTCTTTGATTGAGTAATGCACGTTAGACACACCCGCAGAGTCCATTCTTTGCAGATCATAGCTTCCACATACAATTATAATTTCTTTGTAATATTATGACACTCACACCATCAAATATGTGTGTATCTATTCCCTTGATGCGAGCTTGAAGCCAAAGCCGCTCGGAAAGCGGCAGTAAAAAGCCATTAGCCGCGGCAATAAAGACAGCTATACTAAGGCTGTTGGCAAGTCAAGCAGGCAATTAAGGGAAGGCTATGGACTGTGGTATTCATAAAATTCCCATTTGTTGCATTAGTTTGGCTCTACTGTTGTAGTATGGTGCGATTGGTCCCTATAGGCTTGACACTACATCATACAGAGACACAGGAGATGTATGTAATGTAGTCCCTTTAACAATGAATGCTTCGAATTATCTATACCAGTATTGTAAGTTCATAAATGATAATAATAAAATAATAATAAAATGCATTTAGACAAGCTCAATATTTTTGGAAGCCAAATGACATCAGCAAAATATTCAGGTAGTGATTAACATTTCTACCTAAGCACTTTTTGTAAAACGCTTTTATTCAAATTTCATCACCAAAGTAATTAGGCCATATTTGCATTGCAACAGGAATGAATGGGTTCATATAAGTTTTTAAGGATAGATGAGTGTATACAAGAATATGCCAACTTAAGCCATACAAATTCTACAAATTCCATGTTTAATAGTAGGACCCCATGCACATTTTTTGAAAAATGGGAAGAAATAAATTATAAGATTGTAGCTTTAATTTTTGATTTTAGGTGACAACTTTTAGGGCAAATTAGAATGAAATTGAAAGTTGTTGGAATAGAATTTCATTTAACAAATCCATTCCCTAAAATTAAATCAAACCAACTCAATTATTCAAGGTAGATGCTTTTCCAGAAGGCCAAGCAATATGTCAATTTTATGCACTTAGATACTATCAGATCATTTTCAAGTGGATTCTAAATTAAATTAAATTCTCATTTTAAATGACCTATATATCTAGCTAAGCATCCCTCCATTTAGAAAATGTAGCTGAGACTTCTTGGGAATTCCCATGAATATTATAGTTAAAGTGTTACCATTTGGTAAAAGCTACATTGAAAATTGAGGGAATGTATTTTCTGAGGAAATAAAAGCATAAGCCTCATATTTGAGACATTGAAGTATGAGTTTCAGTAAGATAATCAAACAAAAATGGACTAAATGAAAGACAATTACATTTACCTATATAAATTCCATCATGATATACATTTTCAGAAAACTGCCTCAATAGACCATCACAGTAAATGGCAAAATCTTTTACTACCATTCGTCATAATGCATCATTTCACAACGCCTCTTTATAAGACCATCACACTATCCTATTTCTGACGTGCCGAGACCCTAAGGTCCACTTGGAGTAGATTAACCGGGCCCTTAATGCACATCCCCGAAAAGCTGAGCTCAGTAATAATGCATGTAAAGCAGCTAGTAACAGTACTTGCGGGCTACTCGTCTCGTCCCTCGCTGACCAATCACACATTAACATCTCACAGCCAATCAGCTGGCCAAGATGAATATCTAGTCGGCGGAAGGATTTGCTCGGAGAATAATCAGGAATTTGATGAAAACAACTTTGGACTAGTACAATAAATGTATCAGTGGTATAATTTTTAAACAATGAAACTGTTGGAACCAGAAGAATTTTCATCTATGCATTTTGCGATATGGTGTCCAGAGTATGTTCCTAGTCCCTGAAAAGTTAACCCTCCCTCTAAGTGGACCAACCAGTGAAGTACTGTCAGTTGCAGCATATATATATATATATATATATAGGATTAACTGAAACGAAGTAAATATTCAAACTGTATCAATTAATAACATTTTGGACTTATAATATTTTGGCTTTGACAAATGTAGGTAGACTTGCCTTTACAAGTTTACCAATTTTGACAGTTGAGGCTGGCCATGTCTCTGAATCAGCAACTGATCTACTACTAGTTCAGCCAGCCTCCTCTCCATGTTGAGTCACTGCCAGTAGTGGAGAGAGGGGGGGGGGGGGTGCATTTCAGAGCATGACTTTCTTGTGTCCCTCTTTGATCTACTAATTACCTGATTAATTAATCATAAAGTGGTACATAAATGAAGATGAAAAGATTGGGATGTCTGCTGTCAGTTCCAACTGCTAACCTAGCTTACCTAATGCAACCAAGTTTAGCCCGAATGCCTCAAGGTTTTACGTGAAGTGACTGATAGAATAGAATTATAAATGAGCATTGGACATTTCTGTGCATAATTGTTAGCCTGAAAAAACTGATTGGTATTTCATGGCAATCGTTAGTTCAAATATAGACCACAATAAATATTTCTTAATTGGTTCCACGTTTGATTGGCTAGATTCAATTTTAAATCAAATATGAATTCACTTGGTTTACAGGATTAGAGTAAACAAAGTACACTACCAATATCTACCATTGGTGCACTCACAACTTGAAGGCCCTTAAAACGTGTAGATATGCTTAGATCTTTTTGACCAAAGCATCTTATTTCAAACTATTTAAGGACAAACAATAATCGGATCGTTAGTATCAATTGGCACCTTGTAAGATATGGTACAATATTGATATTCCCTTAATAATGCAATATTTTTGACGATACTGCCTGGCTCCTACGGGCTGAATTTGTTCAATTTGGCACTATCAGTTTCAGAAAATTCTTTAATAAATAGTTAACTGAGACATCCTGGTAGAATCTAAGTCAAATTCATTTATACTTCATATCTTAACCAATATGATATGAAACTTAACTTTAGTGATACAACACTTTTTCCCATTTAATATCGGTAGTTGGTATCATATCGGTTACTGGTAATAATCCCTAATCATAAGTACATTAGACCTATACAAGAAACGCAGATGATACTGCATCCAGATGAGAAGAACATTTCAAGCATGCAGATAACCAAGTCATGCTGTGCTTAAATGCACCAGGTGAGCCTCACTCTTGATATTGCTTGTCCTGCTTAAAATTCAGGCACCCACCACATCCTTTCATCTTCACTTCTTGGGTTTCATTTGGAAGAAAATTATCCTAGGTTGTATATGGGAAGTTTTTTTGGTAAGAACAAGACAGCTCTTTCAGGGAATGATCAAATGTTCATTTTCCTTATCCAGGTAAGTGTGCAGATCAAAAGCGACACTTTTCATCTGAGCACACAAATCGTTGTTACTCATGCAAATGACTCACTGGCTCTCTAAAACCTACACGAACGACTATTCCGCAAAAAAACACTACTGATCAAAGTCGTGCTTCTCCCAACCTTCCGAGGGATCTGCTTCACGCAGCAGCGAAGAACAGGAGAGATATTGATTTTCATTTTGTCATCGGCCAGCCGAGAAGATGAGTGAAAAACTGTGCAAAAATTGCTCAAGATGCTTCATTTTCAAAGCGAAACTGCCGAGGCGGAAAAAAAACTGTGATTCCGTTGACATGTTGTGCTAATGGCCGTGAACGATCAGAGAGAATGCACATATTGTGGTGACAGATCGAGTAATTGAGAATGATAACCTCTTTTTATATTAAATGGGATGAACTTAAGATGGGCCAATTAGGAAGAAGCCAGTGACACTCGGTGAAAAGTCATGCTTGAAGGAAATAATATTGTTAGGGTCGGGGATTCAATCTCCATATAGGAAGAATAGTGTAAACTGTCTAGGATTTAAATGAAGCCTTCAGGGTTTTTACATAAATGCCGATATTTCCTTAACAATTTGATAGGTAAAAAAATGTTTTTAAAGCAAAATAGCCAAGCTCCTGGGTCTTGCATTTTGATGTGAAGCTTCACTGAATAATCATTAAAAACTTACAAAATATGTAGCTGCCTGTCGTTAAATAGACATCTTGTTGCCAAATTTCATATGTCACAAAGAAATCTGACATCATTTGTAGACGAAATATAGCAAAAAGTTTGAAATATTTTATTTCTCTGGAAACTTTGTATTTGATAATAAATATCAAATACAAATATCATCTGTTATAAAATGCAATCTATTCAGAATCAAGTCTGGACACCAGGCTAGCTTGACCAGTGCTACTGACCAGTGGTCAGTTGTTGATCCAATCATTGTATAATTGGGGATGAAAGGCCTTGCCTGCCCCACTGCCTGGTTTAATCTTCATCAAGGACCTCTCGCATGGCACCTGTTCAGTTCACATACTGTACGTAAGGACACAACAGTGCCATTCTTAGTTTCTTAACGATAGAACGCCTTAAATTTGTACATTTTGCTTTACTTGGTTGCATATTTAGAGAGAGAGAGAGAGAGACAGAGACAGAGAGCATTAACGCTAGAGGCTAAGCCTTTTAGCATACAAATGATTTCACTCTAAATTTTGTTTGAATTTTACTCATATCTGATACATAGAGTAAACGAGGAAACAATCAGTATTTGAGTATGCTAGTATAAAGCAAACACTCCATTGACCAGGCCTCAATGTACAACGCTGTCATAGAGCGGGTAGTGAATTATTGATTGTGACGTGATGCTTCAATGATGAACATCTATACAAAGACAACCACTAGAAGTATAATACAGCACTCCCTGTGAGGAATGTGGAATCAATGAAAATCCACACACATCATGGTACAGTTGCATGAAACATCATAAGTTATATTACTGACTATATTTTAGCCTGCGTAATTCAATCAAAATTGTCAGGCCACTATGAGCATTAATGGGTTAAGGAAATCTTTATGATGAAAATGAGAGAGATCTAAAAGATTCCTAAACTTAAGATGTTTTATGCAAATGAGCCATGTTCTATTGCATGATAAAGCAACCTTTATTCACATCCTTTTAAAACCTTTATGGCGAAAGAGTAGGATACTTTCCCTGAAAAGTATCTTCCATACAGCTGGCAAAAATCCACTGAATTTACTGATAGGCAGTTAGGAACAGGATGTACGTTGCATGCTTTAGCTGGGAGACACACCCCTTTCAAGAACCATTCTCTCCTAAAACAGCCATGATCTACAAGCCTTCTCTAAACACAACTTTCCCAATAAAAGATCTTCCATATAGCTGGCAAAAATCCACTGAATTTACATTGATAGGCAGTTGAAACAGGATGTATGTTGCATGAGACACATCCCTTTCAAGCAGGAAAAGAACCATCCTCTCCTAAAGCCACCACAAATCTCCAAGCCTTCTCTAGACACAACAACCCTTCAAGCCATAGACAACAATGGTTTACTGCATGCCTTGCTCTGTAGAAGTGCATTCCCTCTAATGGGGTGCAAGGGCTTAACCCTATATAGTCCTCAAACACAAACAATTCATACACACCTTAGCCTGTTAACCCTTCCAATACCTGAGACTACTTTTGTCCAAGGCACAAGGACGCATATATTTTTGAAAACCATCTTAACCCTGTGATTTTGGTATTCATTAGATAGCTCTCGCTGAGCACTCTCAGATGAGCCAGGGTTTCAGTAATTTTCAGTTTTTTTGCATCATTTTATATTGGCTAAAGCCAACAGCAGCATAAGGCTTAAGTACATCATTCTATGGAAGGTTTCAAGGTGTGTATTTCATACTCGATGTGAAGATAAAAATAATTACTTGTTTAATTATAAATGGACTTTGAGGAATATGAGCATCACATGGGTTAAACCCTTTACCCCTGTGGCCGCCCAAGAAGTATCAGTATTTCGGTGATATCTTCTATGTAAAGCACCATTTAAATCATTTGACAGAAAAATATTGAATAAACCCTATTGTAGATATGTAAATGCTTCTTTAACCCTTATGCAGCTGGCTAATTTGACCAATAGTAAATGATGCAAAAATCCTGAAAAATGACTGAAACCCTGGCACATAGCTACTCATCTGAGAGTACTCAGCGACAGCTACCCAATGAATACCAACATGGCAGGGTTAAGCAGTTTTTCAAGGATCTTTGCCTTCTTGTGCTTTGGACGAAATTAGCCTTAGCATTGAGTAGATTAAAAGAACTGGGTAACTGGCATTGAAAAGGCAGTGCTTAGAGCTTGTGCGCTATATGCTGCCAGCTGCTCTGGAATATCCCTCAGGGGATTGAAATGGTTTCTGTGTGTACAGGCCTGCTAGGGAAGGAAGGTTGTGTGAACATTTCGGTGGATACAAGACTATAAACCGAATACCTAACTGGAAGCGAGAATGGGTTAAACCCCAGACAAGTTATGGTATGTTCCTTTTGCATGCTGCGGACCTATAACAAACCGGACCCTTCCTCTGCGCAAGGTTTATGTCTCCGGTTATCAATGCGATTCCGGCATTTCCTCACAATCATGGCAACAATCTATTCCCACCCTGCCTTAATATTTCATCAGGCAATAAAATATTGCGCGAGTTGGATTTTAATGAATCATAGGAAATGTCTTTGGAGCAATTACTCAGGAACTAATACATTAACACTTTCAGTCCCTCACTAGAATGCCAAGTCTGACATTCCCCCCCCCCCCAAAAAAAAAAGACCTTGAAATTCATTATTTCAAATTTATATCATATCATATTTTAAAAAAAATCAAATAAATTTCTAATTTCACATTCTGATTATAATAACTACGATTGTTGTGTGACTTATAAAGAGGCTCTCTTTTTGTCATTCTCTCTGCAAAAATGCAAACATTGCCTTAACTAAGCAGTCAGGGATCGATTTAAGGAAAAATTTCTGGTCGGTTTTCGGGCGATCTCATATGATAAATGATAGTCAGTCTTGGGTCGGCCGGACATATTTCAGGGCGTGAATACCGCCCGGACACCCACTTAAGTCAAACCCTGAGCACACAGCAATGCTAGACCACCAAGCTATCGGGGCAGCTCCTCAGCAATTTCCGACAATCAACCAGCTAGTTCACATTCTCATTACACTAACTATGATTGTCGCCCGACTAGAGGCTCTCTTTTTCTCATTCTCTCCGCAGTAATGCAAACATTGCCTTAACTAAGCACATAGCGTTTCTCTCCTCTGCTTGGTGAGGCCCATCAGTGGCAGCTAGGCTAACGGCACACACAAGTAGCTAGTCAAGGATGCTGGGCGCTGTAACACTCCACAGTGTTTTACTGGCTTAGTAGTTCAAGAGTCTGGGTAGCAGAGTCCTTAGCTTAATGAAGTGGAGCTATCCAAGCCTGTGAACAGAAACAGCATTTTCAAATGAAGAATGCCTTACCGGAACCTATAAACTATTCATTTTTATGTTTTTTTAAAAATTATATCATTCGGTTATCCCATCCCAGCAAAAGTCAAAAGAAAAGCCATGTTTTTTTGAATGAAGAATAAACTATTCATTTTTATGTGGGGGCATGGGCATAATTACTCTATTCTTTTTTACCGTCCCAGCAAAATTCAAAGAATACTAAAAGTTGTTGTTAAAACACAGAACCCATGTTGGGTTTATTCAGTGAGAGTTGGTGCTTCTACCCAAAAATCCTTATACAATATTGAATCTCTACTTCCTTTTAGGTCTGTGTTGCCAGAGTGCAAGCAAGACGTGATAAAATCTAGAACCTTTAATTTCCATTTATAGCATTCACATCCTGACATGAATTTTTGAGAAAATCTAGAATTTTCTCCCTCAGTATGGCTCTATCAGAGTTTGAACTTAAACTTCTATAAAACATTGAACAATTTTTAATCCTGGTGTGATTTCGTAAGTTTGACATATTTGACTCTATCACTTTGATAAAAGATTGGACTTATTTCATTTAAGTGTGAAACCTGCAGTACACAGTTTGATCAAAAACTGAACATTTTCCTAATTCGAGATTGTCTTCGAAGATGTGAACAGTTCAATCATAACTACATGTCATTAGATCATTCTTTTGTCTTTCCTGGATCTTTGTCTTTGAGTAGTAATCCCTGTTTCCATCAGACAAGCAAAACTCCCATCATAAACCCATCAATCTTTGTATCTCAATCCATCACTACAGCTGGTAATCACAGTCTTAACCCTTTCAATGCTGAGACTACTTTCCTCTAAGGCACAAAAACTCAAAAAACTTTGAAAATCATCTAAATCCTGTTGTGTTGGTACTCATTGGAAAGCTCTCACTGAGTACTAACATATGAGTACCCATTTGCTAGGGTTTCAGTCATTATTCAGCTTTTTGCATCATTTTGTATTGACCAAATTAGCCACCAGCAGCATAAGGGCTAAAATGTGAACAGTTCAAACATAACTACATGTCATTAGATCATTCTTTCGTCCTTCCTAGATCTTTGTCTTTGAGTAGTAATCCCTGTTTCCATCAGACAAGCAAAACTCCCATCATAAACCCATCAATCTTTGTGCCTAAATCCATCATTACAACTGGTAATCATAGTCTTAATAAAGGCACGTTGCCTGTCCGCTTTACCCTCTCATAGAAATTTCACTGATATTAATGGCAGCCTTCAGCAAAGGTTAATAAGAACAGATTTGTTGCAGGGTTGATCCTGGACCCTCTAAGTGAAGCTCCGATTCCCTTAGGCATGGGGGATTAGGGAGATTAGGATTAATGGTACTTTAATCCATGGTCTTTGCCATGCTAGTTGTAGAATATTACTTCGCATCAATATTCCAGGACATGGTCTAACAGGGAATATGTTTATATTCATGGCAAATGACACAAAACGAAATTGTTGAAGAAAGAGAATAATATGGAGGTGTCATGCCTAATACTACAGTTAATCTTATTCCACATCTTATTCCTCTCCACATTTAGAAAGAACTTTGGACACTTAGATAATAATGTTTGTATCAGGTATTCGTAAAATTCAAACAAAATTTTAGAGTAAAACCATTTGTATGCTTTTAATACTCTCTCTCTCTCTCTCTCTCTCTCTCTCTCTCTCTCTCTCTCTCTCTCTCTCTCTCTCTCTCTCTCTCTCTCTCTCTCTCTCTCTCTCTCTCTCTCGCATTGGCAGAAATCAAATGAGGATGCTTATTATCGTAAACATGGCAAAAATACCAATACCTTTCAACTGAATACATTGTTAAAATGTATTTTCATTTTTATATTGACAACATTACTACTCAGTCTCTCACTGCATCATACACTCTGAGGTTTAACTTCCTGTTGCGGCATGTTACTTAGTTGCTAGTGACTTGGTAAAACTTAGGGATTTCTTCTACCATTGAGTTTTGGCTAGTCATGATATGGCTTTCAGATGGCAAAAAAAGGTTTTCGTTAACCAAAATTCCATTATGTTTCATCTCACATGGTGAAGGAGCAATTAGCATACCAAAAGCATCAGGGATCAGACACACCAATAACACAAAAACATCGCAGAGAAAGAGAGAGAAAATAACAACTGCGCACCACATGTTTTATCTTCCGTCCACCACCACACAGGAATTCTTCTCAGTGTAGGTTCCTACGTAAGACAGCAATGACTTAGATACATGTATCATTGATTACCGTAAATTCTCGGAAATTTAGACCACCATAGGTATTTGGGCCACTATAATTATTTTGCAAAATAATTATTGGGAAATATGGACCACCCTTGATTTATCGCTGATAGTTATTTTACAGTATGGACAACTATTACTCTGCATTGTCAGTATTTTCATAAAATAATGGCCCATTCTCAACCAAATAAAAATTCTAATTATAAAAAAGTATCCCAAATTACTAAGAATTTACAGTACTGCTTTTAAGCAATAAAAGATCTGTGGCTAGCATATCAACCTGTCGAATTTATGAATTCATGGCAAAATTCTGAACTTTCATAGCAATGGAAATGACATCTAGTAGATGAATTATATTGATTAATTCCATTTACTCATTTCATATTTCCAATTAGTTAGGTAATGAGGTTTCAGAATTTCAACTCCCTATATTGTGTAAGTCAAGGGATACCACTACGTGGCCAGTAGGCCAGTAGCTAGTTTCACTTGCTACCTAAACTGTAACAATGTGCAACAATGCTGTAACAATTTTACTATCAGAGCTGTAACAGTGTGCTGCTAAATTGTAACATTTTTATTAATTTAAACTAAATTGTAACAATTTCAATGAAGTGGTTTGAAAAGTTATAATAGGCACAGAAGAAATATTCTATTTGAGATAATTTTGAGATAATCAAAAACATACCTAATGAAACCAACTAAATTGTAGATCCCCCTGGATATTTTCTTTATTCTTGAGAAACCGATAACAAATATAAATCAACAAGACTAAAGATTGTATGAAACTTACATTTTCAATCATATAGAAGTGTTTGCCCCCTACGCATTACATGTAGGCCCTACTGGGGTGGTTGCCAATACAGCGTTTTGGGTATCGCCCTTCTCACTATGTTTTGACAACTGTCATTGGGTGCCCAGCATGCGGTATCAGCATGACTATCAAAATAGCGCCCTGGTCTAGGAGCTAGCCACTTTTTTGTGAGCTTGTGAGAAAACGTTTCTTAGGTAACGCCTCAGCCTACTACTAGGGTAGTGTAAGTGCAGTGCTTTCACTCACCCCTACCAAACATAGCTGGGAATAGCCAGGAGGTCCTAGGATGATGCTAGGAAACTATGGGGACTTTCTAGGAAACCTCGGCAACATTTCGTAAGGGCAACTGGTGAGATAAGGAAGAGATCAAAAAGAGAGGAGGGGTTTAGTAGGTATGAGAGGGATTTTAAATAAACCCTTCATGTATACAATATATTTAACAATTATATTCTTATCATCAAATCATTATATGATTAAACCCTAGGTATTTGGGCCACTATAATTATTTTGCAAAATAATTTATGGGATATCTGAGTAACCCATGATCTATCGTCGATTGCCATTTCACAAAATGTGGACCTAGCTTCACATCTTGCTGATACAACATCAAGGTATTTGTTTTAGAAAACATGAACCCATAAAAATCATAATTATTAGAAATTGTCCCAAATTACTGAGAATTTACAGTAAATGCTGTTTTAGAACTATTTACCATGATGTCCATCGACAGGACATTCTGATTGTACCCACAGGGACTGTTTCTGTTAATTATTATGGTCCTTTAGCAATTATGGGTTATTTATCCACATTATACCTGGCTCATTAGGTGTTTACTATGGCAGAGGGTGCAGGTTTAATGGTTACATAGGGTAGAGGTGGGATACCAATACCCTTGATACAGAAATAATACCATAACCAGCGCAAATATATTTCAACCAAGTTCATTCCCATGTTCTTTCATGGCAAATGTTTTGAGGTTTGGCAGTACTAAATATATTAACTAAATATGGTGCATGGGGAGCAGGCAGCAATGTTAAAAATATCACTAAATATTATTGAAATAGTGCATTTCTAAGGAAATGTCAATATCAAATCATATCGCAAAAAATGTAAAGGTACCACCCAATACCTATTCGTAATGTATACTTTTTCATTCCTTACAGCCTTAATTCACCACTGAACTATATAATACTCCTCTTTGTTTATTCTCAGAGCATTTAAAGGTACCAACCCCTATTCATAATTCATACTTTCCACTTCCTTCATACATCCCTGAACTATTCTCCTTAGCTGTGTTTATTCTCAGAGCATTTAAAGGTACCAATCCCTATTCATAGTTTATACTTTCCCATTCCTTACAGCCTCTATATACCCCTGAACTATTCTGCTCTGTGTTTATCATCAGAGCATTTAAAGGCACCAACCCCTATTCATAATTTATACTTTACACTTCCTTCATACACCCCTGAACTATTCTCCTCTGCGTTTATTCTCAGAGCATCCTCACTTTTTCAACCTTTCCCATCTTTAATCAAAATCTGACATGGAGCCAATCTGATGGTGAACCCCAGCAGAGCAATTTGCTCAGAGTTCATGAACTCTGGCCATAATCCCTTAAACAACCACCCTGCACGTTGTTGCTTGTGAAACACACCAAACGTATCCCTGAATAGCCACTTGATGGTGAGCTAACAGTGGTGGTGGTGGAGATAGCCATCTTAACCCTTCCAATGCTAAGTCTACTTTCGTCCAAAGCACAAGAATGCAAAGATTCTTGAAAACCATTAAAAACCTATCATGTTGGTACTCATTGAATAGCTCTCGCTGAGTACTCTCAGATGAGTACCCATTTGCCAGGGTTTCGGTCATTTTTCAGGTTTTTTGCATCATTTTGTATTGGCCGAATAAGCCACCAGCAGCATAACGGTTAACATCTCTCCCTCCTCTTTCCCTCTGGGTGGTGCTCCAGGATAATCACATCAAGATAACCTTACAACTCTCAATTAATCTACGGGCCAGAAATAAAGAGAAAATCATCATCCCTGTGTCTTCGGAGCACGGGATGGGTCCATAGATCAGCGATGATCATCAACCCGGGAGAGAAATATCGATGTACGCCAAAGTTATCCAAAACCGCTTTATTTCCAGTGCACATATATGGAATGAGGAGGCAAATCCTTCACTGAATAAAACTCTACCCCAATGCCCCGTGAAGAGTACTAAATAGAAATGACCATACATATCAGTGTCTTAGCCAGGATTTAGAAACTGGGTATTCAAAATTGGCAATTGTAAAATTTTAGGGCTTCCTATTTTTCAAAGGACACTATAATATACTCAAGATTGATACAAAAGGCATGTATTTACTTAATGAAATAACAAATTATGTTCATATACAATGCCACAGGAATTGTATTGAGATAAGAAAAACTCAATTATATGCTTGAAATTGACATTTTTAGAAATTCCTCAATCTTTTTGGGTATTCTGGCTTGTGATTTTTAAGGGTTTGGGTGACAAATAACACCCTGGCAAAGACTATGATACACATGTTTTGGAAATGAAAGAATCTTGTACTGTATCCCACCCAGATATAATCAGTAAAATAATTAATACTATAGGTGGGAGTACAATATCGGAATCACACTTTTAATGATTTATATCAATATTCGAAAAAACAAACATTTCAATCATGTTGGCTTTAAAGAATTGATGAAACTATGTAATAACATTTAGCCTTATAGGAATTTGTAGATTAAATACATGCCAAGAAAATCCAATGTCATGACAGCTTTTAAAGATTGAAAAAAAAAAGGATTTAGTCCCAGAAAGAGATGAAGAGATATAAATGAGAAAAATATCCACCATCATGGTACTTTTAAAAGTTGAAAAAATAAAGCAATTTAGACTCCCAGGATATGTATAGATATAAATGAGAAAACTATCCCCAGGTCTGGGTTGTATGCCACATCAGTCCATCACATAGGCTCAACAGGGGACAGTGGATATGTCTATGTTATCCCTCTGCTCCTAAAGGTGGTAAGTTCTTGTTAGGGAGACTTACAAGCAGATCCTTCAACTGAGCAATGGGGATTCTTCATAGTAATTACGCCATCCTTTGGAACCTTGCTTGAAATAACAAATTGGTCTTTATTAACCCTTCCAATGCTGAGGTTACTTTCATCCAAAGTGCTAGGATGCAAAGATTTTTGAAAACCACCTAAACCCTATCATGTTGGTGTTCATCAGATAGCTCATGCTGAGTACTCTCGGATGAGTACCCATGTGCCAGGGTTTTGCTCATTTTTCAGGTTTTTGCATGATTTCGTAATTATTCATTGATCGCAAAAATCCTCATTATAAATAAGACTCCTACACTCTAATTCTCTATTTACCACTTGTTTATCATAACAGGGACTTATATAAGTCCTTGATCATCATCATCATCATCATCAATTTTGTAAGAGAGTGTATTGAAAATTAAACTAGGTATACACCTTCAAAGAGAATACATGTTTTTGTTATGACTTAGAAACGTTGACCATTTTTGATCCACTCAATTTATATCTTTAATTCACAAAATGTAGCACCCTTAATTCGTAAGTGCAGCTAATTAATGTTAGAAAATTCAGAAGGTTTCAGGGGAGTTAGGATGAAAAATGTGGTCATTAGCAAGCCAAAGCTCATCAATCAGTAATTTGGGGCCTTTTTGAAACAAAAGTGTATTATATTGTTCCACCAATCGCAGAGGGACAATCTGCAAGTCTTAGGGGAAAGAGACTGCTTCTGCTGTTGACTAGTGACTTGTATTTTCCTTCATATGGCCCATCATTTATAACAGATTCTGGCAAGGCCATGTTGTTTTTGGCTGCTTACCGAATGATAAGGCTGTATTTGTGATATATGAGCTATCAAGCAACATAAACATTGTTAATCAACCAATATTTATCATAAATGATATTCCCACATTTGCTCCCAATGTATCATTGACCTATTCGTTGCTGGCAATACCCAAAATGTTCTGACCATTTTGGTATAATATCATTGCAAATTTGTGACTTAAGCTATTTTTCAAGAAAATGATGCAAGGAGAAATATTGACCAAAACCATACTCAAAGATCTTTGAAATCTTTGGAAATTGCATGGCATTTTTGGACACTACAGGATTAATGTGTAAATCAGCTGACTGCATGTGTTTCCTCTCTCACTCCCTGCAAAGCATTTGTTAGGTTTCATCACTCCGGCAGCAGAGTTATGATTTCTAATTCTCATTCTGGCATTTACAAATGTCATCAATTATTGTCTCTGGCGTATTCCTATCAGTCACCGCTACGGAGCGCGCTCACAAACTGCGGCGGCGCTAAACGTGCGGAACCGGCACCCGTGATCAACGATGCCCATGTGAGTTCCACTGGGGGCCTGAGTGAACAAAATGCTACGGAACTTTTATCTAACATCTTGCAGCCCATGCATGCATACTGGATTTCAGAGTGGGGGGATTTGATTTTGCAGAAGGGTTAGGAAAGAGGGGCAGGATTCCAGGGTCTCATATGAGAATTTTTTCTAAAATAACACAATTTTCAAATAAAATCTCAAATAAAATTATGCTATGGAACTTTTATCTAACATCTTTCAGCCCATGCATGCATACTGGATTTCAGAGTGGGGGGATTTGCTTTTGCAGAAGGGTTAGAAAAGAGGGGCAGGATTCAAGGGTGTCATATAAGGATTTTTTCTAAAATAACACAATTTTCAAATAAAATTTCAAATAAAATTATGCTATGGAACTTTTATCTAACATCTTGCAGCCCATGCATGCATACTAGATTTCAGAGTGGGGGGATTTGCTTTTGCAGAAGGGTTAGGAAAGAGGGGCAGGAAGGGTCTCATATGAGAAATTTTCCTAAAATAACACAATTTTCAAATAAAGTTATGCAGTCATTTGTTCTCAAGATTCTAGGAAACAAATTTCTTTCAAATACTCAAATAATTTATAAATATAAGTTATTTTTGCTTCACTTTAAAGGATACAATAAACAATGACATTTCACATACCATAATTCATATGTATCTTTAAAGGATAAATGCTGAGCTGAACTTGAATAAAAACTCACATTCAAATCCTTTGTGAAGCAATGCTTTTTTCTTAAGTTATATGCAGAAAATTTAAAACAAACCAGAAAACAGCTGTCAAAGGAAGACTCTTAGCATGAATGCATGGGTTGTAATTAGATACCACTTGAGTAAATGTAATTGTTCATGTACTTATCGCTACCCAAATAAGTCTCACTTATAAGACACAGCCCCCTAGAAATTCATATCATACTGATCATCCCGGTGGTATCTTTTTGACTGGCGATATCTTTTTGAAAAAAGTATTTGTCCAAAAATATTTGAAGAAGAAATATTTCATTCCTAAGTTATTGACAAAAGTGTAAGTGAAATGCATGCCACTTGTCAAGGAGAACTCCTGTCTTGAATGGGTTAATTAAATCTCACTTGAGGAAATGTAATTGTACATGTACAAGTTTGTGTTATGAGACACAGCACTCCATAACATATTGATCTAATTTTCTGGCATATCTCTGTCATGAATGGGTTCTTTAAATCTCACTTGAGGAAATGAAATTGTACAAGTACAAGTTTGTGTTTTAAGATACAGCCCACTCACAGGCATACTGGACAGAGCTCATGAAAGACTTAATTAAATCTTATTTGAGGAAATGTAATTGTACGTGTACAAGTTTGTGTTATCAGATACAGCCCACTCGCAGCACTCCATAACATATTGATATAATTTTCAAGCAAATCTCTGTAGTGAATGGGTTAATTAAATCTCACTTGAGGAAATGTAATTGTACATGTACAAGTTTGTGTTATAAGATACAGCCCACTCGCAGCACTCCATTATAAACATATTGATATAATTTTCAGGCAAATCTCTGTCATGAATGGGTTAATTAAATCTCACTTGAGGAAATGTAATTGTACATGTACAAGTTTGTGTTATAAGATACAGCCCACTCGCAGCACTCCATTATAAACATATTGATAAAATTTTCTGGCAAATCTCTGTCATGAATGGGTTAATTAAATCTCACTTGAGGAAATGTAATTGTACATGTACAAGTTTGTGTTTTAAGATACAGCCCACTCGCAGCACTCCATTATAAACATATTGATAAAATTTTCTGGCAAATCTCTGTCATGAATGGGTTAATTAAATCTCACTTGAGGAAATGTAATTGTACATGTACAAGTTTGTGTTATAAGATACAGCCCACTCGCAGGCCTACTGGAAAGAGCTCATGAAAGGGTTAATTAATTCTCACTTGAGAAAATGTAATTGAACATGTACAAGTTTGTGTTATAAGATACAGCCCACCCACAGCACTCCATAACATATTGATATAATTTTCTGGCAAATCTCTGTCATGAATGGGTTAATTAAATCTCACTTGAGGAAATGTAATTGTACATGTAGAAGTTTGTGTTATAAGATACAGCCCACCCTCAGCACTCCATTATAAACATATTGATCTAATTTTCTGGCAAATCTGCGCCACAGAGCGGCGGACAAATTGAATAAGGCAACTCTGATGTGATTGAGGTGTGAGTACACTGAGAATGCTACTCTATCCGTCCCTGATGCCGTCCGTTATCAGTGCTGAATGGTGAATACATTATGCTGGCGATCCTTCACAGGCTAATGGCATCTGATGAAAGAGGATTATCCCTATCCTTGCCTATACATTCATCTCACAAAGACAAAATTAACTGTCAATCATCTACAGAAATAGACTCTTGCAGTAGGGCTTCTCTGTGGATGATTTTCAGTTATTAATTGGAAATGATAATTGTTTACAAGTTGTGTCTTTTCTTTTGCAAACTATCAAGTTTGTGGTATAAGATACAGTTAAGTTAACTTAGCGAAAATTCTGTTCATTTTCAAATTTTGTTTTGACCAAAATGATAGTTCACAATATGGCCGACTCTTGCAGTAGTGCCTGGCTTTATTTATTATGTTCAGTTTTCATGGAAAATGATATTTGATGAAAAGGGGGTAATTCCTTTCTTGGAAGTTAAAACAAGGGTATCCATCTTCAATACATCCTTAGTTGCCCAGGATAATTCATATATTTAAAATGTCCAGCAAATTAGCCTCTACCAAACATCTTTATTCTTAGTAGAATAAAGGGATGTCATCGATAGTCGAAAAATTGATAAATCAACATTTTCACTTTGTCAATTGAATCGAATCAAAAGGTTGGGTATCGAATCAAAATAATCGATATTCTGTACCCCAATAATGCCGTATGATTATTAATGAAAACTCTACTTTTCCCAGACATTCTCCTGTTAAACTAACACAAAGAGAATCTGACTAAATATCAAAGTATTTTCTATGACTTTAGTAAGAGAAAATGGAAGGAATGGTGTACTTTACTCAGGCACATGGCCAAGACACGGGGTATCGATCCGAATCGAATCGATAAATCGGAAAGAGTATATGAATTAATTAAATCGAAAAAAAAGGGATATCAATGACATCCCTAGTAGACTATTCACCCTGTATCAAAGTAAGAAGGCCTAGGCAAGACTATTCAGATGACTGGCATACACTGTGTACAGTAATGTGCCGTTATTTATGAGCCACCAGCAGTGCCGATGATAATGTGCACTACTACAGTCCATAATGCACCCAACATCACTTTTCTTCCCTCCGACGACAACTCATCAGCGTAGGATTTATGATTCCCGCACCCCCCAAGCGCTCATCACCACTCCCATCTATCTCACCCCCATTTCATTGTAATTCCATCGGCTTCCCCGTGCAGCTCGTTTCACTTTAATTCCTCCACAGCAATGATTTCTCTTCTCCGCGCTTTCGGCCATCAGGGTCCGGTAATGGTGATGAATTACAGCGGTCATCTTGTTTCTTGTCAAATCATTCTCGCCATCTTAATGTCGCTGCACAGATCATTAGGCTGGGAACATGGTCAGAGTGATTTGACCGTTATCGATGCCGACTGGGGCCGTAATAATAGGGCTATGGGCTTCATAATATGTCTGAACTGAATCTATCCGGAACATGGAACAGTGCAAAGAATTAATGGGAGTTTGAACATTGTTGGAATTTGAATTTGGAATTCAATTTTTCTTATCGTCACTTTTTCTGCCATATAAAGACTGGGCTGAATTGCGACTAGCAAAATTGTTTCTGGTGAAGGAAATTATGTTATTTGACCGTTATTGACGCCGACTTGGGCCGTAATGATAAGGATATGAACCTCATGATATATCTGAACTTAATTGATAGGGAACAAAGAACATTGCAAAGAAACAATGGGAGTTTGGCCATTGTTGGAATTTGGATTTAGAATTCCAAGATTTGACCATCATTGATGCCGACTGGGGCCTTAATAATAGGGCTATGGGCTTCATTATATGTCTGAACTGAATCTATAGGGAACATGGAACAATGCAAAGAAACAATGGGAGTTTGACCATTGTTGGAATTTGAATTTGGAATTCAATTTTTCTTATCCTCACTTTTTCTGCCATATGAAGGCTGGGCTGAATTGCGACTAGCAAAATTGTTTCTGGTGAAGGAAATTATGTTATTTGACCGTTATTGACGCCGACTGGGGCCGTAATGATATAGGGCTATGCCCCTCTTGATATGTCTGAACTGAATCTATAGGGAACATGGAACAATGCAAAGAAACAATGGGAGTTTGACCGTTGTTGGAATTTGAATTTGGAATTCAATTTTTCTTATCGTCACTTTTTTTGCCATATAAAGGCAGGGCTGAATTGCGCGTAGCAAAATTGCCACTGGTGAAGGAAATTCCATGATTTGACCATCATTGATGCCAACTGGGGCCGTAATGATATAGGGCTATGAACCTCATGATATGTCTGAACTGAATTGATAGGGAACAAATAACAGTGCAAAAAAACAATGGGAGTTTCACCATTGTTGGATTTTGATTTGAAATTCCATTTATCGCCAGTTTTTCTGCCATATCCAGGCTGGGCTGAATTGTAACTAGCCAGTTGCTACTGGTGAAGGATACCGGAGTTCCCTGGGTAAGGGGTAATTAAGGGTATTATGATGCTTTATATGATTAGTTGATTTTGAGGCTAAAAGTCTAAAAAAAAAAGCCAATGAATCGTAATTCCTTTTCACTACAGCCCGCCGCCGGTGATGATACACTATCATCGTGACTCCCGTCAGCTTTCCTGAAGAGCTCCGTCAACCTATCCTCACCTTTTCTTGATGCCATCACACTTGTGGATTAACCGTGACCAAGCCGCTATCGGCTCCTTAATTCCTCCCACCGTTTTCTTCCTTATCGTGCCGGCACAGACACGCGAAATTAGGATAGGATTACGCTGATCCTCCCTAGGACTATTATGGGATATTGATCCCAGTTTACATGCAAATGCATGGTCCGAGGGCGGCGGAAAGGAGCTAATGGTCCTGTCGGTTATTTCAGCAAGTGGGAATTTATTCCCCGCACACGACAGTGTCAACTGCCACTACTCAGAGGTGATGGTGAATGTTTCAATACAGAACACCTTTTCCAATGAAAAACTACCTCACACCCATGTGTTTTACCTAATAGGGTCCGGAATAGCTTGGGTCAACTGGCACTACTCAGGGGTGGTTGTGAATGTTTCAATAGAGCACCTTTTCAGATGAAAAACTCCCTCACACCCATGTGTTTTACCTAATAGGGTCCGGAATAGCTAAAATGGGTTCTTTTTATGCTAGTGGGGAAAAGAGGCCAAAAAGATATTCAGTGTACTGTGTCAAATACCAGTACTGAGGGGTGGTGTTGTACATCTCATTAGACAGCACCTTCCCTGCTGAAAAATGTCCCTCACACCCATGTGTTTTACCTAATAGGGTATGGAACAGCTTGTATGTATGCTAGTGGGGAAAAGAGGCCAAATAGGAATCCATGAGTGCTGAACATACAATGTCAACTGTCTGCCACTACTAACCCTTTCAATGCTGAGGCTACTTTCGCCCTAAGTACAAGGATGCAAAAATCTTTGAAAACCTTCTAAACCCTGTCTTGTTGGTACTCATTGGAAAGCTCTCACTGAGTACTCTCAGATGAGTACCCATTTGCCAGGGTTTCGGTGATTTTCAGGTTTTTTGCATTATTTTGTATTGGCAAAATTAGCCTCCAGCAGCATATGGGTTAATATAAGGGGTGGTGTTGTACATCTCATTATCGAACATCTTCCCTGCTGAAAGATGTTTCTCACATACAAGTCTTTCACCTTATATGATTTTTATTCATCGTAGTGCGAAAAAAGACAAAATAGAGACATGTGCCGTAGACTTCAAGTATAATGTCAGCTGCAAGTTCTGATACGTGGTGTTGTGTACATCATTATAAGCACCTTTTCCGCTGAAAGATATTACTCAAACACAAGTGTTTTACCTAATATGTTTTTTTATTAATCCTAGTGCAAAAAGTGTTTTAATAGTAGGATGCATCCCTTGGGCTCAACAATGTCAACTACCAGGACTAGTAGAGGGTATTGTATATATCTCACAATAATCCCTACATACATAGTTTCTTTTCAACTTAACGTATATTCATACTTTTCATCAGCCCCCTTATATAAGTATCTGAAATAAATTATTAAATGGTCTCCCAAAAATAATCATTCACACATTATTATTTTTGACTTCGGCATTCATACAAATCATCATTACCAATCTTTCAGTGCCTGAAACAAATGATTGAATAATTAGTCTTCCTAAAATATTTTTTTCAGCTTTATGCATTTATACAACTTTTCAATGCCGGCCCCCTTCTTTCTGTGTTGAGTAGTATCCTGTAAAATGACCATAGATTTACATTTTTTCAATGATAACAAATCATAACTTGAAGCAATCCTTGCCAAATGTAGCTGAGACTTTCCATGAATTTCTGATATTTCCTAAGCATTATCGTAGGAATTTTGGGGTATTCCAAGCTACATTTAGTAAGGGAAATATACTTTTTGTCACAATTTTTATTTGTCAAAAAATGAATTTTTTGTGGCCAAAAAGATTTTTTGTCATAATTTTTTTTTTGTCATAAAATATTTTTTTTGTCATAAAAAAAAGATTTAAACTCACCGGCCTTATCCAACGAAGACACACACTTCATCACCTTTTCACTGACTGCTCCACTCAGGGCGATGCTCACGTACTTAAAACAGTATCCAGTGACGTCCTCGTGAAACAAACCACACTTAAACGTCGTTCCTCGGCGGCCCACCTTCACTCGGCTCTCCGTGAGGTAGGTAAGGTTCGCCGGAGAAGCTACCGAGCGTTGAGCTTGAAAAACCCGAGAATACAAGCGTATCTTATCACGATTCCCTATACAGGGCGGGTGCTTGTAGCGTATTATGAAGGTATTTTTGCAGGGGAAGATGCTGTTTCTATCCGGTCTTAATTCATAATTATCATTCCATGTCGTTGTCATGATGTTGCTCGAAGCGATGACACTTTGCGTGCCATGTACGTATTTTAAAAGAACTTGGTACATTCCAGCCTGATCAAAGTAGTTACAGTGTAGCAGGATATCTTTCAATTCGTTTAATTTCCCGATTTGTTTCTTGACTGTTACGAAGGACGAGCGGTGGTCAATTCCACCGGTCTCCGAGTCGTTGAGGCCGTGATATACAACATCCAAACGGTATTTTCCACTGGCGTGAATCGGCGCGCAAGTAGCCGTAACTTTAGTCACTTTCATCGTCACGTCATACGATTGTGTCACATGGGTCCTTGGCAACTCAAACACAAATTCTGGCCAATCTACGACCAGGACGTTCGATTCTGCGAGCATTCGGTTGGTTCCCGTCTTGAACATCTTAAAAACAAACTTTCCAGCATGGTCGATTACACCACATGGAAACAAGGCCACGCCCTTCTTGAATCCGGCCTCAATGTTGGCAAAAGCTACTGCCTTGCCTGTTTTTAACGATACCATTTTGGCTTCTCCTCCTAATAGTGATGCATTGGGGCCGCCCGAAACTGCGTACTCCACTTTGAGGTCCCCCGTAAAGGCTATGTAGTGATCAGGTGCTCGTAAAACATAGCTTTTGATGCCTAGAAAAAATAAAAATAAAACATTTTAAATATTTGAATCAAAAATAAACATCATCATACACTATGGCTGATAGCACTTCATTAAAAAGAATCATGATATAATCATTTTCTAGATTTTTGTATGTTTTCAATATTATGCAAATATATTTTGATGAATAAACAAATTTTCTAAAAGGAAAACATTGTATTAACAGGGAAGTCAAAAGACGAGAAAGGCTAAATATGCAGTCTGATGTGGTGACAAATTGGTAAGGAATATTGAACTCAATAAAAGAACAAGACAATATATAAAACCCATATCTTTCTTAAGATGTGAGAGTGCACTTTCCACTAAAAGATTAGAATACTTCAAAATATTTGAAAACAATATTTATCAAGAAACAAGGTAATGGTACAATTCATGAAACATCGATAAAGTGACATCAAGCATGCAATATATACAGGAGATAAAAATGCAAAATCATTGTAAAATAAAGATAAATAAACACAGATAGAGTCAAAGAATTCAATCACAGACTAATAATAGCATACTGTGATCATGGATAAATGATAACATATAACTAAAACATTTTTGTAAAGACAATAGGCTCCTGCAAATATGCTTGTATTCTTGGCCCGGTTGGCCGGGTCACTATCTATTATTTGGCATTTCATAGATGGTCTAATGAGTATTCTGTTAACTTCTAAATTGATGGTATTATATATATATATATATATATATATATATATATATATATATATATATATATATATATATATATATATATATATATATATATTTACATAAATGGGACTGAGTTTACAATATTAACTCAAACTATTTCTGCTGCAATATTTAGTAAATTACAGGAAAGGTTTAGTTTACTGAGCCTACGTTTATTGCATCTATAGATGCATCTATATAATGTATGCCTCCCAGACACACCTGGACAACGAAGACTAGCCTGGCATTCTCCTCTAGGCAATAAAGGCAATAAACATGATGGATGGAGTAGAGGGAGCCCCAGACGAGTAGGAGGATTATCAAGGTACGGCCCCTGTGTGCCATCAGGGCCAACATTACTCTCACATACATTGCCGCTTTAAGTGAAGTTCATTACTTAACCCTTCCAATGCTGAGGCTGCTTTCTTCCTAAGCACAGGGGCACAAAGATATTTAAAAACCATCTAAACCCTACTATGTTGATATGAATTGGATAGCTCTCATTGAGTACTCTCAGATGAGCACCACCATGTGTCAGAGTTTCAGTTATTTCTTAGGTTTTTCGCATCATTTTGTATTGGCCAAATTAGCCACCAGCAGCATAAAGGTTAAGCCTCTGAGATT
This sequence comes from Maea johnstoni, assembly GCA_963942565.1. Classification (NCBI taxonomy): domain Eukaryota; kingdom Metazoa; phylum Annelida; class Polychaeta; order Spionida; family Magelonidae; genus Maea; species Maea johnstoni. The sequence goes on from OZ012690.1 coordinate 16,002,580, forward strand.
ACTGATTTACTGAACTCCAGCCCAAATGACCTTTGACCTTTAAGTCTAAACTTAAATCAGACAATCACCTTCACTCTATCCCATCTCTGGCATTCGACAGTCCCATGATTTATATTACGCAATTGAGGATACTCAACAAATAAAGCTATTATTTTCTACTGAATATTTCTAAAAAAAATCATTTACTTTTCTGAATCCTAATTTTCCTCAAATTTCCTGAGATATACATATTTCAACTGATTTTAAAGGTGGGTGATCTCCTTCCATTTGTCTGACACTTTATGCAATCTTGCAGTTATAGAAGATGCACCTTTTCACAATAGAAAGATGTTCTTATTTCTATGAAAAGTACTCCCCAACTTTACAATAATTGCCTTACCAAAGTAACATAACTTATCTAAAATAGATACATGATCAATAATATAATCATCAACTTAAGATCAGTGCTAGATTAAGACAAGATTTTAACTCATTAGTATTTTGATTATTGATCTATACTATCAATATTATTCAAAACATCTAAGAAGCATGTGATGTGATTGAGCATTGATAAGAATGTTTTTAAATGTAATACTTGTAACAGTGGTAGAAGTAGATGCATTTTAAGTGGTAGTAGTAGTAGTAATAGTAGTAGTAGTAGTAGTAGTAGTAGTAGTAGTAGTAGTAGTAGTAGTAGTAGTAGTAGTAGTAGTAGTAATAGTAGAAGTAGTGGTAGTAGGAGTAGGAACTCGTACGAGAAGTAGTAGTAGTAGTAGTAGTAGATAGTAGTAGTAGTAGTAGTAGTAGTAGATAGTAGTAGTAGTAGTAGTAGTAGTAGTTGTAGTAGTAGTAGTAGTAGTAGTAGTAGTAGTAGTAGTAGTAGTAGTAGTAGTAGTAGAATTAAATAGGAAGTAGTAGTTATAGTACAAAGCTGTAGTTGTTGTAGTAATGTCAAGGTGTAATTCACTTTTAGTTCTACCTATACTGATAGCATGGTACCAAGTTTTTAAAATAATAGAAGCGAGGCAGGTGAAAAGGTAATTGTGGTAGATGAGTTTTTATCTCAGGTGTGTCAATGATAGTCTAAACGAAGCAGTTGTTGAGGCAGAATGTAGCAGAGGAGATGGGTGTACAGGTACATATAGTATGTATATTGCCACATGTACATATAGTATGTATATTGTCACATGTACATATAGTATGTATTTGTCACATGTACATGTAGCATGTATACTGTCACATGTACATATAGTATGTATATTGTCACATGTACATGTAGCATGTATACTGTCACATGTACATATAGTATGTATATTGTCACATGTACATGTAGCATGTATACTGTCACATGTACATGTAGCATACATGTATATTGTCACATGTACATGTAGCAAATATTGATTTGAGAAGTGAGGAGATTAATCTATCAGAACTTCTTTATAGGCAGTTTATGTTTGATTTTTAAGATGACAGTTTCCCTTATTTTAACACTTAATTTGATATTTTAATAAGAGTCGCACCCCAATCTCCTAAAAAAGGTGTATTCTAACACAGCAGTCAAATGATCAAACACATAAGGTTTCTTGTCAACCAATGGCCTAGACATACTAACATACTTAAAGTATTCCAAATTTTAATATTTTCAATTATTTTATAATTCAATTATTATAAGATAGTTTCTGCTCCCGAAAGGCAATATTATTTCTTGGAATGGAAAAATCAAATATCATCAATCCCATTGAGAGGATCAATGCAAAATTCATGCAACATTTTTTTCATACAGTTTAGGAAAACATCCATTCAAAACTATAGATGCAATAATATAAATAAAATAGATATTGATATATACTTAGAAAACAAACAAGTTCAAATGCATCACTAATAAAAATCTTGATGAAAATAAAATTTCTTTATAAAGATGATGATACAAACTTAGCACATCAAAATTCATTCAAAAGAAAGTTTTTGCATGTAAACGACATAATGGTGATGATATAAACTTAGTACACCAATTTTGCATTCCAAAACAGAAAGTTCATACATTTCAACATGAGCATGAGGGGTGGGCACCCACCCTTTAAGAAGCATGATCTAAACCCCTCTATGTGTACATATACAGGCAATGGTAGGGAGATTAGGGAAAGGGTGCGTAGGGGCAAGTGGCAGACAAATTCACCGAGAAAATATTTCACAAAAAATCATGAAAACAAACACTAATAAAGTCTTTGATAAAACTTTGGAGGAATTCCTTAAAAATAGAAAATTTGATTCACGAAATATTTCAGACCATCATTCAGCCATTTCTGTTTTTTCCAAAGAATAAATTAAAAAATTTAAGGCATTCAGTTGAATGTTCACCATTAGAGTGCTTGTATCTTAGATACCTATGAAAATAATTTGAGAATTAAGCATCAACTTAAATAAAATACTTGAAGGAAAGTTGTTGAGTAGTTTCAAATCAACGATTCACTATGAATATTTTCCACAAAATGCTATGGTCAAAAAAATGTCACAAAATAGCAAGGATGTTTGATAGCTACAAGCCGAAATAGGGTAATTGAGTAAAAATAAGTCCATAGTAAATCTGCCTGCCTCTTAACCAGGGAAGGGCGTGCGCTGTTGGATTTTAGGCCTTGTACGTTACCTGAACCGTGCTTCCTGTTTTTTTTCCGCCCCCCAGGTCTCCGTCTCCGACCGTGGGGCCTACGAGAGGGGGTTCGAGTAGGGGGTGGGGTGGTAGGAAGGTCAAGGTTGGGGGGAGAGGTCGTGAAAGGAATGGGGTCAAGGTCGCTGCCAAGGTCAGGAGAAGCACTTGACAGGTCCCTTGACTCCATTTCCCCTGTGTGGTCAAAATGTGTCACATTGTCAGAGGAACTCCCTGAACCAACTGAAAAATCATACAACATAACAATTAGAAAACATGGTGGATGGTTGTGCGATGAAGGAATCGGTGATGCTGAGGATGAGAAGAAGTGATGGACAAGATGATGAACAAGATAAGACAATACATGACAAGACAGACTGGAAACCCATGACCAGGCTGTAAGGCAGTAAAAATATCTTGGAACCTTTTCATTTCATTGATATCCAGTTTGAATAAATTTTAACGGAAATCCAGCTATAACACATCTATGAAAAAAGATATGGTTTAGTTTGATTGTACATAACTTTCTTGTGATGTCTTCTTTACACTGACATCAGAATAATTGATGTAAACCAAACTAAAAGTTTAAAATCCACCAATGAAAATCAGAACTAAAGAATATGAGGCAAGTTTTTAATAACATCTTTATCTTGGATGATCAGGATGATTCAGTGCGATATGATACACTGACCACACCCTCTAATTAGAATAAAGGAGTTATATAATATATATATATATATATATATATATATATATATATATATATATATGTATATATATATATATATATATATGTATATATATATATATATATATATATATATATATATATATATATATATATATATATATATATATATATATATATATATATATATATACATTTTACAGTCAAGGTTTCCAGTCTCAACATAAATTCACAGAAAACCAACAGCAAATTGACACACAATGGAATGTTAGTAAAACAAATCTGTATAATGCTGAGTGAAGGTCAAAGAAATAGGCTGTTTTTTGGTTTGCATTTGTTTGTGTGTGGAGTGTTGCAATATTTAGGAAAATCTCTTTGGTAACTCTTTTGAAATTCATAGAGAAGGCGGTTGAAAAGTACTAGGACAATTGCAGTGAGAATGGTATATAAAATTACTATGAAAAAATAATCATACTTTTCAGGGCAAATGCGGGAATTAAGGCCAGAGGTTTTCTTGATAATAGGGGGTTCTTTCAACCAAAATTTAACAAATCTACTCTAGTATGCTTGTAGTTCTTTGCATTTGACAACTGATTGTAAACTTGCAATATTCTGTATTTTGTATCAATTCCTAATTATCCTAACACCTCGGCTCTTTTTTTCCAGACCTAAAAAAACAGGGCAGGATCATGTTAAGCGACTGGGCCAAATTCTAACCGTTTTTACAAGAGGGAAAGCATAATGTGAAAAGGGAAGCAATATCATAGAGGGCTCTAGCAGTTCTAATGCTATATTACATCTTTCCATATGTATTCTTAATGAAGCCAGAGTTTTAAATGTATATATTTTCGAACTATTTCAAATTAAATATTTCATATAAAGATGTTTGCTTCTCCCCCTTCTGTAAACAAAATCCCTCATGTTTCAATATCCTTAAACATTCCCTCCATCTTTTAAGATATCCCTCATGTTATCAGATGCTTTGTATACATGTATATAGTATAAGACTGTAAGGGTATTTTACACTACAGACCTTTTTTAATAATGCCAAGAGGCTTTATTCACTAATCCTACCTCCAACTGCTCTTTTATATTCACCTTTATCTCTATATTTTCCGCACCCTCAAAAATATCCTTTTATTTACCTAACTGCACACAAGCGACTACAAACAGTGTTTGTCTTGCGTGTCTATAAATGTCAAAAGCAATGCACAATGCCCCAGCAGAGATATTGTACCTTCAATGCAATGTAAATAGAAAAGACTAGCCTAAGTTTTGTATGCTCATGTCTTGTATGTTAAAAAACAGGGGCACAACACAGTTCTCTGTGGCATCTTGTCAAACAAATCATACAGGTGAGTGTGTTAGTTAAACGGTCCCCTTTTCTCAGATCCCTATGGTATCACAGCTCACTAGAACACCTCCTTCGAGTGCCTTTGTTATTGACACACACAATGTTTCTGCTTCCTGATCACTTTCATCAGACATGGTAGGCAGCAGGTTAACCCATTCGTGCCCCAAGTTTTCCTTGAGAAGTGTCGTCTATAGTTGTGGTATTTTTTTGAAAATAACTTCGGAATTCATCATAAGTTGGAAAAATGTTTCAAGGAGAGATGTTAGTCAGCTTCTGATCAACATTTCTTCCTGAAATAATTTTTGAATGTTGCTTTTGTTGGAGATTTCCCATTCATGTATGTGACACCAAAAATGCTATTTTGTTAATACATTTTTGTATAGACCATTTTTTCGGAATATTTTTACTAGAGTAACGCTATTTAGAATTTAATCAACATCTCTCCTGATATTTTGTGAATTAACGATTAGTACCACAATTATTTTCAAAAAAAAACCTAGGTCTAGGACTCTAGGTGACATTTAGATTGGAGAACTTCAGGCAAGAACGGGTTAAACATTGTGTGAAAACCATGCATGTGTACGCACATGCACTCCTTTTTTATTTCGCAATGAACTTATAATACTTCTACAGTTCACAAATTTGAAATCTTTCTTCCATGCTGACCTCCTGTGGATCCCCCCCCCCCCCCAATGACAACCATTTTACTCAAAAAAGTCACAACCCTTAGGTTTTTTTCTGCCCTCCAAAATTCCAATCAACATAAATACAGGATTAGAACACTGCATTACAACTACAGCTGCTATGAAACATGCATTATTTGAAAAAGAAAATATTCCCCCAAAAATAGAATGATTGAAAGTGTGACTTCTTACCATTGGGCCAGTTATGATACTGGTCCTCAGGTTATGAATCATTTTGATAAGATCGGCCCTTCCATTCAAAATGGACAGGACTTTCAAATAACTGTTTCGGTCCCATCTTTGGTTATTCAAACCACCAAACAAAATGAAAGTTGATCTCAGTATGAAAATCTAATTTTTAAAGTAAATAAGCACGTAGAAAGGTTTTGAGATGTAGCTGTGATAAAGTTCCCATCTTTGAGAAATCTGGGAAGGTCTTTTCAGGACTTCGTTCACTACAGCTGATATATGAGAAACCTGGGATGATGTCCTTGGGAGATTGAAAGGAGCATGATTTCATGCAGCATGGTTTCTGTGAATGCTGATGTGATCTGCGAAAGATTCAGGTATAAATGGTGGCTCCATCAAACAGTTCTTCAATTTCTGATTACGACTTAATCCAATATCTTAGAACATGACACTGCAGACAATTTAGTTCGCAGTTGAGGCAGGCTCTGCAACAAATTTCTAACCGTTCCATCCAAATAGGCAAATAAATGTGTGTATAGTAAATAAAAACATACATACACACACACACACATATATAAATATATATGTATGTATGTATGTATGTATATATATATATATATATATATATATATATATATATATATATATATATATATATATATATATATACATACATATATATATATATATATATATATATATATCAGGGCTCGACGCTAAGGGTGAACCTATGGCCCCAGGCCAGTAAAAATTCCCCAAAACAGCTTCGGGCCAGTAAAAAAAGACCTCAGCTGGTCCTACAGGGCCAGTAAACATTTGGAGACATTCTTGTTAAAAAGTTTCCCCCTGAGAATGTCCCCAATTGGTTTTGAAATAAATGAAGATAAAATTTATAAAGGTAAATGTTGTGGTGAATCTTATGTAATTTTCTTTCGTGTTATGTTAAAGAAAAAATGTAGGACCAGTAAACATTTTGCAGGACCAGTAGATGCTAGGTGCTACTGGTCCTACAGGGCCAGTATCATTTTGAGTTAGCGTTGAGGCCTGTATATATATATATATATATATATATATATATATATATATATATATATATATATATACATACATATATATATATATATATATATATATATATATATATATATATACATATATATATATATATGTATATATATATATATATATATATATATATATATATATATATATATATATATATATATATATATATATATATATATATATATATATATAAGCAATGAGACCAATATCATGAAGTCTCAATAGGAATTTCTAAATCTTTATGTAAAATGCTCTCATGAATAAAAGATACACAAGTGAATCATATGTTGACCTTTATTTCCTTATTGTGTCATTGGCATTCCTGATGCAAAATCCTCCCAGCAATGATCTGAATGCGAAGTCTCATGGCTTTGATCATCACTATCAAGAAACCCAGCACTGATGAGCATGTGAGGTGTCCTATACCCACCATTACAGCACATGAGGCCAGACAATAAAGCGGCAAATTAATATCAAGGTATGTTTGTATGACCCAGCAAAGGGGTATTTTATTGCTGTTCGGCGGCAATAAATTATTTCACTTATGAGCTATTACGGTGCATCATGCATGCTTTATTGCCACCAGGGGAGGTGTTCTCTCTACTTGGGCTAATTGTAAAAATAGCGTTAATAATTAAACAGGTAGATTGGAGCTGATTCCTAGCAGGAGGGGGGCTGCCTGCTGCTGGTGCCAGCAGAGACAGAAAGAACGCTCCCTCCGATGGAAATCTGATGGAAATCTGAGCTCATCTATCAGGTAGAGGAACTGTATTAAGATAGTGATTATATAGGGTAGTGAGATGCACAAATTAAATAATTAAATAATCTTCATGGCTATTAGCATAAGGTGGAATTATACAAATATAATATGTTGGAATGATTAACAAGACTTCTTGGAAATTCTTTAAAGCCCTCCATTCTTAGAGCTAACCTTAAAATGGTTTCCATTCATCTTCATATATATTCAAAATAAAAAGATGCTGCGACGACATTTATGCAGTCAGTCCATTTTTGGAAGCTACAGGCATAAATCAGTAAAGCCCACAAACTATGTTTGATAATGAATTCTGCTGACAAGAAATGAGTTTAAGAAGCATGGCAAATTTCCCTGTATTAACCCTTTCATACCTGGAGATCTACTTGACTAGTAGCAGTTTTGGCTGATACGGGTATGAATGGGTTAAGCTAGTCCTAAAACTCATATCCAAACAGGCAAGACCACTAGATGTGAGTTTTTTTAGTGAATTTCTAGTAAGTGTAAGTTTCCATTTAAGAAAACCCTACATGTCAGAGTTCAAAAAAGTGGTAACTTTCTTGTTCATCTACAAGGTGAATGCAAATGGCTTGACCAAGAATGAAGATTCTATATTTCAAAAGATGGCTCTGTAGACCAAGTCAGTTACATATCCTTTTGTTGCTCTCTCTAGATGTCGGTGCATGCTATATATATAGACACCACTGGACAGATTGTTGTACTGTGTAACAGTCTAAATAATTCACTATGAAGTGCTATAAAACAATTGAAAATTTAATGAGGAATTAATCATACACCAGGAATCTCTGTAGAGAGAGACAGTGCCAATAGACCGGAGACCATCAAATTTCACAAACGTGGAGGAAAGATCAATTTGAATGGAAGGGCATCAAAGTTCTTCAAATTTTTGCTACATTCATTTTGGCCTCAATTGAGATTGAAATAAAACTGTGCATCTTGTAGACTGAAGACAAAAATTATGACTGAAATTAAGTAAAGTAACCATATCTGCTTTTGTCGTATCAACAACAGAAGGGGTTTATTGAAAAATTTCAATATGTTACATATACATGTATGTGCAATTACCAGAAACAAACCATTCTTCAACTGGATGATAATGTCTTAATTACATTGTGATTAGATATATTTTCACGGCATAGAATTAACTTTATCAGCATGTGCTAAATAATGAGACATGTCTCAAAACTATTAATCCCTGAATAAATACACACTTTTGGGTGCAGGTTGACACATCAGTATGCTATCCTATTTCCATATCAAAGTTCAGAGATTGCATGACAATCAATTGAATCTTAATACATGTACAAATATAGTTTTCGGTACAAACAACTCTGGAGCCAAAAGGCCATAGAAGAAAGTCAAGAAGAAAATCAAAGTAACACTTGAATAACAACTTGTTTTTGTGGAATCAATAATAAGATCTGTGGGAATTCTCAATAAAATGTCAAAATAGCCAGAAAAAACAAAAACAAAAAAATATTAG
>OZ012690.1:16011639-16084139 GCA_963942565.1 Maea johnstoni
CAATATAGACGCCATGGTCTTTAGTGAAAAAGGAAGAAAATTCTTGAAAGGTTTCTATGAACTAGTCATGAATACTTTATTACAATGTAGACTAGTCTCTTTTTGAAGATAAATTCTTGAAGAAGGTTTTATGAAACTAAGTAGTCATACTTAATTATAATATTCTCTAAATATTCACCAAATGTCTTTTAATATCATTGACCGGTATGTTTTTATTAAGATTCTTATTTTGAAATTCTATCAAAACTTTAATTGAATGTGTAAAAGTAAAATGTAATCTATATTATAGTACTATTATATATATATATATTATATATATATCTATTTACTATATTATATATTATATATTATATATATATACATTAGAATGATATAGAATATATATATGTATATATATATATATATAAGATATATATAATATATTATAATAGTAATATATATTAATAATATATCTAAATATGATATATATGTATATATATATATATATATATATATAATTTTTTTTATATATATATATTATATATATATATATATATCAATAAAAACTGGCCCAATTAAAAAGTCATCAGCAGCTGCGATTTCTTATATGCAAATTTCTTCTAAGCATAGATTCATATAAAATTTAAGATGAGAATTGTTGGTTTTGTCTGGTTTACATTTCGTTAAGTGTTTATAAAGAAAAATTCACCAAAAAGGTAGGTTGTTTTTGGGCACTACAGACACGAGATGGATTAAAGAGACCATGGTTAAGAATACATACAAGAATTACAAAAGGGTATCACTGTAATGGAAGGATATTACTTTTCTTCAAATATGAAAGTTATGAAAAAATAAGTATGTATGAACAATCAATCATAAACAATGATCAAAAGGGTTGGTATGAATTCCATCGAACAATTGATGTCCTGGGTTGCCAAGTGTCCATATATGAAAGGAATGTTTTCCAATGATTAATTATGCCGCCAGAATTTACCATCTGTCTGCGATTGATTCGGCGGCAAAGCGTGATCCTCCATCAGTCATCCAAACCTAATCTCCCATTACTCTAATACCATGCTAACGCGCTTTCACATTTTTCCGCCGCTAATTCCACGTCAAGATTCACATCTGCACATGTGCGATACAGGAAGTTAATACCAGACGCACAATTCTGAGGTAATCTTCCAAGCAGAAAACCTATTTCTCCAGCCGGAGCAGATTTATCAATGTAAAACTTTCAAAAGAGTGATTGATGAATCCGACAATCAGAAGGCACATTGCAAGTAGGTTGCTAAGCGATAGTTTAGGTAGCCAACAATGCATGAAAATTGGGACTCAACAATAATGTCTGAAAGGTGATCAGAGTAAATTATTGCTAGCCCCCAAGATATAAATCTCTGCAGGAAATGCATATGTATTTCCTTGGAGAGAAAATCATTACCCAGGAACAACAAAGCTCTCAGGTGACAAGTCAAATTTGGTGATATCTAATAATAAAAGCATAATTCTGATTAATTTGTAGGGACGTTGGTTTTTAAGTAAGCAGGTAAAAACATTTACAATACCAAACCTACTATAAATTGAAAAAAGGTTAGATTTCAAGTTCGAAGATAGAACCAGAGACATATAGTTAGTGTTATAATTTACTGATAGAACTCTTCCAATAACAAATGCAATATTCTAGATCAATTTAAAGGTATGTGTTTATCAGATGTGTGGATACAACTTATTCAACAACATATGCTGATAATGCCAGATTAATAAGAAGAAAGCAAATACAGCATTTCCAACAACATTTCTTTAAAAGCACCATGTTTTTTGAGTTGCTCACATTAGTGCCAACAGCCTTGGCCATCTTAACCCTTCTAATGCTGGGGCTACTTTCGTCCAAAGAACAAGAATGCAAAATAATTTGTAAAGCATCTAAACCCTATCATGTTGGTACTCATTGGATAGCTCTCGCTGAGTACTTTCAGATAAGTACCAGTATGCCAGGGTTTCACTCAGTTTTCAGCGTATTTTGCAACATTTTGTTGCGCCAAATTAGCCACCAGCAGCATAAGGGTTAATATATATCACAGTAATGGCATATTATATATCACATTTTCAGAAGACACTTTTCAATGGGAACTCTATGGGAGCATCATAGGGTTAATATCTTGTCTTAGTTCCCCAATACGACCTATATATAACTATCCACCTGAGAGTGCAAGGTGATAACGATCTTGGCGACCTCTGACCCCTAGACAAGGTCCCACTATTACCTGGAGTAGGGGGGGCTAACATACACACAGACTGACACCAGTCAAGGCTCAAGAGGTGTTATCCTACATAACTGTATATACCAATAAAGCACAGTGATTTATGGGTCTTGAGATATAGGTTCCCTTCACCTGTCAACATGACCTAACCCACAACAAAGATCAAAGACAAATATATACAGGTAACTTACAGGTAAAGATAAGTATGAACAACTGGATCAGTGTTCTACCCAGGTTATCAACTGGTTTGCCTTCTTGGAATTTTTCTGTTGTGTTCTCCATGAAAGATCTTTTTGATGAATACACCTTCCAGCTAAGGGGCTATCTTCATGCATTGCATACATGACATTCTTGAACCAGTTAAATAAAATGGACCACAACAATGAACTGGTATAAATAAAATATAACCAATACCATAAAATATAGTTTCATACAAAATCTGAGGTAGGCGAGTCAGAGGTAAACCAGGTTTACTGTATAGTTACATACATAGTTTGATCACTAGGAATGGGTTATATATAAGGCCTAAAAAAAAAAGTTGTTTGTTTCCTGTAACCCTACCCTAACAAGTTTTTATTCAAAAAAATCCCTACCCTAAAGTTTTTATCGCCCTCCCAACTCCCAATCAACGTAAAACATGCATAAAACACACATTTTTGACCAAAACAATAATGCAAAAAAAAATCTTTTTGTCGACCTACCTACCCTATTTTTTTTCGGGCCGTTACAGGAAACAAACAATTTATTTTTTTAGGCCTAAGTGAGAATATCCCAGAAGCAAGATATGTATTCTAGAGATCTCTGTGAACTCTGTATTTGTCTAGACATTAGTCAGTCAGACATGACCCTGTAATTCATTTATGTATCTCCTTGTCCCCTTACATAGTCCTCCTGGCGTGAGCTTATCATTACATATACATGTTAACCCTTCCAATGCTGAGGCTACTTTCATCCAAAGCACAAGAATGCAAAGATTTTTGAAAACCATCTAAACCCTGTCATGTTAGTATTCATAAGATAGCTCAAAGCACAAGAATGCAAAGATTTTTGAAATCCATCTAAACCCTGTCATGTTGGTATTCATACAATAGCTCTCGCTGAGTACTCTCAGATGAGTACCCATTTGCCAGGGTTTCAGTCATTTTTCAGGTTGTTTGAGTCATTTTGTATTTACCAAATTAGCCACCACCAGCATGAGTGTTAAGGCTATGGAGTGCCGATTTATTTCAGATAAAGAAAAAGTAATAACGAAATTGTTATCGTTATCCTATTTGACATTCTTTCTTCTAATATTTTCAAAGTAATCCTTTAGTAAGATCTGTACCAACAAAATAGTTCTAAGAATCAATCTCAGGCTCTCTAGGTATGAATTATTTAAAACTCACCTCACAAGTCCTATGTGGCCCTGATGAAAGTTCAAACACTAAATTAGATATACTGAGCAGATATATTGTAGGCTTCAAGTAGCCAATGTGCTTTACAAATCACAAATTATTTGTCAGTATGAAACTATAAATCATTTTATATAAAACATGTTTTTTCATGACCTTTTTACCCCTAGAGTGGTACAGAGGAGTTTGACCGTAATGGTGATATCTGTCCAAAAGGAGTCTACAGATGTTTGCGAATAATTAAAGGAGAAATGCTAATCAGAGCAACAACATTTAGGAAGGTTTTGCAAACTTACCATCAGTCATTTTTAAAAATCATGTAATATCCTTAAGACATTTTACTAGAAGCTAGAGAATTTCTTCTGTGATTATTTTGTGTCTAATCCTAATTTAATAGAAATATCTCTATTCATTGGATTCTGTTACCAGAACCACATCGAACTCTCCATAATTAATGTAATATAAAGCAATAACGTACAATGCTTATCCCCTCATGGGCATTAAATGGATGTTAATAGTTTAAAAACATAACTATTGAATTACCTAGAAATGGCCAAAACCTGTAGGAAACTACTCAAGAAAATTAAGGAGACATTTTATGAGTTTCTTGTCCAACGCAAACCTGTCATAATCCTCTTATTGTTATAATTGATGAAGCGAAATCTGTTGGCAGTCAACACTTGAGCTGGGAACACTTCCCCACTCAGTCTCTTAGACAGCATTGTGCAAACACAGGTATTTCCACGAATAGATTCTTAACAGTAGATTTCCTTTCACAAAAATCAATCAGCATTCTTGGAGTTCACTTTCACTGCTCATGTCGAAAAATCTCGTTAATTTCAATTTTGTGTGAATAATCCATGTTTCTGTGGTGAACTGATAATAACCGCACCCAAGAACATGGATATGGTAACGAATACTAGAAATGACGGATGGAAGCCGGTGGGTGATCAGAGGACAGATCTATCAGGTATGGTTTCCTGAGCAGAATGCGTGTAGAATGTTTGAGGATGTATTAGGGAGGGAGGGAGTGATCCTTGGGGATCGGGAGGAGAGGATAACTGATGGGGTAGACCCGGTGGTGATAATGGATTTGGCGACACAATGATGGATCAGACTGGCCTCAACAGCAGTCTTCACGCTCACTCTTTCTCCAGAACTAGCATGGCAGTGACTGACGTAGAAAAAATAAATAAAAACCAAACAAGAGGACAATTCTTCTTGTGAATGGGTTAATAACATAAATGAAATTTCACTGCACTAAAGGAAAATATCAGTTTAATACCTAACTTGGCTAAAAATGAAATATTTCTAATTATATCAAACCTGCAAATATAGACCATCCACGATCCTCGAGGACAGATGGACATCAGTTAGATGTGAAACAACACTTTTTCTTTTATTCTTTTTAATTTTTAATTATTTTTTTTGGCAGGGTGTTTCTCAAGATTGACTGGCTGGCAAGGAAATGATAAAGAGAAATACTTTATGAAAATAAAAAGAAATATAATTTTTCACAGTATTCATTAATACTTTATACTGTTCTTCAGTGATTCCCCCTGCTAGATATGTAAGGCGGCCCAGGGTATTAGCCAGGATTTAGAAACTGGGTACTGAAATTATGCATAATATCCCTATATTGTGTATATCATATGCTTGAAATAGATTTTTTTAGAAATTACTCCCAAAATATTCTGGGTATCCTGAGGAGTGATTTTTGAGGGTTTGGGTACCAAAAAGACGCCCAGACACCCTGCTGGCTAAGACTAAAATGCTAGACCTCCCAGGCGCCTGAGGGATGATGATAATGATGATGTACCCTAAGCCCTGGGTGGTGAGCACCAGACAGGGGGACAGAATGATGAATGATGCTCTGCTTCATAGCCCAACCTTACCCATTATCTCTGGCTAAAACATTCGCCACATTTCCAGCATAACGAATGATAATGCTCACAAAAAGTGACATAAGGCAAAAAAGTTCCATTTTGAGGTTGGCAGCTGGAAGAATGAGGATTTGTATGTTGGCTTGTTTTTTTTAGTTAGGAGAACCATTCCACAACCTAGACAAATTGCTTTTCTATGCACAATACTATCAATATAGTTTTTTAGAAGTTGATCATCAGATATGATGTATTTAACCCTAATTATGCTGCCGGTGAATAATTTGGCCGATACAAAAATCCTGAAAGTAATTGAAACCCTGGCACATGGGTACTCATCTGAGAGTACTCAGCAAGAGCTATCCAATGAATACCAACATGACAGGGTTTAGACAAGTCTCAAATATAGTTGTGATATTGTGCATTGGACAAACGTAGACTCAGCATCACAAGGGTTAAAACATCCAGTACACATATATGTCAGACATACATAGGGATGCTCACATGTAAAATCCAAAACCTATAGAAGGGTCAAGGTCATATAATGACGCATGCTTTCACTTCAAACGAGAGGAAAAAATAACACCTGCTTAATCTGTGCACAATACTTAATGCTCTGTTGATCACAGCTCCTATTTGTGTTCTGCATAATTCTTTTGTTCTCGGCGCTTTTAATTAGTTCTGTGTAAGGTAATTAGACAAGCAGCAGGTGTCTATATAATATAGCACAAGCAGCTATGAAATACTTAATGCTAGGTTATTAGTTTCTTCATGAGAACATAGGATTTAATACAAAACCTACTTAATGCACGAAAACACTTTTTATAAGCACAATCACTAAAAAATCTAAAACAATGACTAAGGTAGTTTTGTATATATAGTTAATTTTGAAAGGTAATCGAGAAAAATACAGAATCATATCCGCTCTGCATTTGTTATCAATATCATAAGGTTTTTCTTCTCATCATCAATATCATCATCAGTATGATTGATGGTAGTAGTATTAGTAGCATAAGGTTAGAAGTAGTAGTAGTAGTAGAAGTAGTAGTAGTAGTAGTAGTAGTAGTAGTAGTAGTAGTAGTAGTAGCAGTAGTAGTATAACTGTATTACCAACAACAGCAGAATTAGCAGAACTACATGTCACCATCATCATACTTATCCAGGTCAGATTCAACACCAGATCCACACCCAGATGTTGATACTTTATCACTAAAATCAAAGCCAGGCAGTAATTCCTCATGACCATGCATGCTATCCTGCCGATCCAGACTACCATTATAAATTAATAAGCAATTAAAAGAGCAGATTGCATGTGTCCCTGTGAGTTGAGATAATTGAGAGTGAGTATTGTAATTGCTATGCTATTTGGTGATGCACTGTGATAAGTGCTGGATGCCAGGGACAGTTGGTCACTGACACCCGCCGCTATAGATCACTGGGGACCCGGGCCAGCGAGGGTGGCACGGTGTCACGGGTCACAACCAAGGTCCTGAGACTCAACTGTAGAGGAAACAGTTAGCGTAATTAATACACCCGTAATTGGTTCCTTTCATCCATGTCCACTTGTCATCACCCTCTCAGCTGTGCTAGCTACCACTTCTGGTGTAGCTCTCTGGTTATCTGTCAATCTTGCCTCCTTCCCCTCTGGCTAAAATGTTAGTTACAGCCTCTTCATACCAGACGAAGCCACCCAAAAAGGGCCTATCTTGATAATATCTTTCAAACAAAACCATCGTTTGGAAATGTTTAGAGTAGAAATGCAAATCTTAACCTAATTGCCAATTTTGTCTCATACTTTTTGCTTTATTTCTAAGTCACTAACGAAGGTATTAAAACTCCAAATAACATTTTTAGGGTAATAATGAATTGTTTACAATGATTTATGGAACAAGTACTTTTTTGAATAATGAGCAGGATCTCGAGTTTGATATATATTCCTGTGATCTTTGTGAGCTGTAGTATATAACATTGAGGATATCATGCCAAGCTATCCTATCATACTTTTCACCAACTGTCTACTCTTCATATAGTTGATGTTTTAAGTGGTGGAGAATCCGTTCCCAGACCAAAGGCTGCATAAAGATCTCGAGTTTGTTATACCTCTGATCTTTGTGAGCTATAGTATATAACATTGAGGATATCATGTCAAGCTACCGGTAGCCTATCACACTTTTCACCAACTGTCTGCTCTTCATATATTCCATGTTATAAGTGGTGGAGAATCCGTTACCAGACCAAAAGCATAAAGAGAGTTAGTTTATAATCCCTGTGATCTTTGTGAGCTATAGTATATAACATAGAGGATATCATGTCAAGCTACCGGTAGCCTATCATACTTTTCACCAACTGTCTACTCTTCATATATTCCATGTTATAAGTGGTAGAGAATCCATTCCCAGACCAAAATCATAAAGAGAGTTTGTTATTCCTGTGATCTTTGTGAGCTATAGTATATAACATAGAGGATATCATGTCAAGCTACCGGTAGCCTATCATACTTTTCACCAACTGTCTACTCTTCATATATTCCATGTTTGAAGTGGTGGAGAATCCGTTTCTAGACCAAAGGCTGGCAGAGTTAGTTATCCCTCTGATCTGCGTGAGCTCATTGATTTTTCTTGTGGTTTGTTTCTTTGATCTGTATGATTAGTCAGCCTCTGGATGCTGTAACCACCATGTTCCCCCCATCATGCCCTGATAGTCTCTATCAATCCAGCTCATCCTCCCGAAATCATTCATACAGTCTTCACACATCAATACTACTGATTAGATGGGGAACTTCACAAACACTTGTTTCAGGTTACAAATGGCGTACACAAAGCTATGGATCAGCAGAGTGGCAGTCAAATCTGTTCTGCCAAGAGAAAAAATGTATTGGATTTATTTGAACATAGATGTCCCAGTACCATTTGTAGAAGAATGAGTTCATCAGCTCTTAAAAGATTTCCCCCATTTTCTTCACCAGGTCACCTTCCAAAACAAAAACAACTGTAGATGAAGTGTGAATAGGCCGCTCGTGAATTTTTGAATGGGAACAGAAAAACTGGTGCATATTCCCCGAGGGCATCTGTGCATTACTGCGGATAATCAGTATGAATGAGGCAGAACAAAAACGCCTTCATTCTCTGTAGCTAGGTGTGTACAAGCACAACAGTGCCCCTAAACACCCTTCTATACCCGAGTCTGACATTTCTGAAGCCCCTTTTTGGTGGGTACACACACCACTGGGGGTTCTTTGAGAAAGAACAATGCCAAGAACCTTAATGGACTCACATGCTGACAAAGGAAACAATTGAAGCAGGAAAAAAGCGGTTTCCTTACAAGTCACTTTGATTATATTCACACAACAATGTTCCTTTTTTTCTTTATGTTAATACTGTTTTGCTTCCACTTTCAGCCTTCTACACTTTACTGGATATTCCAATTTTGTGCACTCACGATACCAGGATGGACTTCATAATTGAGTCTAAAAACAAACATTTTCTAAATGCATTTAGTAGATTTAATATAAAGCTAAGAAGGGGAAAAGGAATTCTGCCTAGGAGATTGGGTACTAAAAGGGTGAATGATTTACAAATGAATCAACCGGGACCAAATCTTGTTGGAGACAAGTCAGAAAGTTTCCAGTGACTTGGAGTAACTAGTCAGACCTTTTTTGTGGCAATCAGGCATTCTTTAGATAATAACCAGCTGGCTGGTAAAAATTAAGCCTGAAAATGCCAAAAAAGTGACAAAAAAATTAATTCTAAATTCAAATTGAAATCACTGGTGTCTAACTATCCAGGTAAGAGAGAGTACTCTGGAAGTTGTGTGGCTTTTCCTACACGCTGAAATTCCTCCTCCACAGCGTACCTGATCAATGCCAGCAATTGTACTCCCCACACAGGCCTGAGCTTGGGGCAGGTGCAGGGCTAGTGGCAGAATGTTTTCAGTGACTTGGAATAACTAGTCAGACCTTTTCCCTGGCAATCAGGTATTCTCTAGAACACAACCAGCTGGTTGATCAAAATTAAGCCTGAAAATGCCAAAAAAGTGACGAAATACAAAATTCTAAATTGAAATCAAAATCACTGGTGTCTGAATATCCAGGTAAGAGAGAGCAATCTGGAAGTTGTGTGGCATTTCCTACACGCTGAAATTCTTCCTCAACAGCGTACTTGATCAATGCCAGCAATTGTGCTCCCCACACAAGCCTGAGCCTTATTCCAGCATGCCCTGGGGCAGGTGCAGGGCCAGTGGCAGAATGTTTCCAGTGACTTGGAGTAACTAGTCAGACCTTTTACGTGGCCATCAGGTATTCTCTAGAAAATAACCAGCTGGCTGTCAAACTTAAGCCTCAAATGCTAAAAAAAGTGACGAAATACAAAATTCCAAATAGAAATCAAAATCACTGGTGTCTAACTATTCAGGTGAGAGAGTACTCTGGAAGTTGTGTGGCATTTCCTGAACGCTGAAATTCTTCCTCCACGGCATACCTGATCAATGCCAGCAATTGTGCTCCCCACACAAGCCTGAGCCTTATTCCAGCATGCCCTGGGGCAGGTGCAGGGCCAGTGGCAGAATGTTTCCAGTGACTTGGAGTACTTAACTAGTCAGACCTTTTCCCTGGCAATCAGGTATTCTCTAGAACATAACCAGCTGGCTGTCAAACTTAAGCCTGAAAATGCCAAAAAGTGACGAAATACAAAATTCCAAATTGAAATCAAAATCACTGGTGTCTGAATATCCAGGTAAGAGAGAGCAATCTGGAAGTTGTGTGGCATTTCCTACACGCTGAAATTCCTCCTCCACAGCGTACCTGATCAATGCCAGCAATTGTGCTCCCAACACAGGCCTGAGCCTTATTCCAGCATGCCCTGGGGCAGGTGCAGGGCTAGTGGCGACCATGTGTGATTATGAATATGGGTAATATGGGGAGCCCAGAAGCTAGAGCGAGAGACACAATAGAGCAGGGCATGTCTGAGGCAGGAATCACGCTGAGAGGAGAATTTAGAAATTCTCCCATAAATGATTTAATAGACTACAGATCATGCAGGACTGCGTTATTAAGTGCAAAGTTCTCATGTTCACACTTAATAGAATTTTTCTATACTGTTTTTATAGAATGTTTTAAAGCAGTTGACTTGGCACATTTTTTTTTCAATTCCGCATTTTATACTTCTAAATATGTATTTTGCCTGCTCCAGTTGCAGAGGACCCAAATGAAACAGGATAGCAGTTGACTTGTTTTTTATATTTCATTTCTGCATTTTATACTGCTAAATATGTATTTTGCCTGCTCCAGTTGCAGAGGACCCAAATGAAACTGGATAAATTTCAATAGTGTCACTAGCTAGGTTTATAGTTTGGTCTATATTTTGTGAAATGGCGACCGGTGAGAGGTAGAGGGTGGCCCAGATTTCTCAATAATTATTTTGCAAAATAATTATAGTGGCTCAAATTCCTAGGTAGTCTACAATTTACAGTAGTCTAGAATGACAATTTCCATGAGGTATAAACCAAAATTAGTTAGTGCCTATACCCTTAACGGGGCATTTCCATAGAATAACTGAATTTGAGATCTATTCAGGGCCTGATCTTTGAACCAACATTCTTTTTTGTAAGATAAAAGAATTAGTGATCCCATTTTCCTTGTTCTTGGCCCCTTTTTATGGGATAATCTCCTTAATCCAGTGATTTATAGATGGCTGTGATCTCTCTAACCAGGCCACTAAGCCTCATTTAGGTGGTTGCCAGCGGCAACTAACTCACGCACACCTGATTTAGCATCAAAAACCATCGGAGTAGGATGAGCACTGTTGCCATGGTAACTTATCATTATTTTTACAGAATTCCACATGTGACCTAACACTTCAGGAGTTTTAGTGATTAGCCATAGTTCACACAATCTCAGTAGGTCATGCCACAAAAAATGGATCTCAAATTAAATAGAAATTTCATTTTATTTTCAACTTATAACAACTTGCATTTCACAAATTGAAAATGTCACCTTATATTCTTTAACCACACTCTGAAACTATATTGTGATCTTTTATAAATACTGGTGAAACGTTTTTTTTAAATATCTGCAATTCACTTCCTTAAAATTACTTTAAAAAATGTAATTGTAACCTTCATGATACATTTACCCTACTCTTGATAAACTTACACTATGCACTGTATCAAAAAATCTTTTATGTTGCCCATGACCTGCTTTTACAATACAAACACTAAATGCAATGTAAATAATGAGATTTGTATCTTGCATGTCTTGCGAGAAATATATCAAAATGTCTTGATGCAATTTTCAAGTAATATCACTTCAACACATTAGGTAAATAGGTAGGAGTATGATAAAAAAGGTACTTGAATAAAAGGAGTGCCCCACAGACCTTGATACCTCATTAGCAGTTGAAGTAGCTAGTAGGAATATAAATGTGTTTTGCAAGGTGAATGACTATATTCAAGGATATGGGAGAATTACTCAATGACTCCACCCTTTAATGACTCAGGTCAGGTAGCAATTTTCGAAACAAAATGGGAAAAGGCTTAATATTTCAAAAAGTTCATTTAAAAAAAAATCAAGCTTATATCATATCTCAATATTTTAAGAGTATCTCCATTATAACTGACCTAAAATTAGGATGTCCCATATTTTTTCACAATAAAGTCTCAAGGTCACATCTCTAACCCCCCCCCCCCCCCCCCTCTTCCATCCAATACACATAGTCCAGAGAGCCATACTCTACTCCCCTTACGATGCAATTACTGTCAAATTAGTAGTTACTAGCCATATAGTGAGATACCATCATGCTGTCATCACTCCAACACTAATTGCCTAAAAGGTAGCATTAGGGCCACCCACCTGTGCTCATTAATTAATGGGTGGGGGGACATGTCCAGGTAGGCAATTACAGGCTAGCTTAACTCACCTGGTGGGAAACAGTCAAAACACCGATTGATGAGGGACAGAGCATCTTTAATCTACATTTCGAAAAGATAAATAACTTTAGACCATGCGCAACTCGACATGTTTAACTAAATACAGCTCAAATTATTCAATGAACATTCCCAAATGGCAAATACCTTTTGACCAACTCAGCATGTTTAACTACACAAAACTACAACATATCTTTAATTAACATTCTCAAATTGACAAATAACTTTTGACCAACTCGGCTGATTTTTATCCACATATAATGATAACTTTATGAATTTCATATATTTCATATGAAAGGAAAATAATACTAACAAATAATACTAGCCCATAATACAAGACCAAGATTTAAAGGAGTGGCGTAATAAGTAACATGTTGTAATGTATGAATTTGAAATATCTCTGTATCAATGGTTTGATATATCTTTTCTAAGTTGAGTATTAGTGAGAAGTATTACATTTTATCCTTAACCCATTAATGCTCACAGCGGCCAAAAGAGGCCTCACAATTTCGATGATATTTTGCAGGCAAAAACATAATTAGGAAAATATTTGATGGAGAAATGTCAATCAGGACATTACCTACAACTCTCCCTCAAATATTTTGTAAAATTATTCTGAATTCCAAAATTATTGCCATAAGTATCAAAATTCCAGACGACAATTTCTGGAGGAACGCCTTAGCATTAATGGGTTAAAGGGCAAAATATATCACTTTTGTCGGAAAGATAAAAACGGAAGGTAATCCTACAAAAGTGGATGTGTTACTACAGCCCCCCTGCTCCGCCCCATTCAGACACTTACTGTAGAACACACATATGACGCGTGTCCCAAATATAGCGAATTGGGGAGTTTTCGCATCACAGCGTATCTTTATGTTAGCGACTGTATCCGCCGCTGACAGCGCCAAAGTACAGAAAAAAAGTACAGCGTTTTTATATATAGGGAAGCGGAACCACACGCTATGTACGCTATATATAAACAGACGCGTAAATTGTGTGTTCTACAGTATTAAAATCTAAACAGTAGAAGCCAACTTAGTAAGTGTCATTACTGGACCCTGCGAAGCACTGAATAATGGAATACACAATGGCATAATATAGCATGCACATAGCTGTATTAGTCCCAATAATAAACCTAACCTTTATTTATCATTTAGTCAATAACCATTACCAACGCTTCCATCGCTGCACAGTGGTCATAATATCTACTAAACCCCCAGGGCAATTAGCTCTTTGACCACATTAGTGGTACCTGCGGCCCACTATCCCATTAAGATCTCTTTGGTACAGTTATTACTACCTACTGCCATCAATAAATCAATTCTCTCTCATCTCCGAGGTTAACGAGTGCACGCCATGACCAGGTGTGCTACCTGTAAAATTCATGCAGGTAAACCTGATGAGCTCTGCAGGGAAACAAGTTTTGCATAATGATAGGTGTGCACCGCAGCTGGTTACAAAATTGGACATGTATGATTGGGTTTTGATCTACCACCACAGCATACATTATATAGTGCCAAGGCTTCAGATACACAATCTTACAAAACACTGATGAACCTATTCTAAAATAGGACTGACAATATCATTTGCAAATGTATCGGAAGCAAAGCTGAATTTTGAAAAAAAGTTTTTTTTGTTTTTTTTTAAAATAAATCTTCTTCTATCTAATATTCTTAAAATATGGTCTGTACACCAACAACTTACCAAGATCAATGGTATGAGTAGGATAAAGGTCACTTTCAACAGGTGGTCTTTGTTAACAGATCATATATAATAACCTTATCTGTTAAGTATGTACATGTAATCATTGATATGATGTTATAGATAGGTCTCTCTCAACAGGTGGTGTCTAAATATTTTCAATGCATATTCAAAATATGCTTAACTTCAAAGTATTTTTTTAAACAATGCGTTGCTGATAATTAATATGATTACACACTTGCCAGATTATGCATTGAAGTATAATTGAACTGTAAGTACTTTTAGCTCCATAAAGCTAAACAAGTGGTCAAACGGACTTTGTTCCTAGCGTATCCTGCTCCCATCTTACTGAGTAAGGAAACTCAAGTGCTATTATGCCACTAACTACTTTCCAACATCATTGAAAGTCCAGGTATGTACTGGGTCATTGTGTGCTACTTTAGAAATGATTGACCCATCCATCCCTGTAGCAGCCCAAAAAGGCGGAACTGTTACGATAATACCTGTAAATTGAAAAACACCTTATTGGATTTTTTTTGAAAAAGTTTTAATTATTATTTAACCCACAACCAAACATTCCATTAATGTCCACTTGATTCTGGTTAAATTTCTAGATAATATTTGAAGGAGATTTTAATGACATTCATATTTCATGACATTCATAGCTCAATGGCATCAACCAGCAGCTCTCCTTCAAATATTTCACAGATTTCCATTATATTCATCAGTTATTTCTTAATGAATCTTAGCATCCAACAGAAATCTATCAAGGAGAACTCTGAGCACGAATGGGTTAACATTCATGAACAGGTAGAGTGTGAACTTAATCACTTTGTTATGTGGCTGAGGAGTGCCTTAAGTGTTTATTGACCTGCCAACTGACCGCTTCACTGGAGAAAGAAATTGAATTTCTGTATAGTACATTGTTGAATTACCTCTCCAATGGCCCTCATTGAAAACTGAAAACTGGCCACCTGCATATAAAGGTGGTTAAGGCGCCAATGGCAGAAAATGTCCAACAGCCTAGAATTTTTTTGTAAAAAGATAGGCAATGATATCATAAAAAGAATAGCTCAAGAAAGTGGGAAGCATGATTCATCCTCAGTTAAAGAACATTTGAATTCAGAGAAATCACAGTTGAACTTTGAATGATTGAGGTGTATGAAAAACTGAACAAAAATACCAGGTGTCAAAAGAATATGAGAGACGCCACAAATTAATTTCAAAGTTATTTTGAATTATTACACTCTTTCCAAGGTATTTTCAAAAACATCATAGCATCCCAATGAGATAGCCAATGGGAAAAACTAAACATGTAACAGTTAAACCCACCACCCTCTCTCTGTCTCTCTCTGTCTCTCTCTTACTCTGTCTGTCTGCCTGTCTCTCTCTCTCTCTCTCTCTCTCTCTCTCTCTCTCTCTCTCTCTCTCTCTCTCTCTCTCTCTCTCTCTCTCTCTCTCTCTCTCTCTCTCTCTCTCTCCAGCACACCTCACTGTTGTGTATTTGTATTTTCTCATCTGACCAGGTTTCCTGCATGCCAGGTGTGTACCTGTAATTATATTTTCTCACCTGGTTAGGTAATGCACACCTGAGATCTGAAATATATTACCTGAAAACTCATTCACCCTTGATCAACCTAAGCTACAACTAAATGGTTCCACAGGCCCCACCTGGGATGGCAACATAATGCGTCTTGAAATCTACTGACATGACCCTTACTTCTACTAGCCAAATACCAAATAACAAAATATGAAAATTCAGAACGTGAGCCTTTATTCTACTTGCCAAATACCAAATAACAAAATATGAAAATTCAGAACTTTACAAAGGGTACATACCAGACATATAAAATATGTTTATTGAACAATTACTTAACTGTTTTCAGAAGAAGCAATTACCCATTACCCAAAGCCTTTGTTACAAGTTATGGAAACTAACATGAACTTCTTTCTCATGGATAATAATGACAGGCTTAACCCTTCTAATGCTGAGACTACTTTCGTCCAAAACACAAGGATGCAAAAATTCTTTCAAAACCATCTAAACGTGATCATGTTGGTATTCATTGGAAAGCTCTCAAGCACCTTGAGATCTTAGGGATGCAAGATTTTGTACAAGCAAAATTCTACCTTAAAGTATTCGCTTAGGAAGTCTGTGTAATTGAATTGCCATACCTTGCCCAGTACAGTGCACATGTAATGTTACCTACTTCCTCCTTGAAACACCTGTAATTAAATTGTCATACCTGGCCAGGTATTACACACCTGTGCCACCAGCATCTTTGAGTATGCATTAACAGTGTAATTGAAGAGTAGTGCTCAAAGTCCTTGGGGAAGATGATAACCATGTAACTCAATTGTAACTCCAACGAGTCAAAGAAAACAGTCAAGGTCGCGCTTACTCATACATACACCACCTTTGAAGATGACACAGTTTCCATTCTAGTTATCAAACAACAAAGGAATCACCTGTTTTACCTGCCACATGAAATAGAGAATTGTGTTCATCTCAAATAATGTTTTTACAGGTCACTGTGTATTTCTGACTTTCCAGGTAAAATAAATCAGTTTAGGCGATACGGCTGGTAAAAATGTCGGTCCCTTCCTAACATTTAGATGTTAAGGATGTACTACTTGATAAGATCTAGACATTCATCAAAAATTCCTATCTTCAGTTATATTCTGCCCTAACGTATAGCTATCAAAGAATGAAATAGATAATTGTTAAAATTCAGAGTTTTTTAGATAATATCTGGTCTCTCAAAATCATCCTACTGTTTCATGATTTCAAATTTATGACATTACAAAACATACTATGTAAGAGGCAAAATGGGCTTGTGAAGAAATTTGTGAAATATGCCCCTGTTTTAAATGGAAAGTATTTTATCACTTCTTAATTTCCCTGTTAAAACCTAAAGAACTGCTGCTGTCATGAATTTCTTTTGAATTTCTACTCTATGGTAATACAATTTATCCTGCTTTAATTGGACCTTTCTCTACATCATTCATATCAAATAGTCCCTACTTCTAAGAGCAGACTGGTGCTAGAGAGCCCATTTACATCAATTTTCTTTAACCAATATCAATATTTCATGGTCACATTAAGACATGCAGGATACCCTATCACTGCTGTGGTAATTCTGGGTTGTCCGCGATAACAAACGATAAGTTCACCGCTCTCTCCCACAGCTGCCGACTGTACGGCAAATTTCTGGCATGTTCCAATTGCAGATGAAAAGGCGAAATGGCTGAAATAAGCTGAAATTACCCTGTTCAAATGGATTCATTTCGTGCCTTCATTTGAAACTATTCCCATGCCATGCCTCACTCAAATGACTCACTTTTCTGTGTACTTTTCAACCAAGTATCAAAAGTACTTTTCAATTCTACTTCGAGAGCTTGAGGCAATACTACTATTCTACATGTGAGAGGCAACGGTATATGTAACACATGCAAAACAAGTAAAAAACAAAATCAATGTCTAAAATGCCCACTCTAATTCCAATATTAGGCAAATCTATGCTTAATTCCTTACCTAATTCTAAAATTAACCCTTCCAATGCTGAGGTAGCTTTCTTCCAAGGCACAAGGACAACAAAGACTTTTGAAAAACATCTAAACCCTGTCACGTCGTTTTAAAGATATTTTGCATTATTTTGTGTTGGCCAAATTAGCCACCAGCAGCATAAGGATTAGGAGATGATTTCGATGAATCGTTCTTGATAAAACACTCTGCATGAAAGGATTAAATTCCAAACACTATAGTCAACATGCTAGGTTTTCATCTTAGTCAGTTCCCTAAGAGTGACTAGTATTTATTTCTTCAACAAATATATTTGCCATGTCAAAGGATGAATGCAGGATTGGCAAGAACCAAAGTGCTCATACGTGAAGGTCCCTGGAGATATTTTAGTTCTTCAGAATCTAACACAAATAAACATGCTCCATTTTCTTACCACAGTCAAACCACCACCTTGAGTGTACGTATAATATTACAGAAAACCACAAAATAGAACCCATCTCCTTGGCAAGGCCTTTGGGTGTTGTTATTCACCATCCACAGAATGGGTGGTAACATGATCAAAGAATTTAAAAGTTTAACAAATCAGTGAGGAGGTCAAGTTGCATAAATTTATCAAAATATAAGGAGGCTAGATAGCTTCGAAAATGCAATATGTCACCTAACATTAATCAGGTGTTTCAGTTTGGATCTGAGATCACATTTACTCATTCATGCTTACATCTGATTTATCTTTTACCCTTCATAGGAAAAAAGTATTGTCTCAATCTATGACAAATTACAAATAACAAATTATTAATTATGAATAACGTCAGAATAAAGCAACAAAATCCCCTTAATGTTTGAAGAAGAGTTGTTTGACTGTACTGTCTGTACATATTGTTGTGTGTAAGTGGACCTCATATCAAATACAGTAGATGTATTAAACGAGAAGGTTAAACATGGGTTCAGCAAGGCCCTATTCTAAATACATCCTTGACAGGACAAGTGAGCATCCCTTCTTGGATCCTATAGTGACCCTCCTCTCCTATTGAGGCCCTCAAATGACAGGCGAGTCTGACAGGACACGCCAGGGACTTTGACAGCTTGGCAAGTTGTTGAAGTGGCCGCTTCCACAGAGGAGATCGCACAATTTACTGCCGGGCCCAACAAAGCCGGCCACGTTTGACAGCGATCTCAAGAAGTGTGAGAACATTGCATGATGGGAGTCAGCTTTTCCGTTTGTTCGCTCGCTGCTTGTGTTCTACAGATGGTGATCAAAAACTCTCTTCTGCTGCCAGGACAGAAATTACAGCACGATTCCCTGACATGAAACAGCCTCCTTGGTCTATTAATCCTTCCAATACATTCATCCGAAGCAAGAAGATGCAAAGATTGTTGAAAACCATCTAAACCTTGTCATGTTGGAATTTATTGGAAAGCTCTATCTGAGTATTCTCAGATGAGTACCCATATGCCAGTGTTTCAGTCATTTTTCAGGTTTTTTGCAGCATTTTATATTGGCCATATTTCCCACCAGCAGCATAAGGGTTAACAAATTCATGTCTATAATTTCCTAGACAAGTTGAGTCTATGACTATGATATCTTTAAATATAGCTTCGAATTTAAACATAAATTCCAAAAATATTCAAGGAGTTGTTGGTTGGGTTTACAACTTTTCTCATCCGAACAATATCCCAGAAGGTTCTAGTCAAAAAGATATGATCAACAAAATAGTCAAATCATTCTAGAGCACTATGGGTTGAATGGGATAAACAAGTGTATTGTAGAAGTGATTGACAAGTAAGGAAATAATATATTGACCAATTGTGATGTGAAATCTCAGGTACTTCAGCTGAACAATACCTATCTCTTCAAGTGTTAAGTAAGGGGTGAAACCTTTTATCAATCAGACCCAAATTCAAGCCCCTTATCTCTGAATGATGGGGGGAAGATTGTCCTCCTTTAGAGTATTATATCATATGTTATGTACATGTACACTGCCAACCAGTGTCTTAGCCAGGATTTTGAAACTGGGTGCCTAAAATTGGCTGTTGTAAAATTTTGGGGCGTCCAAATTTTTAATGGGGATCACAATATACTCATATTTCTACCATAAGCATGTATAGAGATTTTTAGAAATTTCACACAAAAATATTTGGGTGTCCTGAGGGGTGCTTTTTAAGGGTTTGGGTGTCCAAAAAGGCACCCAGACGCCCTGCTGGCTAAGACCATGCTGCCAACCCTTTGGGAGAATGGGAGGGTACATAAGCAAGGACAATCTTCTATAAACCAACACCCCTGTTCTGAAACTAGGTGTGGTTCTGCCCTTATGGTGTATGGTCTAAGGCATTGCCACTGACTGCTACCTGTCTCTCACCACTGCCCGGGTTTGAATCCCAGCTGGGGCATGTGAGAAAGCTACCAGTGACCTGAAATTAGGCATTGGTTTTCACTGGGTACTCCGATTTCCTCAACCACTTACAACTGGCTAGTCAAGACTTAGCCTAAATATATAATGACAGAAAAAGTGATGATAAATGAAATTCCAAATTCCTGGAACTGGGTTAAAGTATTCTTTGACTTGACTACATACCGCAACCTATAACAGAGGGTACAAAATGAAATCCTTTTTAATAATCCCCTTCTTGTGTGCCGCTCCATCCTAATATGAAGGGTGAGGGAATTCATTCTGTCTTAATCATACACAGAGGGACTACCATGTGTAGGGCAGCTCTCCGTGAGCTCTAACGAAAGTTTGATGGAAGCGCTGCCTGTAATCGTTGCATGTTAGGTTTCCATCGAGCAGTCTCTAACAGCTAGCAGGGGGTGAGCGACAACAGGGAGTTGAGAAATCACATTGCATGATGTCTGCTATTTAGATCACAATGCAATTAATGTTTACTGAAGTTCGGGGTCCAAGGGACGTCTGGGAATTCCTACAAATGCTCCGCGAACGAAAAGTCACTTTTGAATGATGTAGTACAAAACTATTTTGAACTGTTTGGTTGCAATAATAACTCGATTCTTTTGGGCAATTCTATTAAGTTGGTACTGACTACCATACATGGCACCACATTATTCAAGGATTCGTTTCCTACACTAACAACAAGACCCAGCTAATAAAGCTTGTGGGAAAGTTGCCAGTGACTGTGTTTTTTGGTGGTATTACCCAGTTAGGAGGGCTGTGCTGAGATGACAGAGTGGTTAGAGCATTTTGATTGCTTGCTCGCTGTCCAGCACAAGCCATGTGTGAAAGTTACCAGTGACTTGGTGTTAGTTGGTGGTTTTCGCGTGGTTCTCTGGTGTCGTCCGCCATTATTTACTGGCTTTTGATGATTGCAGCCTTAACCCTTTCAATGCTGTGACTACTTTCGTCCAAAGCACAAAAATGCAAAGATTTTTGAAAAACACTTAAAGCCTGTCATGTTGGTATCCATTGGATAGCTCTCATGGAGTACTCTCAGATGAGTAACCATTTGCCAGGTTTTCGATTATTTTTCCGTTTTTTTGCATCATTTTGTATTTGCCAAATTAGCCACCAGCAGGATAAGGGTTAAAATGTCAAAAAACGTTACACCAAACTTAAAACTTCATCTATAAGGGAGATCCATAGCACCAGAACTCCAATAGCACCAGTTCCAAATAACAAGTCAGAACAGATGGCGTTCCAATCTCTTAGAACCTTTTCGTGACATGGGGTCTCCTTCAAGATGTCACACTTGCAGTTGCCATGGTTACAACAACAGGATGCTTTCAATTTAGATCACATCAAGCACTTAGTTAAGTAAAAGACACAATCAAATGCATAACCTAATTGCCTTAAGTAAGTAGTATATGTAGCAAAATGTCTTCACTACTCAGTGGTGACTCAGATTGGTAGGAAGTTAAATCATTTTAATTGTTTTTTCATGGGGCTCTCCTTTGTAAAATCTAGAAATGCGCTTCTGTTTCTATCTTAAGTAAGTAGTATATGTAGCAAAATGTCTTCACTACTCAGTAGTCACAGACTCAGATTGGTAGAAAGTTAAGTCGTTTTAATTGGTTTTCCATAGTGGCCTTCTTGGTTGAATCTTGAAATATTTTTCTGTTTCTACCTTAAATAATTGCATAACATTTTGTACATTTTTTGAATACAAATGTGTGGGAATTAATTATTTATTTCTACAATTACACAACAATTTGTACATTGTTTCTAATATAAAAAGATAAATGCAAAGCTGCAGTGGACTCTCCAATATTTTGTAGGTTCATTTTTCCATAATATTTACACCAAACAAAACATCCATTTCAATGATCACACTATTTGGTCACTCAACTGCCATTGTTACCTGTTTGTTGTGATATTAAATCAATCACAAAAGCCTAAGTCAGATCAATAAGCATGCTGAATAAGGCTATGGGTTTTCATTAAAACTTAGCCACTATGCAAGAGGGATTTTCAATGGATACTAGGGGCTTTATCTTTTATCACAGCAAAAGCAGCTTAACATTGACATATTGATATAAGGTATTTAGTAAGCTCCTTGGCGGCCACTTCACAAGTATAAAAGGATACAAAGGTGATCATATTTCACACTTATTTCATTTGTTGATGCAAAATACAGATTAAATAATGGAAATGGTTTACGCTTTTAATTCAGAGCAAACACTAAATTCTAAGTAGATTCTTAAAGGAGATGAGGTTATAGTGAAGGGATACAAAACAAAGGTATAGTGATTTTTCCTAAATTTTAAAATACACAAGAAGTTGGTTTTAACACTATCAATTGATACATATTAAACCAACCTTTAGAGTAACTAATTTGAATATATATCTTGATAAATAATTTGAATATAGATACAATAGGAATGAATTCCAAACCTACACAACATAATCAGTAGTGTTGGGACGATCATCGATTATAATCGATAATCAAATGTTTACCACTCTTATTCTGATTAATCGTTTAAGAAACTGGCAATCGATAATAATCGGAAGAGGTGACACCTAGTGGCAAAATATAGAACTAAATGACAGCTAGTTGTCAGCTTTCTAGCTATGAAACTAAGCTTCAAAAACACTTCAAAACGAAGTTAAGGTAGGTGCTAATAGCAAGTAATTGTCATAGACTATCACCTATTATTAGGCTCTAGACCTCTAGTACCCAATTACTGCAAAAGTGCGATAAACTGATTATGATCGATAATCGATTGGTTGGCTGTAACTGATTATAGATCATGAAATTGCAACCGATTCCCAACCCTAATAATCAGCAAAAACCTAATAACAATGGGGAAATACCAAAAAATCACCCAGTGGACATTATGGCCCTGATACTGATAAAATCAGGCCCAATATCAGTGGGTATTATGGTACATATGCCAGAGAACTCAAACACAATGCCATATTTCAAAAGGCTAGTAAGCACACTTCTGATACATGTACTATTAAAGTACAGGGCTAATGCCATATATCACACAATGAGAATATATGGTAAGATAACACCAGAACACCATTACACACATACATGCTCTGGCTCAATACAATATCTCACAATACGTAATGTCTGGTATACACACCATCAAATGAGATCCAATATCGTTTTTCACAAGGCTAAGAACTGAAGTATGATATCACTGCAGATAACGATCATTTGCAGCATCAGATCTCATGTTAATATCATAAAGCAGCTGAGCCATCACTGTATTAGTGTTAACACCACCGACATGATAGATCCAAAGCGCATGAGTCTAGGATCATATTGTACCCTGAGGCTACTTTATTGTTCACAGACCTACATGGTATTGACCCTGGGAAGTAGAACTACCATTCTATGCCCTGCATCAAAGAGAATAGAGGAGGAGAGAGGATTTTATATTGACCATGGTACTACTACATCTGCAAATCTGTGAGCAGCTGAGAGCGAGATTAATGAGATAATTAGCTAGCACTACGGATAACCTGGATTGAAAACAGGATATAGGATTAAACCATAACATGCATCCTCTGCCTATGCGACTATCCCATTCTTAAAATCAGAGTGCTTGAAATACATGGATGTTTTACCTTATATCGTTCAGATAAGAACATCATTTTCGAAATATATTTTTTCTATTGCAACCATCATATTTACTCCAAATATGTTTCAAAATCATGCATAATTTTTATGCATTACATTGCATCAAGGCAATGATTTTGAATAGGTAGCCTGAGCATGAAGGGGTTGACCCATTCATAAGTGAAGATTTCCTTACATTGGGTTCCATGGATCTATCGTATCATTGAAGATAACTTAAGAATCAAGTATAGATTTGAAAAAAAAAATAGAAAGGAGGGCTGTTACCAAGTTTCTGATTAACATTTCTCCATGAAATATTTTCTAAAATTTGCTATCTTTGGGGAGATACCACCATAAAATCCTCAAGCGGTTTTGGTCGCTACAGGCAGGAAGGGGTTAAAGGTCACATAGAGACCGCGGTCAGCCGGAATAAAGGGATAGAAAAGACAGCATGGTTGACCAGGCCGGGGAAAGCACCAGGTGTAGTGGAAGGCTCACCTGGTATAGGCGTGCTGCACATAATCTTATGTGACAGGTATTATACACACAAAGTGACATACAGTCTGACAGCACAGCAAACAGTATATAGGGAGAGGAAACGCGAACAATGTATGCTGATTGAAAAGTTAACTTTCAACAAGTGCCTAGCGAACAGCAGGGACTAGCCAGAATCGATCCATCCGGCCAATCGTTTGGACCTGTAGTTTCTTGAAAAACTCCTTTCTGGACAATCAACTATTTCTATGAAGTACTTTTCAATAACTGCAAACTTTATAGGGAAAGGAAATGGGAATAATGTATGCTGATTGAAAAGTTAACTTTCAACGAGTACCTGGCGCACAGTAAGGACTTAGCCAGCACCCGTCCAGCCTGTCTTTTGGACTGGCAGTTTTCTGGAAAAACTCCTTTTTGGACAGTTAAAAATTTTCAATCATATTATCCTTAGTGAGCGTCCAAGTACTTACCTTGAAGTGAACATTTTCAACGATTTGCTTAAAATCAAATGATATTATCCCAATATGTGATTTTCAAGGTTTCAGGTGTTCAATAATAATTAATAATTGATAATTAATATTTCAAATGGAGAGAACTGGCAATGGCGTTCTTCAGATCATCAGCAATAAGCAGGTTCTTCGATAAGACCAGATTACTCAGGGTTCGACATTCCCAGGGGCATATGCCCCTAGATTCTGCTGTGGGCCCCTAGATTTTTCAGACTAGGGGCCCAAAATAGTATATATTGACCAGAAATTCTGTTTTTGACCACTATTTTTCATCAAAAGACCTTTTCGGGCCCCTAGCCTAAAATCTAAGTGTCAGACCCTGTTACTATCCGCAATGCTGAAAGTGCAATGAGACTTATGGGCCTTGGGTAGTATATAACACCAATGGCCAAACTACAGTAAATCACCCTCCATCTCCCTCAGACTCTAAGTTATATAACCAGCACTGCAGCTGCTCACATACCTATCAATCAAAGGATTTCCCCAACAACAGCCAACTAGAGCTCACGCAAGCATGAAAATATTTACTACACACTCAGAGGGAAGCTTTTAATGCCATATCATAACAGCTTGGCTTAGTATTTAAATCTATTTCTCCAAAATTATTCATTCTTCCTAAAATAAGCAGAATTAATAACCAAATTTTCAAAAAAAAAGTATGATAATAAATTTGTATCCACAGATTGGGATGGCATTCGAGTGATGAACAACATTTCTATCTCATGATATCTTTAATATAATAAATATATTTTCAAAAATAATGTAAAGTAAAAAAGTTTAATTCTTACTGTGCCAAGAGAAATTGAGATTTAAGGGGTTGTTGCCCTAGTATCTAGAATGTTGTATAATCAAATGGGGTCATTATCAATAAGTCACAGGGTTTCTCGCGTCCACAGGTAGAGAGCTAATTAATGCCTTCCCTGCAGCGGAGACTGATATTGCTTACATAGTGGATCTGCATGGTGTCTGCAGTGAAATAAGACTATATTTAGGTGTCTCTGTTTCAGGCTTAGGCTACAGGTACATGATTCATTTAGAGAGAGAGAGTGAGAGCAGTAATCTAGTGACTCTCATCACAAACCAATCCTCAAGGACACACAGGAAAATTTCAAGCCCACAAATATATAATTATATATATATAATTATATATATATAATTATATATATATATATATATATATATATATATATATATATATATATATATATGGGCTCGATCAAGCTGTTACGGAATCACACTTTTGCTGTTCAAGCTTAGATATCTTTTTAATGGAAAAAGTTAGGAAATCATGCTTTATATGGTTGTGTAGGGCTTTGAAAGTACTTTTAAATGGACCAAGTTCCAACTTCCCCAGAAAATGATTTTTGGGTAAAAAAGTGAAAAAACATGCCTGTTACGGAATCACTCAAAATTACCATCTGTTTTCTACCACTTTAATCAAATACCACTTTCATGCTGTTCCTGCCACTTTTTTCCAAAAGTTTCTTTATCATGTGGTAGGTAAATTTGTTTTGCACAGATTCCACCACAAAGTTAGGAGTTGAATAAGTTAAAGTGAACTTTATTCAAGAAACCTTGACAGATGGTCTTGTTACGGAATCACATTTACCATTTGTTACGGAATCACATTTTCTGTAACAATCAATATCTTTCATTAAAAGAGTGCACTATGGTGAAATTTTCTGCTTTAATAAAAAGTTAAGTTAGTATACTGATATAAAGAAATAAATTTTTACTGAAGGGAGCACTTAATTAGGAATAACATGGCAGCAGAGAGTGGGTTTTATACGTCTCTGATGGTAGGTAACAGATGACAATGTCTAATGTCAGAGAGATCACTTCCCCACAAGGACAATTGTTAGACAATTAACTTATATAAGCTGTAATTGATTTAACATTGAAGCTTCTTAAAAATAGATCATTAATCTGAAAAGATTTTGAAAAACATGATGTTACCTTCTGCATTCTCAGAGGTAGATTTCACTCACTACCTGGTCAGTTTTATATCACTTCCTGTACACATAAAGGATGTTGGTATACCCCAGACAATGTGGATTCTGTTTTTCCTCCACTGTCCCCTCTCATTAACGCCCCTTATTGTTTAGTCTGGGGAAGGAGGATATGATTTGGGGGGAAATTGCATCTACCCTGATTAACTGAATGGGTGGCTTCAGGATTAGGGATGTAGAGGTGAATGGAGACATTGCATTTGCAGACAGGATGAAGGTGTCAGTCAAGGTACACATCTGTACAGTTACCAATTGATATCAAACTAGCTGAGTTATGAATGAATTATGAACATTTATAGTTAATGCCAAATTTGCTAAATACTTATAAAATAACTATGTAATGATTCTTTTTAAACATGCATTTGTGATCTTATTAACTGTTGGATATTTTCTGGAGTAGATCATACATGTCTTAATTGGGCCAATGGAGAATCCCTGGAAATTTGTTTTTAAAATCATTTAGGCTGCTGATATATGACTGGCTTTGAATAAAACAGTATCATATGAGTCTTCCAAATGACTATATTGTATCTTTGAGTGATGTAACAAAATTTTTGTTCTCTGAGAAATGTTTATGTATTGAATCCTTCCCCCTCTACACTTCAATGTGACAAAAGTTTCCTGTCCTCAACAGTGTGTAAGTTCCATCTGAAACACTGAATAAATTCCTCTAAAATTTAATGCGGGTGGTCAAGTTTTAAAATATTTGCATAAATAGAGACTTCGGGATCTGGGCTACATTGACCATGTGCTAAACTTCAGTTTGCTTCTTTACCTGAAGGAGAATCTCTGTTTCTGTGAAGGTATCTAAAATCTCTGTCGAAGAGCTTTCCTGTCCACCACAGATATAAATTCTCTAAAATCTACTATTTTACAAAAGTCTTGAACAAATAGGGTTCAAGAATGATATTACTATAGGATAAGACAGCCAAATGAGGGAGCAAGTTTTCCTGAATTTGAGGGAAAATATTGAATTCAATATTCTAAAATTCTGTACGCAACAGTTTGAATAGGTTGATATGGCCAATTATAACCATTAACATGCATGTACTTCTTGAAATAAATGCCTTATAAAAAGTTACTGAATTTAAACTAGAGTGAAAACAATTCATTTTTATATTGAAAATGTCCTTTTAAAGGGTTACTCACAAAATTATTTGGGTGTCCTGATGGTCGATTTTTGAGGGAGTGGGTGTCCAAATGAGGCTGAGATGCCCTGCTGGCCAGCTTAATTATACTCTACTTTAAAACTGTGTGAATGTTTTAAAAAAGGTAGTTTGGTGCTATGACACATTTTGAATAATTGTACCTTTCTAAAAATTGTATGTTAGTTACTTGTTTATAAAGAACTTCATCTGATTTCCATGTACAGCTTAGTCCTTGTCCAAAGCGTTTTGATGCCATATTGAAACTACTACTCGATAATGGAAATATACTTTTTTTTCAAAATACTGTGCAAAATGTCTCATTCTAAATATGGAAACTATCAATTAATACTAAACTTAAAGTTAAGATAACAAACTAGTCCATTTAAAGAATGTTCAAGACAGCTATAGGCTTGAACCAGTCAATTTATCAAATATGTGATTCCGTAACGTTACGGAATCACCAACTTTAACCCCCACAAAAACACTGTTTGAAAATTTATTTTTCAAAAGTGTGCCCCTCATAGTTAAATTAGTGTTAAAATGCTTTTTTCTATGAAGTTTCATGGTAATGACCCAATCTGAACATTTTCAAAAATTAAAAAAATGCTATTTTTCTGTTACGGAATCACATGTTACGGAATCACAGATCACTACATTCTAAAATTCATCAAAAACACCCAAAAATATAATATTCAATCCTATATCTCTTGGCCCAGTCTTCCCAGGTATAATTGTATCATCTAAAGCAATGTTGAAGATCATAAGATGGTTTTACAAGAAAATATGGTGGTTTTAACATTTTGTTAAATGTTATTGTCAGAAAGGAGTTGAACAAACAAACAAACACCCTGCAGTAAACGGTTCATAACTTTTTCATAAATGGGATTACAGTAAATCTGACTAAAGATCCAGAAACTTCAGAATTCTAGCTTTCCAAATATGTAAGATACATATTGCTAACATAAAATTTATTTTTTGTCTTAGATGCTAACTTCAACTTGATCGAGCCCATATATATATATATATATATATATATATATTTATCTGCTTGAAATTAGTCTGTCTCCTTGAGGATACTGTATACCATATTAATATTGTGAGAGTTCACTGAATGATTACTTTGCACACCCCTTCCACATTTTTAAACTGTGCACTGTTATTTTGACATCCGACTCCTATGCTAGTATCGTATATAACAGTGAACATGCTGACATGATAACTTAATTGCCATTCAACATCAGTACGCAAAAATGAAACTGTGCATCAAAGGCAGCTGCCAGACAACCTAGCATATCATTTTTATATGCGCAAATATAACATAGTATACAGTATATATAACTGTAAATACATACACACTGACAGATGTGTCAAGTTTTATTCAAGAAATTTATAAGCTGCAAGGAGTCGAGACAATATGACCCCTACATGTTTGCTGTGATGTACACAGACAGTTTTTCTATTCGAGGCGACACGTAAGATCAGTTAATATGACACACTGCCTGTTGGGATGAGCCCTAGATCTCGCCAGGTAGTGATGCTATCTTATAACACACCTGAGCTCATTCTGACCCAGCCGTAGACTCACTGCCAGTCTCTTCCACCTTGAATGAGTATAGACTCACTGGCAGTTGATTATGGCAAAGAATAATAATGATAATGAAAATAAAAATAATAATAATAATGATAATGATACTCATAGTGATAATGATGATAATAATGATAATAATAATAATAATAATAATAATAATAATAATAATAATAATAATAATAAAAATTAAAAAAATGATAATAATAAAAACAATAATAATAGAAATGATAATGATAATAATAATAATTCTAATAATACTACTAATAATAATAATACTAATAATAATAACCATCTTTATATGGAATCATTCTTATACCCAACAGAGAGTCTCTGTAGTCTATACAGAAATGCTTCTTACCACACCATTTTACCGAATATACCTTTATGTGTAGACATACCTGTTATGGTAAAAGCATATATGAGACGTTTACATTATCAGGGTATTGTTAGGGCATGACCTTAGGGTAATTGAGTACAGAGGTCAGATGGTTATGATCAATTAATTATGCTAATGATAGGTTTTACATCTTTTATTTGCAATTTACAACTGTTGGCTTTGTGACTTGCATGAGCATACACTTGAACTCATTTTAGTTATAAGGAGAATCTCTGCATACCTGTGTCAACCAATCATTATATATTGTAAAATGATCTTCTCTGCCCTGCATGTCTTCCTTCATCATTCAGTGGCACAAAGTGGCACAGAATATATCTTGCACCATACAGCTGAATAAATTTTCCCCCTAACCACCAAGCTAAATCATACGTAATGGACAAGCAGTCAATGATCACCTGTTAAAAGGGCCATTGCCTACTATCTCAGTAACATAATTAAAATTTCACCAAGTGAGCATTACATGATCTAATATAATATAATATAATATAAGTTTACAAAGACCACCTGCATTACAAGATCACTTTAAAGTCATCCGACCAATTCTTTCTAAAGTAAGTTTGGCTGCAATGCCAATCCTGGAAGTGCAGGTGAAGGCAACGAGATAAGACCACAATGCTCTGGTATTCTCAGTAGGCTAGGTATACATGTTAGATATCTCTCCTTCACAGCTGGGGAAATCCTTCATATCTAACACAGTTATCTACCCTAACTAGGACTGTTCCCCATGTCCCAAACTAAGCATGGCTAATCTACAGGTATGTTCAGGTGTGCTTAACGACTTTACCTAGTGGCCATTAATGACATAATTATCAGTACTAATGACACAGAGAGACTGCCCTAGATTCACTTAACAGTCTAGCTTTGGGGGATGACTCAGACATGTACAGAACTGTATATCTTGTACCACCATTTTACCAATGTTACCTTTATGTGTAGACATACCTGTCATGCTAGAAGCATATGTATGAGACGTTTACATCACGAGGGTAGTGTTAGAGCATGACCTTAGGGTTATTGAGTCCAGAGGTCAGATGGTTATGATCAATTAATTATGGTAATTATAGGTTTTACACTGTTTATTTGCAGTTTATAACTGTTGGCTTTGTGACTTGCATGTGCATACACCTGATCTCATCTAAGCTCTGATCAAGTAAATGCTTATTACAAGTTCCTCAGTTCAAGGTGGAAATGTGGACATTTCCTACTAACCCATTTATGCCTGTACTACCATCTGAGAACACAATTTAGGCATTCTTTTGACCAGAAAATTTATTAGAAAAAAATTGAAGGAAGAAGTTTGATCAGAACCCAGGCAACAACTCCCCTTCAAAATATTGGTGAATTCTGAAATTACTTTTGAATTACTATACATCTAGCTAAGACAAACATAGCTAGTAAAGACCTTCAGGCACTAATGGGTTATTTAAGGCTATATAGTAATCATGGCTTGACCATTACGGCCCATTTATTGCCTTATATGTCTTCAAGGCAAACATACATTACCTGGCCACATTCCTTCAGGCTGCACTGGACATAAAGCTATTGTTTATTTAGACAATAGAACCACCATATTTCATACTTTTACTCAGGGGTGATTGAAGCATAGTAAATTGTGTTCCTCCAATACAGTACAACTAGAAGGTGACCCTTTCTATTCCCCTAACACTCCCAATGCTGAGGCTGCTTTCGTCCCAAGAACAAGGATGCAAGATTTGAAAACCATCTAAACCCTGTCCTGTTCATATTCATTGGAAAGCTCTTGCTGAGTACTCTCAGATGAATACCCATGTGCCAGGGTTTCAGTCATTTTTCAGGTTTTGCGACATTTTGTAATGCTCAAATGCAGGTAAGAGTTCAATTTGAGAAATGGGATTGGGGTCTTATGATACTAATGATAACATGAGATGCGCATATCTTTTCAAAATATTTTGAAAGATCAATCAAATATTTATAAATTAGAAGACGTTATCATTCTCAACAAAGTTCTTTAGGGAAAATATCAGAAGTTGAAATGTTAATCAGAACTAAATATTTAGCCTATCTATGCTACATTTTCAACTCATGGTAAATAAAGAGTGTATCTTTGTATTTCAGTAGACCACACAAGGGTATTGTCAGCGCAAGAGTGGGTCCTCTTTTTGAAATGTATGAATCTATGATGCTTTTGATTGTAAATAAGGAATAAAAATTGATTTTATTGACAATCTAACAGAGTGGTTGGTTTGGTTCTGGTCTATACATCCCCTCTAAATAATTTCCAACAGATACTTTTCGCCAAAATATATCACCAAAATAGTCGGGCCTTTCTTCGGCACTACAGGCATGAATGGGGTAGTGCTGTACCAAGGGTTCATGACAAAGAGGTCAAGAGCTCGACCCTTCTGGGTGACCGAGCACCCTGATCAATTCTTAGGGACACCACTCCAAGGGCCACTTCTATGCCACCCTTTCTACTTGTGGTAATATGAACCAGCTCTCGTCGATTCAAGATTGTTCGTGGAGGTCGTCAACAAGAGAGAAATTCTGAGCATTGACAAGTGTGTGACTGGTATTACAGATAACTATAAAGGTGTGGATGGGTTTAAAAAGGATGGATCTCAAAGTTATTTCAATTAGAATACCCAAGGTAGATTCTCCGTTAAATGTGTGACATCAAATACCTTGAAGTAAAGTACGCTTCATAGTGTGTGACTGGTATATAACAGATAACTATATGTAGGTGTGGATGAGCTTAAAAAGGATGGATCTCAAAGTTACTTCAATTAGAATACCCAAGCTAGATCCTCCATTTAATATGTGTCATCAAATACCTTGAAGTGAAGTATGCTGGACAATCTACCTAGTGACATATATTTAACATGGCACTTCAACTGGGTTTTTCATAGAGTAAGTGACTGTGACATTTACCCTTCCAATGCTAAGGCTTCTTTCATCCGAGGCACAAGGATGCAAAGATTTTTTGAAAACCATATAAAACCTGTCGTGTTGGTATTCATTGGAGAGCTCTTGCAGAGAACTCTCCGATGAATACCCATGTGCCAGGGTTTCAGTCATTTTTCAGGTTTTTAGCATCATTTTGTACTGGCAAAATTTGCCAGCAGCAGCATAAGGGATTTAACATGGCACTGATGGCAGTCTTCAACTGGCTGTTTCATAGGGTAAGTAACTGTGACATTAAGCTCCAGTGATCTGAAGGATTCAGAGCTGCTACACATTTTGAAAAGAGAAAGCAAATCATCAGTCCTAGTCATGGCAGTCAGTCATGAGGACCACACAGCTTAAGATAAGACAAACTGAACTCCAAGTAAGAAAATACAATACGAGGATGCTATTCAGAGTGCTATATTCACTGTGAGAAGGTAATTTTCCTTACAAACATGCAGAGAAAAGAAGCAGCACCCCAGTCTATCTGATTACACAAGTGTCATGTTCAGAGGATGCTGTATTAGACAGGGGGAATGTAGGTGTTGGCCCTGGTACATGTCCTATATCATAATCTGCTACCAGTATATGCAAAAAATATCAGAGCCCAACTAACCCAGACTTGCAGGCTAACGTCTGTCAATATGGATGGAGATATCAACCTAGATTTGAGGAAATTGAAAGAATTGAAAAGATCCTGAATAGCTTCAGCCAAAAGAAAGTTAAAATAAATTAAATGTGCAATTTTAAGCTTTTTATGTACACTTCTTAATATCTAAATAGGGAGAAGACTTACTTCGTAGTTTACTGGAATATTGATATGATTTGGGCCTAAATAAAATCTTTTAGACACAAAAAGAATAATTGGAGCAGATTAAGTGCTTATATGAATTTAGAAAGAAAGAACATTGAATGAAACAGTTATTACTCCATAGAATATCATTCATTTCAAGTTTATCCTGCATGTTCTGCTCTAAAACAATGCATCTCCCCAAGTACCCTTTTTCAAAGCAGTGTAAACATCACTATCTTTACACTGAATACACCACAAAAGATAATCATGGTATCTTTATAGCACAGGGAAGTACCACATAATACCTAAGGATAACTTTAATCTGTGGACACAAGTACTAGCTACATGTTTGCAAGCCAGATCAACACACAATGGGCAAAATATCCCAAACACAAACTTCCTATAAGATGATCAACAAAAACAAGAATAAATGGATTGTTGAAAAAAATCAACAATTGGCTGTCATCCACTTAACTCTTCCAATGCTTAGGCTGCTTTTGTCCAAAGCACAGGGACACAAAGATTTGTTATAACCATCTCAACCCTGTCATGCTGGTATTCATTGGATAGCTCTCACTAAGTACTCTCATATGAGTACCAATATGCTAGGGTTTCAGTCATTTTTCAGGGATTTTGCATTATTTTCTGTTGGCCGAATTAGCCACTAGCAGCATAAGGGTTATAGCAAGTATTCACACTTACACCTATGTAAAAGCTGATATGTTATGACAGTAAATATGGCTATTGTGGTAAGTGTCAATACAGGAAGGAAGGATTTAGTTAATCTCCCAGTAGAGCCATGCTTAGGCAGCTTGGCAAACTTACCTGTATGGCCTCTCATTCGT
Source organism: Maea johnstoni (assembly GCA_963942565.1). Classification (NCBI taxonomy): domain Eukaryota; kingdom Metazoa; phylum Annelida; class Polychaeta; order Spionida; family Magelonidae; genus Maea; species Maea johnstoni. The sequence goes on from OZ012690.1 coordinate 16,046,017, forward strand.
ACCTGTAAAGGTATCTCACCTGTATGTGTGTATAGGTGTGTCTAGGGCCAGGTGTGTTATCATACAGGTAAAAAAAGGTAATCAAAGGTAATACGATTCTATTGAAAAACAGAATTGTGTTCATAAGATATGTGTAAGTACCCTAACAATGGTGACCAGTAGTCAATCACCTGTTTAAGCCAGATTCAATATTATCACTGGACATTATATGGGGTATTTTGAAAATAGAGATGTTTTTTCAAGGATTTAGAAGTAAGTCTACCATCTTTGGATGCTGAGATGGTTCAATGCAGGGCCCATTGATACCACCTTCCATATCTATCCCCCCCCCCCAAAAAAAAAGGTATAATCACTGTATGCAGGTAAAATATGAGGAGTACATACTACTAATACTATATAATAAAGGAAAATATCTCCAAAATAGTGTTTGCTAAGTTTATACAAAAGAAATCTCTTCTAATATAGACACAGATTTGAGGAAAATTATTTGAATCAATATCATAAAGTTTTTGACTGAAAACTATTCATGCTAAGTGTATTCAATTTTAGTGGTAAAGGGCTTAACGGTATCATAACTTTTGCAGACTTAACAGGCCAACAACACAAAAGTCAAATGTTATCGATAACCTTACTGTTAGGCCAGACAGCACTTGATTTACTATATATACCAGGCACATGTACTTTGTCCAGGGAATACACTGTGAATGTTGACATCTTCTTCCACAAATAGTTGAGTAAGTTTTTAGTTCAAGGTCCACCATTCTCAGCGTGTCAGACACAGTGAAGTGGCAAGCTGCCACCGCGGCTTCCTAACACTAATACCAATGTGGAGCTGTGAGGGGCTGTGAACTTGATCCTGTCAACTTGTCCACCATAGATCTATTAACTAATAGACCTAAGGATGAACCGGGAATATCTTGAGTTAATCTATATGTCCTGTTACTACATGTCCATTATCACTTATGCTAGTGGTGGCTAATTTTGTCAATACAATATGATGCAGGCTGAAATATGGGGTTCGAGAAGCCCCCTTTTTCACCCTATATATTTCCCTTAACAACCTAGATGGCCGATAAAACCTTAGCAAAAAACCTCCTTGAGTTAATCTACATGTTCTCCTGCCATTATAGGCCTATACTATGCCAGCAGGCAATTTGACTATTTTTCACCTTATTATAATTCCCATGGCATTGTATATGGACATTATAATACTAGAAATGCCTTATTTCGATAAGTAAAAAGACAAAATTGTGGCTGTGATTTGAGTAATATTGAGGTCTCCATTGAAAAAAAGGATGCTCCAAAATTCTGCAGGATTTTCCAATTTTGAACAACTAGTTTCTGAAGCCTGGCTTAAACCCTGTGACTGCTGCTGAAAATATATCCAATATTACCAGTAGTCCTGATAAAACCTTAGCAAAGACCCTCCTTTCCACACATTCCCTAAACAATTCACCCATGCACTCTCCACCCAAAAAGCCTAACTATTTAGTGACATCTTTCGATCATCACCTGTTTTGGAATTTTTCAAGATGTTAATCTGTTCTCAATCTACCAATTTCCTTCAAATTACATTCTGCCAATTTATGGCTTATTCACAGGCTATTTTTGTTAGTATCAAACATGTACCCAGAATTCTTTACAGTAAACTTCTAACCTGAATGGGTTAACCCATTCATGCCAACAGCAGCTGAAACTGTTCTGGTGATACCCCTTTAATGGGGGATCATTCTAGAAATATTTGAAAAAAATGTTAATCAGAACTCACACAAAAAAAATTCCCTCAAATATTTGAGAAATGCTACTCAGAACACTACCAACAACAACTCTCCTTCAAATATTTTGTAAAATCTCCAGGTCTGAAACGGGTTAACTAAGCTGTGTTCTTCACCCTCATGCCTAATCTATGTACCTTCCTCAAGTGACAAGTTGGCTCCTGTTTGCCGAACAAGACCCCGTCAATGGCACCCTACCCGCTGTACCCGAGTCTTTAATACCCTACCAGACACAGACTACACCTCTACCCCCTATCAAATACACCCGGCACCAAGAGCACAAGTCCCACACACAAACACTTGAATGAAAAAGCATAAATTTAAATGTTTTCTAACAAAAGCATATTGACTTTAGAGTTTGCGACACTGACATGGCTGTGAGGGACATGCCAAGAAAAAATTGAAGGAAAATATTTTGGTCCTTTCCACAACCCCTTGCTATTAACCTATTGATGTCTGGAAGGCCCTGTTAACCCATTCTAGCATGGAGATCTTGGAAATTGTTGAAAAGATTTTAAATACTGTATAAAATAACTCTAGAATTATTCATGAATTGGAATTTGAAGGATTGTTGTTTGTCTTATTGACGTTTCTCCTTCTAATAATTCCTCAAATATGCTTTTTCTCATTAATTAGGGGCACAACAGGCATGAATGGGTTAAACGTGGCAATTGTTGAACGGATTTTAAATACTTTATGAAATAACTCTTGAAATATTCATGAATTTGAATTTGAGTGTTGTCTGATTGACAATTCTTGTTCAAATAATTCCTCAAATATTCTTTCTTTTGTTAACCAGGGGCACAATATGCATGAAAACTGAAAACTTTAAGAAAATCTCAAAAGTCTCCACTATTTGGTAAGCGCTAACTTTATCACTTGGATTCTGCCGAGCATGAAAGATGCCTAACTGTAAAAGCTCTAAGGTAGACTGATAAATCACCTGGTCCTCCTAGTAACCCTATGCGGCTGGCTCAGTTTCCATCTTGCTCAGCATGTGCTGTGGTACTAAAGGTATTAACCCATTAATGCTTAAGGCTTCATCCAGAAATTTTCGTCTGGATCAATGATACCTTTGACAATAACTTTTGAATTGGGAATTATTTTGCTAAATATTTGAAGGAGAGTTGTTGGTAGTTTTCTTATCAACATTTCTCATTCAAATATTTTACCAATTGTGCTAAAATCTGAAAGATTTCTTCAAAATTGTCAGGCTGGTTTTGGCCGCTGTGAGCATTAATGGGTTAACCTAGTCATGCCTGAAGATCTCCTAGATGAGAGTTGTCTGGATCTATGAAACTTTTAGGAATAAAGATTATAATCATCAAATATTTGAACTTCATTTTGAAGGGGACCAGTTGGTGGTGTTCTAGTCAACACTTCTCCTTCAAATATTTTCTGGAATATTTTCTTTTTAAAAAGATATCAATGAAATAAGTAGACATGCTACAGACATGAATGGGTTAAGGCAATGATGAGTATGTAGACATGATTTAATAGTAGAACTTTAGACAAGATCAACTTGACAGGTAAATCACTGCGGAAACAGGATCTAAGCCTACAGCTTCAAAGGCAAAAAATGCATCCCTAAAATCTTCACATGATTCTACTATCTTTAGAGGGTACCTGCAAAGTCCTCAAAGCAAACAGTTAGATAAAGGTGAAAACATAGAGTTTGATCACCTTTAGGGATTACAATGTGTGTACTTGGGAAATCAGCCTTCACAAATGCACCCCTACAGACTGCGCGGAATACCCAATTTATTTGGTAACATCTTCCTCATAGATTTTTTTTTGTTTTGTTTTTTTGTTTCGGATCCATAACCGCATTTTTCCACGGGGTCAACTACCAAAGGGAGAACCTACAGAGAGCTCCTCTCCCACCCAAGCCTTTAAAAATAGAACGCCCAAAATATTTGAATTTGCGAATTTTGGGCACCCAGTTTCTAAATCCTGGCTTGATCTTATCACTGGGAATATGGGAGGTAATAATACCAAAATATTCAGGCTGGTTTTGGGTGCTTTAGGCATGAGTGGGTTAATACCCACCCACTTCAAAGTGATCAGCGGAGGTCTAGTCTAAACGCAGGATCTTTCAGGAAGAAGTCCTCCTCTTTTCCTGTGCTGTGCAATAATAAGAGACAGTAACCAGCACTCGATGATTTACGGTAATTCGCAAACTTGTGATCAGCGCATAATGTCTGTGATCACCGGCCTGCGCCTTCTGTGCTCTGAAAGAGAGGTCATCCACGGGGTCATACCCAAAAACATCAAAGGAGCTCGGAGGCCGCTTATTATACAGTAGCCTCGATACCAGGCTGAATACATTTGTAATTCTGTATATTGCTTAATGCTTAATAACTTCACTGTGCTTGCTGAGTCCAGTTTAGTTCTTAATTTTCACACCAGATGTCTGTTCTTGGTATTCAGCCTGGACACATTGCTCGGGTGTCTTGTGGCTCATTATCTGTTTTAAGTGTGCATACATTAGAATGCACGTGGCTTCATGCCACGCCTACCTCCAAGGGAGGTGGCCAGGGTATTCATACCCAAACCACTTGAAGATCACTTCCTCCAACTTAATTACCTCTATAGAAATGGATTGCAGAAGTGTCAAGCCCTCTAGTTAATATTCTGTCCACAAAAAAAAGATGTTTGTATTTCTGTTTTAAACATGTACATGTCTGTTTTGCCTATGTATTGTAATTTCTATATTTTATGAAATAAAGATTTGACTTGACTTAGACAAATTTTCTGCACTAAACAGGGTGATAGGGTATAGGAACAATGAATTCATTATGTTCTGTCAAGTATGGCATTTATAGCCCGAATCGATGTGGGTCAGTATCTAGTTCTGAAGTCATTTCTCTCCATGGATCAGCACACAGCACATGTATTTCACTCAAGGATTGGATATCATGGATAAAACTCAAAAAACGTTTGAATACTTCATGCCAACCTAACGGCTGTTTGTTCGCCACAAATAGCTAGTATGGGAGGGGGGCTCCCTTGAATTCTCCTGCGGCTCCCTCAAATTTCTTCAGGGAGCCCAATGATGTACTGGTTTCTATACGCAACACTGTTAGATAGCTATTAAAGATACAATTGTGCTCCCTGGAAAAAAAACTTAATTCCGAGCCCTGGTTACAATAACAAGTTATGGCACAAAACTGTCCTATGTGGCACAAAAAATTCCTTCTGATAATGGATAGGGCTCCCTCTCATCTGGCCCAATGGTCAAAATCATTAAGCAAGAACAATGCAAGCAACAGGAAAACAGCATCATGTCACAAAAGAGGTCTAGTATTGCACTTCGGGTCACTTTCTCAAAATCACTTGACTTCTGACATTTAAGTTTAAATTTGAAGCAAATTTTGGTAAAATTGAATAGATCCGGGTAACTGGGCTACCAAGTTGATAAGCCCCAGAAGGTTTAGCCCCAACAGCAGTCTATCCTGATCTTCTGACCCTGCTTAAACCACACACTGGCATTGACTTACTATATTTATTGTAGTAAAACTACATTTTGAGACCTTCGACTTTCTAGATTTTCTTCTGAATAAATGTGAACTGAAATAAAACAATTGATATATATCCAGCTATGACTAATTTCAATTGTAGAACACGTCCAGTCTCACATAAAAGCTTATTATTCCTTTACAGTAGTCTTATTGTTATTCAAACTCTGATAGCCTAAAACTGGACTTATAGCAAAAAAAAATCAGCTCAATCAGTGTTTGTCATATTCAAACTATTTCTAGTACCAAACATGTTAAATGACCGTTTCAGATTTAAAAAAGATATTTTTTACCATTTTAAGCTATTTCTCAGGTATTTTGTGTTAATTATACCGACTGATCACTTGAGGAGCGGTGGCGTAGTGGTTATCGTGTTCGGCTTGCAACACGAAGGTTGCGGGTTCGAATCCGCCCAGCGTCACTGAATTCTTTCTGTCCTTGAGCAAGACAGTTAACTCGTTGCTCAGTGCTTCGGAGGGCACTTAAAGTCGTCGGTCAAGTCGGCCAAGAGCCTTAGTAGCTCGTGTTTCTTGTAATTGATATACCGACTTAAAATAAAGATTACATTTACATTTTTACATTTTTTTTGACTAGCATAGTAAACTTGGAGACTCCAAGTTGGAGTATCGCAGACGCACAGATTTGCAAGTGTCAATACCACCCCCACTTAGAAAGAATCAACCCCAACCCCTAAAATGAGGGAGGTACCGACCTTCAATTGGCCCTCCAGGGCAAATGCACCCGCAATATCAGTGCAGACAAGCTGATCTGAACAGGTGAGAGTATAAGGTTTTTAAAAATATAGGTCTCAGAAATTCCCCAGGGGGGGGGGGGGGGGGGAGGGTTTCCAATGTCAGCTCACGGACTATGAGGGGAGGGAGGCTTCCCACTCATCTTTTTCTAATTGAGTTGTCTACTAATTAACATTATCATTAACCTCAGGCAGGTAAAATTATGCATTGATATTAAGTTACTAGGATACATAGAACTAGACACCCACTGACTATGTAAGATTTAGTTCTAACTTTTTTTCTATCCTTAAAACTGGGCTTAGCCCCTGGATTAAGAATTAAAATATGTTTACCATTTTGATATACAATGACTCTTATCAATGTATAGGGCTTTCAGGGGCTGATAAAATGCCCTGGATTTCAATATAGCCCTTCCTCCCTGTAGTATTGCCTTGGGGCTAGTAAATACATAGCTGTGTTTGCTTATCAGAATTTTCTCTGTAATTCCCACTCATATCAATGTGAAGGGCCAACAGATTTTTGCTGTTTAATTTCTTTGTTTGCTCCTCCATTAGAGATATAAGTGGGGATATCACTAGCACAGCACACAGTTCAGGTGGATTTCCAGGACCACTTCCCTTGGCTAAATATGCATCCATAGCTAGTGGGAGCGGCTCATACACTGCAGATTATCCAGTCCAGTGTGTTGAGATAAACATAAAGCTATGCCATTTATAAGGGTATTCACACATACAGTTAGAAAATCTTTTCATTCACTTTATCCTATTCTATCTGTTGCAGACATAATATACTCATATATAATACATTTTAGGTCAAGCTGGCATGTAAAATGTTATCCTGAAGTTACTATCCTGACATGAGCTGTGGTGACTCTGTTAAGATGTAGGAGGTCAGCCGTGTTTGTTCTATACAAAGGTTTGCATATGCACAGACCAGCATATGTTACAAATTAGTCACACCTAATCAGGGACTTCCCTCTGTGAGCCCAGCTCATGTTGGGATCATAAAACTGCCCGTCACTGCTCAAAGGGCTGGTCTGAAATGTGCTTACAAGAAATGAAGGTCTGTGGTTGGAGGGTATTAATAGACTTTGAATATTCGACAGAAGACTTTTTCCTGCTGTCAGCTTAACAGGTTCGAAGCTGATTCTATTGATAGGTACAACTGTGACACTAGGCTGGCTTAACAACCACAAGAGAATTCAGCAGTGCTGCCATCTGGCGAATCTAAAAGGTACTATAATGACTTGACTAGTGACAAAATAATGACTAGTTAATGAAGAATAAGCCAGCACTAGTAAGCTAGGCTAATTATACAGGTGATGGCGCAATACGGGACTGCTTCCCGCAGGTAAAAACCTCTGTTCTGAAATGGCCTGTTATGATTACTGGAAATTGATTTAGATTAGTGTAATTAGTGCCATGGTTGAAGGAGCAACCAGGTAGTATTATAAAATGTGAGAAAGACTTTACATTGCCAGTCAGTGTCTTCTATAGTTTGCTACGCACTATTTTTTATGTTCACACATACATATGACATAGTCAGACCAACCTGTATCATTTACTTGTAGGAAAAAAAGCATAATTCTTATAAGTTTTTAAGTTGTTTTTAGAGTTAAAGGGTGATCAACGAACTCATTCAAATTTCAAACAATCTCAAGCTCCAAACATGAATGCAATATGAAAATAACGAAAGTAATACCATTAACACAAGTCTCTAAGGGGAAATTTATCCCCATCACTTAGAGCATAATAGAATTAAGGTGCCTTTAGCTCATACAATACATTAGCCACTACAAATGTCAGTTAGTGTTGACTGAACGACCTCCAATAAAGGCTTTGTCAAGTTCGGGTCCAGAGCATTTGTTGGGAGGCCTTGAAGCGTGAGGGAAATTCTAAACTTGTCGAGGGCTGGCTCGTTCTCATGCTCTGAGCATTATTTCATAAGATGGTGGCATGGTTAAGTTGAATTAAATATAGGGATTCAGGGCTCAACACTAACTGTTGAAGGCACCTGCCAAGTAGGGCAGGTTAATATGAATTTCTACCTGCCCAACACAATTTTTGCTCGCCCTACAAAAGGTGTGAAAGAACGTACATAAAAGTAACTTTCTATACAAACTTTACATGTACCCGTTCACTGTTTCCCTCCTGTAGTTGTATTTGTACTGAAGAAAAGTATTGGATTTCCTCAGTGTAATAATATCTCTGAAGTTACATGAGGACATCTTACCTGCCATTTTGGGCAGACACAATCTGATTTTAACCTGCCCTGCAGCCATTTTGAAAATTTCTACCTCCCCGAGCCGAGGCAGTAGGGAAGCCCCCCTTATCCTGCTAACCACAACAATTGTTGTGGTGTACAGCAGTGCTCATAGGTTTCACAGCGAGATAAGGGTTAATATATGTCAAGGATTGGTACCAGTACTCAATACCAAACCAAATATCAATATCAAAAAGGAAAATGTACCATATCGTTTAAAATCTGTTAAACCAATACTGCTTTTAAAATGATATAAAAATGCTACCTGGGCATCTCCACATGAACATAATTTGCTATCTATTAGCAAAATATTTGAAGTTAATTGTGCAAAATCTTACAAATTTAAGTCTATGTAAAGCAGGAAGTATCTTTAAGAATATTGTAAAGATATTGTATCATGAAGGAAATATTGATATCGTATCATATCAAGAAAATTTTATAAGTGTCAAACCCTAATAAAATACCACCTAAATATGCCCTGTTTATGATATTTACCCATTTACATGTATACTAAAGGGTATGGATAAATGTACGCACATGTAAATTTAAAAAAATTGATAGTATTCTCATACACATTTCTCCCTCAAATATTTTCCCAATTATACTTCTGCTGGAAAGATTCATTCAGAATTGTGTGGCTGCTTTTGGCTGCTGTGAGCACTTGGGTTAATGTTCTAGTGTAGTATGTATTACCATGTAGGGTGATGAGTAGATATATCAACAGAAAATGGACCCCCAAGCTTATCTAGACATGAAAGGATTAAAATCTTGGGTGTAACTTCAAACCTGACCCCTGTACACTGTTGAACAGTGTTCTGGTCTGATGGCTATTACCTGCAACGGTTTATCACATTAATAGCATCCCTTTCATAGCCAGTGCGCCCTGCTGATCAGATAAAAATGCAAATATTTTTCAAAATTTGCGACACTTAGAAAGAAGAATTTTGAAAAAAAGAGGAAATTTTGAAAAAAAGAAAAATTCTGAAAAAAAGAAAAATTTTGATAAAAAGGGAAATTTTGAAAAAAGAAAAATATTGAAAAAAAAAGAAAAATTCTGAAAAAAGAATTGTGTTCCTTCATCTTTGTGATATCTCTCCTTCAAATATTTTTTGTCATGTTGTATCTATTTTCGAGTCAACACCTAAGTTGTCGGACCACCAGGATGCTGTGAGCATGAAAGGTTTCTACAACATGGACCTCCCTGGTGTGTGACCCGCACTGGCTGATCTAGATACTCATGATACTACCTGACTCAAATAAACTCCTTACATCTTGACAGGGATGACAGAAGAGAGGTTTGATAACCCCGGGGTAACCCTGCACTTCAAGGGAATACATCGTACCTCTAAAATACATCCTCACTAGGAACAAAATAGAATGACTTTAGGGGGGGGGGGGGGGGTAGACCTACTTCAAGGGAATACATTGTGACTCTAGTATGCATCCTCAATAAGGATAAAACCGAGTGACTTGGGGCAGTGGGGGGGGGGGGGGGGGGGGGAGCCTGCACTTCAGGAGAAATACATTGTGCCCCCAATATGCATTCTCGCTCAATAGGAACAAAAGAGACTGATTGGAGGGGGGACTCCACTTAAAAGTAATACACAGTACCTCTAATATGCATGCTTAATACAAACAAAACATAATGACTTGGGGGGGAGGGGGGGGTACCCTGAAATACCTTGTACCTCTAATACACATCCTCAAAAGGGACAAAACAGAGTGACTTAGGGAAGAGAGGGGGGGGGGGGGGGGGAGCCAACACTTCAAAGGAGTACATCCTACCTCTGATATACATGGTGGTCAAAACAGAGAGACCCAGGAGGATAACCTGATGCACTTCAAAATAAAGCCACTTTAAGAGAGTTTATTGCACCTCTTTTATACATTTTTGAATAGGCAGACAGACTTAGGGAGGTATCTCTACTTAAAGGGAATACATCATACCTCTTCAATACATCCTTTAAATAGTAGCATACAGAGTGAGTAGGGAAGGGGGTAGGAGGGACCTAGAACTCCCAGGAAGTATATTGCATGTTTAGCTTTGAACATATACTTCCTCACTAGAGACTCTGGTCAGTTCTGCTTCAAAAAGGAATGTACCTAATCTGTGGTGCTTTGAGAGTGAATGGTTCAAATATCATTCTCCACTCGCAATTAAAATCCTCAAGTGAGCCCTGGCTACAACAGAGAGATCAATAATATTACAATTGATATTAAAAATTAAAGCACTTGCCATAAATTAATGTAATATATTGTATAACACAGTTTTCATAATGCATTATAGATCAGCTTATTCAAGCTTACATGCAGATACAGATATCAATTGCACTGCTATGTCAGTCTGTAAATATACAATCAGAGTTTAGCTCATTAGGCAAAAGTCAAAAGAAAGTGCATTCCGATGAGCAAATCTGTGAAAACAAATAGATTCACACATTTCCAGATAAAAATATGCAGTCTTACCTATGAATAAAGATGCTTAGAAAATATATAAAATGTTGAACCAACTGCATTGACAACAGGAGGCATTCACATTTCAAGATTATTCTTACAATGTATAATCAGATAGTGTGACCAGTTAAACTTGGTTCACAATATATTATTTTTACAATGTATATAACCACATACTAGTAATGGGGCCGGTAATACTTGGTTGAACACAATATATATTCACATATCGAAGGTGTTCACCTTGATGGAGATTTCACTGAACTAAAGAGCGTCTACTAAATAGCACTAGCCCCAGGAGGGATTTCAGAGTTCCCCAGATAACACTGACAGGATGTTTATTCAGTATACATAGGGCGGTTGTCAGATTAAGGCATAACGGCATCAAGGGATGGAAAGGCCTCCAGATGGACCATTAACCCTTATGCTGCTGGTATGGTAGCTAATTTAGCCAATACAAGATGAGACAAATAAACCCTGAAAAATTACTGTCACCCTGGCACATGGGTACATATCTGAGTACTCAGCAAGAGCATATCAATGAATACCAACATGATAGGGTTTGGATGGTTTTCAAAAATCTTCTTGGTTCTTGTGCTTTGGATGAAAGTAGCCTCAGAATTAGAAGCGTTAAGCCTGACCTGCTTTTTAAGCATGCCCCTAAGCTGCTTAATATGAAATCTTGCACTTTTTTTATTCACACACTTCTTAAGGCTGACCTGATCTAGTTCCTCTAGAATGAGTGCTCCAGTTAAAATGGGGGTCAGCTGAGAAACATTTTATTCCAAAATATGGTTTCTTAAAAATGTATTACACTAAAGTGAGAATCATGACATACTGCTAGTATGTACCAAAATATACTGCTAACCCTTCCAATGCTAAGGCTACTTTCGTTCAAAGCACTTATGTATGAATGCAAAGCTTTTTGAAAACCATATAAACCCTGTCATGTTGGTATTTATAGGAGAGCCCTCACTGAGTACTCTCAGATGAGTACCCATTTGCCAGGGTTTCAGTAATCTTTCAGTTTTTTGCAACATTTTGCATCAATAAAAATTGGCCAATTTGGTCACAAGCATAATCCCACCTCAAAGTAAAATAAATACAATTCTAATTAGCCACAATTTACCATTTGGAGTGAAAATGTTCCCCCCCCCCCTTATATATACTAAACATATATTGCCCAGGCAATTTTTTCACACTTGTCCTGAATTGCATGTATAAACATTTGGAGTCTGAGTTAGCTGATGTGAAAATCTGGATGCATTTCGTAGGCAGATTCTCATCATTTTCCTGCCACGCTCCAATATAACTCTAATCTGTGTCTATTTCCCAAATGAATAAGCCGTGAGGGTGGTAATTGTATCGTGACAGGAAAGGGATTGGATTTCGCTGACATATAGAAATACAGCTGTAATGGAAAGCTGAGAATAGGGACTGAAAAATGACACCCTGAACACCCAAAGCCAGTAGCAGCACTTAGTCTTAGCCAGCAGGGCGTCTGGGCGCCTTTTGGACACCCAAAACCCACAAAATTCACCCTTCAGGACACCCAAAATATTCTGTGAGGAATTTCTTAAAATGTCAATTTCAAGCATATAATTGAACTTCTTTTACCTAAATATAATTCACATGGCATTGTATATGGACATCGTGCTTTATTTCATTAAATAAATAAAATAAATGTTTATGGTTGTAATCTGAGTATATTGTGGTATCCCTTGGACCCTAGTGTAGCATTAACAACATCTCTTGATGACTGTTAAAGATACAAACATGGCAGAAACCTACATTTTAAATGTAAGAAAATAAAACAATTACTAGATTTCTTGATGGATTTCCCTGTGAAAGAAAAATGAATATTAAAATATTCTGCTTGATACCTGTTATATGGATTTATGATACGTCTAAAAATATCTTTAAAAATTCACATTGCCACACATTTCTAAAGCGACCAGACTAATTTGCTAATTAATATCCAGATAGCATGATCTTATTAGGTTTCATACGTCTGATCTTTGGAATCCTCACAATAGAATCCATGCTTCAAAGAACAGCTGTAAAGGATATACATATTGTTGAGAAATCAAAGTATTTTCAGAAGTTGATTCCTAGATATCTTCAATAATGCGCCGCATTGAGACTCTATTACACACAGGGAGTGCAAACACACTAAATAGATTGCCTGAAATTGAATTTTCTACTCAAGTTGTTAGCCGGTAAATCTGGTTAGCGTAATTCAATCTGGGTCTAAACGGTCCGGTTGTATCTCCCAACACAGAGTCAACCACTTAGCCGGTTCAAAGCAAGAGACTGCTGTCATTTATCATGTGAAGAGGAGTTTCTGTAAATATTGCTTCAGAAAACAAGGGGAGGGGATTGCTGGGGGACAAAGACCCCTTAGTATTGACACTCTGGTCTAAAGGTTAGTTTACTTGATAGGCGCTCTATCAAAGGTTTTCATCATGACAACTAAGCAAGGCTTCACTGTTGATATCTTAGAGAACCAAATTCATTAGGATAATGTTTTCTCATACATGGTTGATAGTGAAATTGTGTCAATAACATAATGCATGAGAAAATAAGTTTCAGTAGTTGCTCTGAAATTCATAGTAATAAACTACAAAACCTTAACATGGTAGTATTTCTAGGTATCTAATTTCACTTACAAAATGTCAGCAATGAATACCAGATGCTTTCTCTTAGTTTTTCTGTTTGTTAGTGTTCTTCACTCTGTCTGTCTAATTCTCTCTCTCCCCCTCCCCCCCCCCCCTCTCTCTCTCTCTCACACACACACACTCTCTCTCTCTCTCTCTCTCTCTCTCTCTCTCTCTCTCTCTCTCTCTCTCTCTCTCTCTCTCTCTCTCTCTCTCTCTCTGTAAACACTGATGATGATGATAAGTGGGGCATACCAATGGACCAAAGAGTGTCAGGCATGGGAGGGTGACAGGCAGCCCTAGGCACCATTCATGTTCTCTATAGTGAGAGTGGTTTAATGCCCCTCTGTGCGTGAATAGTCCAGCGACCACTTTATGTGCTGGACTGGCAGGTGCAGGGCCCAGCCTATAACACACAACACATGTGCCACTTCTTCTCAGATTCAAAGCTTGGAAGTAGTTTGTGTTACTGTTACTGGGTGCAGGCTTTAGCTCTTCTTTGTCCTGACCCATTCAGGTCAACAGTCAAATTTGAAACAAAAACACTAGTTCTGGACTATCAAAGTATATGGATGCCAAAATAATGGACAGACACCAGGGTCTTAGCTAGGATTTTAAACATGACTGTCTTTATCAGTATTCAGCAATCTAAAAATTTCCGCATGACCAAATTTAGCTACTCAGCTACATTAAATCCACATACCAACTATATATAATAGCCTATTGTGTCAAAAGGGGCAATTTTAGCCTAAGCCATGTCTTAGAAGATACCACCAAAAAGTGACAGTTGAAAATTATTCAAAGTGAATTTGGTCTGTCTAGAGAGGTTTTTTTTCTAAAAGACAGACTGGATGGGTCCTTACCAGACAATGAGCTGGCTAGGGTCCTATTTCTAAAGAGTTATATCTATCCTGTATCCACACCTGTGTCCAAATCACCTGTCTGTTAATAATCCTTTGTTTTGTCATCATCCATCACTGTAAGGTAAATACCAGTTGGTCTGAAGAGGCTTAGCTTAAACAAATATGGGGAAGCCACACGAAACATAAGCTCCTGAATAAATATAGCCTCAACCACATCTCTCAACCCAACAAGAGTCAGGAACCATCAACAAAACACCATCAAAGTCATTCTCATATGTCAAAGCTACAGAACTATTAACTCCTACTTGGTTGTACATGTAGTTCTAACTGGTCCTGAGCCTTTACATCTCAAAAAGTCAAAGTTTCAGTGATGTGTTAACCCTTTCATGCTTCAACCACCTCTCTCTCAAGTCTCAACTTGAGCCAGGAACCGTCAACAAAATGTCAGTCACAGAACTATTACTACTAATTGGTTGTAGTTTTAACCGGTCCTGAGCTTTTACATCTCGAAAAGTCATAGTTTCAGTAATGCGTGAACCCTTTCATGCCTCAACCACATCTTTCTCAACATGAGCCAGGAACCATCAACAAAATGTCAAAGTCATAAAACTATTACTGAGTCAAAGGTTCTATGATGTGTGAATAGAAGACATTGCCTGTATAATAACTAGAACTATGAATCCGGTCATTCCTGAATTTTCGTGATGGGACCGCGAATTTAATAACTTAGCGCATCAATAGAATGGCTGGAAACTGGTTGGTACATGTCAGATTGGAAGAGTACCATAGAGATGATGTTGAGGAATTTACCACAAAGAATGCCGGTTATATTAACAGTCCCTCCTCCTAGTATATACAGATATACAGATTCCTATAGATGTCATCAAATGGTCATGTAGTCATTCCATAATCACCCTCAGAGTGTGCACAAACATGACACTGGTCAAGCTACCCGATGACAATGGTGGTCCTAATGTGGAGAACCTAACACCACTAACACATACAGGCAGTATTTAGATGGGGTAGTGGACTGGACAGAATGTCAACACCTCGAGGGTAGGGGCACTGATAGGGATCTCTCTGCCACAATAAAAAGATACCCAATCCAAACTACAGAAATTGAATAGAATTTCAACCCATTCATGCCTTTATAGTGGGTATTAGCAGCCCAAACTGCCTTAAAATATTTGTGATTTCTCTCTAACAAAAGTAATGTATAGAAAATATTCAAAGGAGATATTTTCATCAGAACTCTATCTACAACTATCCTTTAAGTATTTTGCAGATCTATGCTTAATTCCAAAGTTATTTTCAAAAGTATGTAAGGTCCAGACGATACTGGTCATGTAGATCTCCAGACATGAAGGGGTGGTTTAAGTAAGGTGATTCCCTGATCAAATGTAGCTGAGGTTTCATTGGAATCTCTGGTCATTTCCTAGCATATTGTCCGAAGACCTTTTGAATGTAAGGTGATCCCTAACCATATGTAGTTAACCCATTAATGCTCACAGCTGCCAAAATCAGCCAAACAATTTTGCTAATTATATTTTTCTAACAAAAGCATTTTTTAGAAAATATTTGAAGGAGAAATGTTAATCAGATGCCAAACAACAACTCCCCTTCAAATATTTTGTGAACGTGTGCTTTATTCTGAAGTTATTTTCGAAAGTATGAGAGTAGCAGACGATACTTTCTAGAGAAACTCTGAGTGTGAATGGGTTAAGGTTTCATAGGAAGCCCTGGGATTCAATTCCCTAGAATTGTCCTAGGCATTCCTGGGTATTCCCAGCTATGGTGGTGAGAGGAATTCGCCTAATACTGGTATAGTGTAGAAAGATGAGACTATTGCATGACTGAGCCCATTTGAGGGGCTGTGCAGGCTTTTATAGGTTAATCTATCATTAGATGCCATCAGGGCATCAGACAGCTGGGATTTGGGGCCGCATTTGGATACCCAGATCTCAAATAAGTAAAAACACACTCATGAAGGTGCCCACTGCCCAGGTCTATCAGGCAGGAATTTCAAGTAAATTTCAAGTAAATTTCAAGTAAATAATTCAAAAGCATGTTTCACTTAACTGTGAATGCCAGAACATTTATTATGTAACACATTTAAGCTTTAAAAGAGTTTAACTTTATCAAAGTTATTTGGGGAACCTATATAAAATAAACATAAATAGGCATATATTTATAGAAGAAACATTGCTTGAGTTCTGATTAACTATTAAACGTTTCAAAGAAAATTGGCTTTGGAATTGTAATTATAATCTTAACTCATTAGCACTCAGAGTTCCTCTAGTAGGTATCGTCTGCTTCTCTCACAATTTTGAGAAATACTTTCAGAAAAAAGCATAAATCACAAAATATTTGAAGGAGAGTTGTTGTTTGGCTTCTGATGAATATTTCTCCATCAAATACTTTCAAGAAAAAGCCTTCATAGGTGAAATATTCCCAAGATCCCCAGGCCTCTTTTAGCCGCTCTGAGTGTTAATGGGTTAATGCTTGACAACCAATGTAACTCCTAGGCAAAGATGCTGCAATGAAATATAACAGTTCAGGCTCCAGTGGTGAGGCATTCCACTGAGTTCAGACCAGGGGACAGTAGTGTTAGTAGGTACTACACATTTTCTCTCTCCAGAGTCTATAACAAACGGATACCCTTTAACCCTTCCAATGCTGAGGCTACATTTATCCGAAGAACAAGGACACAAAGGATTTTGGAAAACGGTCTGAATCCTGTCATGTTGGTTTCATTAGAAAGCTCTCACTGAATATTCTCAGATTAATACCCATGTGCCAGGGTTTCAATCATCTTTCAGCTGCTTTTTTTGCATCATTTTGTATAGGCCAAATTAGCCACCAGCAACATAAGGGTTAAATATGTAACAACATATGTCCATTTCACCTTATTTTTAACTACTAGCTAAGGATGCTGCTAGATTTAAGTATAACAGTTGAGTCTCTCTCTCTATGTGTCTGTTGGTGAGGCATTCCGCAGAGTTCAGCCCAGGAGACAGTATTGTTAGTAGGTGAACATCTGGAGAGCAGGCCTAGCAGGAGAGGGGAACTTGAAACAGGAGCATGTATGGAGATGTGTTCAGTTTGGCACCGAGACACAAGTTAACCCAATGCTGGTTGTTGCTAATTTTGAAATACAAAATGATGCAAAAAAACAACTGTAAAAATGATTGAAACCATGGCACGTGGTTACTCATCTAGGAGTACTCAGTGAAAGCTATCTAATGGATACAAACATGACAGAGTTTAGATGGTTTTCAAAAATCTTTGCGTCCTTGTGCTTTGGACAAAAGTAGCCTTAGCATTAGAAGGGTTGACCTGTTTGTGCTCTATGTAGTCTGATGACCCGGCATAGATTAAAACCTTATGAAAAGAAAGGTTTCCATAGACGATAAGTATTGATATATGCTT
Organism: Maea johnstoni; assembly: GCA_963942565.1. Lineage (NCBI taxonomy): Eukaryota > Metazoa > Annelida > Polychaeta > Spionida > Magelonidae > Maea > Maea johnstoni. The sequence continues at coordinate 16,063,724 of OZ012690.1, forward strand.
GAAACTTATTTTATTCATTCATCTTTTATGGCTTGGACACACATTAAAAAATACTTATGAATATTTCTTGGAAGTATGTAGTTCAACATTTGACTAATCCCATTCATGCCCAGAGACTTACTTGAAAAGTGTTGTGTGGACCTGCCATACTTGTAAAATTAACTTCAGAACGATGCATTGAAAGAGAGTTAAAACATAGTTTAAAACAACTCTCCTTCAAATATGTTCCAAATATTACTTTTGTTAGATATCACCTCAATAGTCAGGCAGTTTTGGCTGCTACAGGGGTGAATGGGTTAAGGTAGTGATACTTCAACCAGTGATGACTACTAGTCTAAAATCTGATAGGTTACCTTGACCCAGAATGAATACACTTGATGAGTGTTTGCAGTAGGAAAATCAATAACATATACTTTGATATCTGTCCCTCTTCAAACATACTACTTGCGGATCCACCACAGCATTGAATCTGACAAATAATAATGAATCGTATCCCTAACAAAAACAGGGATAAGATGAGTGGAAAAATCAATTACCTAGTTTTATACCAGTCCTTCTTCCAATACGCTTCCTCAAAATACACTCTCTATTCACATATCCACCATGTACATTTATATAGTAACGTAGGAATGACCCTGACTAAAATATGGGATGGGTAAATCAATGGCCAAGGTAGAACAATAGAGGGTAACAATTGGATCTTAGCATTTCTTGAATATGACATATGGTAATAATAGTGATTGGTTGAAAATTGAGGATATCTATCATCGAAGTACCCTTACCCTTTTTGTCTGAAAAAAACAATAAAATTTGATATCTAGAGTACAAAACCTGTCCTTCTCAAAATACATTTATAAGTGTATTTTAATCATAAGTCAACCAGGGTAGTTTGGGTAACCATGTAAAAGCAGGGCTCGAAATTAAGATTTTATCCAAGGAGCCCAATTACATGTTCTAAAACTACCAAGAGATGTTGTGTATAGAAACCAGCACATCTTTGGGCTACCTGCAGAAATTTGAGGGAACTGCAGGAGAGATTAAAGGGAGCCCTCGCCTCCCGGCACCCCCTGATTTCGAGCCCTGAAAAAGGTGTGAAACGGGAAAATCAATAATGGTTCATAGTAACATACCTGTCCTTCTACAAACACAATCCCTGTTATAAACTTACAGACCTGCCAAGATGCCCTAACCCAATGTTGGTGACCCTGACAATGATACGGGGTGGGAAAATCAATTACTTTGTGACTGGTGCTCCTTTCAGCCTAGTGTGACATACCACAATACCGTCCCCTACCCTCTCCTGCCTAATGACCTCGTAAATTTGTTTTTCTCCCCCAGGTGACATTCATCATCCTACAGACACGTCCTATGTGTGAAATATGCATATTCATGATCCACCCAGAAGTGAGAGCAGGGCGTTTCTCATTTCTCGAAATGGGTATGAAAAGTAACGGCAGAGTTTTCCCTTGGTATTGTGGCAGGTACCCGACTATTAGGATCTTTATGTGCCTAAGGCCTAAAAAATTGTGTGTTTCCTATAACAATCTGATAAAATAGGGTAGGTACTAGGTAGGTAATTTTTTTTTTGAATTATCTTTTTTATCAAAAAGTTTGTGTTTCATGCACGTTTTATTTTGATAGGGAGTGGGAAGGGTTGAAAAAGCAAACAAAAAAAGATTAGGATCTCTATGTGCATAAGGCCTAAAAAAATGTTTTTTTCCTGTATCGATCAGAAACAAACAGGGTAAGTAGGTAAAAACATTTTTTTGATATTTTTTCTTTCAAAATTTGTGTTTCATGCATGTTTTATGTTGATTGAGAGTTGGACAGGCGGAAAAAAAATTAAGGTAAGGATTTTTTCCGGTAAAAACCTTTTAGCATCAGGTTACAGGAAACAATCATTTTTTTTTTGTTTTAAGGCTGTGTGCTCTCAGGGCATGGCCACCTCACGGTTCACGAGTGCTCGCGAGCGTTACTCACTCTCACCGGTTCTCGGAGGGCGCGTGCTGGGGGAAAGCGTCACATGGCAAGAGTTTAATTGATAATGAATAATGTCCCCGGGATATGGAAGCGGTACCCAGTGTCTCCCATGCTGGGCCCATGATAACATCAACAGGGGGGCAAACGACTACGCTGATAAGAGGGCCAGGTTATCATATCTGAAACACTAGATATGTTGTCACAACTGTAGAATAACATATAGAGCGCATACTGCATGGTGGTAGTAATAGCATCTCAGGTTATTGCCTGGGGTGCCTTATGGTTGTTTTTACAAGAAACTGATATGATTAATATACTTATGAAACATAACATTTATTCTGAGATTGATATCTAAATTCCTGTTTTAAGATTATAAAATTAGTCATGGAAATGATATGGCACAAGGACAATGTTCAAGTAATTCAAATGTCTAAGTGTTTTCTACCCATTCATAGCAACAGAAATTTTAACAAAGTTTGAATGTTACATAGTATCAATAGTCAAAGTATTCTTTTCTAACTTTTCATATGTTTCATAATAACAAATTTGTTCATAGAGGTAACAATGTAATGACTATCAGGTATATATCAAGGAATACATTTGATACAAGTCTATAAGATGTATACTTTAAGGGTAATTAAAATATACACAAGCCCAAAGCATATTGTGGTATGGTATTCACATATTCCCTTTTTTTGAAAAACAATAACTATAAAAATAATATATTTTTTAATGTAATAATGTTTTAAGGTTTAGAGCTTCACATATATGCAGACGACACACAGCTCTATCTGGCAATAAAACCCATTACTCAACAAGCTGTGGATATAGGAGTTGCTAGGCTGGAGGGCTGCCTCACTGACATATATACATGGATGTCACAGAACAAGCTAAAACTGAATGCAGACAAAACGGAAGTCCTTGTGCTAGGTACCCCTAAGCAGCGAGCCAAAATATCTGTGCCTAGCATCTCAGTAAATGGTGAGATTGTCAAGATTCTCAATATACCTATCGGCAATCTGGGCTCTGTTTTTGATCCGAGCATGAATATGGCAGCACATGTGTCAAAGGCAGTCAAATCTGCAAACTATTACCTGCGAAACATCGGAAGGATCAGAAAATACTTGACTGCAGAATCAAGTAAGAGTGCTGTCATATCCCTGGTAACCTCAAGATTTGACTACTGCAATGGACTTCTCTGTGGAATACCCGAAGAGCTAATACGTAAGCTCCAGAGAGTACAGAACAACGCTGCCAGGGTGATCACTCTAACGAAGAAGTATGACCACATCACTCCAGTACTGAAGGAGCTGCACTGGCTACCAGTCAGGAAGAGAATTGAATTCAAGATTCTGCTACTGGCGTACAAGTGTTTGCACGGAACTGCACCTTCTTACCTGAGGGAATTGCTGAAAGAGTATGTCCCACCCCGGACACTGAGATCAACATCCAAGAACTTACTCTGCGAGCCAAGAAACAACATGAAAACCTACGGTGACAGATCGTTTAGTGCCTGTGCCCCAAAACTATGGAATCAGCTCCCAGATAATATTCGGGCAGCTGGGAGTGTGGCAATCTTTAAACGACAACTGAAAACACATCTGTTCAAAGATGTATATATCAATTAACTATGTGGATATCAACATCTATCCTTTGACAATGGAATGTAATGCGCCTTTGAGCATGTTTATATGGAAAGGGCGCAATATCAAATGACAATATTATTATTATTAAGAAAAGAGGGCACAAACTCTTCACAAATAATTCTGACATTCCTTGTTTTAATGAAAATTAACTTAGACCATTTGACTAGTACTATGAAGATATGAATTCTATCAAATCTTATGGCGTAAAAAGTCCCCTCCATAGTTATAGTGCTGAAGGAAGTTAGGGCAATTTTAACTGTAATGCCGGGACAGAATACTTGAATACTTACTTAATGGATGAGAAAATGATTTTTCTGAAGAGATATCCTGAATTCCTAGCCAGACACATGGCTGCAATCTATTCATCTACATAGACTTTGATGAAATGAGAAAGGCAGTTTTTCAGCCATCATAATTGATTTACAATACTGTCAAAAAACTACAGAGTGGAAATGAGTTCCTGTGGACCTGCCCACACATGCTGCAATATACAGGTTCAGTATTCCATCTCTGAAAGATGTGGCCCCATAACTGGTATTGTAACTTCAGCATGGGTCCACATGCGAAGTGGAAAAAAACTGTGAGGCTACGGAGGAATCAAACGGTTAGAAATAGCGACTGGGGGGAGAGAACCCAGCTTGCCAATGGATCAATTTACAATTGCCGAGACAGTCTGTGGTGAAGCGCATCCTCCCAGTTACAAATATGACGCTCTAGTCTGCCAGTTATTTTTCTGGTTTCAAACCTTTTAAACACTTCTAGTTTTTCTACCCCTGGCACAGTCCCCCCTCCACCACAAAGAAATACCTTAGACAATTTTGTAAATCAATCAAAACTGACCCTTTCTAATATTCCCTGATAAGAAAGTATTTAAAGAATGAATATTATACTCAAATTAACAAACAGCATTTCCTTACATATTTCAAAGTTCATAGTTTGTTTTCGAAAAGTAGCTAAGCATCCAATATTTCTAGGGGTTATCCCTACCTTATTTCCCAGAAAAAGTAATAAAAGGATAAGAAGGATAATGCATCCTATTGGCTGAATGGGGACTCTGGTCCTATTTAGACCATCAGGTGATTTAACAGCATTTTTGATTTGTCTTAGAGTTCTAGTTTATGAATTAAAAGTTATTTCAATATCATAATTCATAGCAAACCCCTGTGGGAGGGTACTTTTTGAGTCTGCTGGTCAATCAGGTGATTATACTGCATTGATTTTTCTCCTTTTGTCTGAGAGTTCTAGTTGACAAGTAAAAAGTTATTTTAACACCATCATTCACAGAGAACCCCTGTGAGAGGGTACTTTTTGAGTCCGCTGGACAATCATTGTGTCATTCACCCGGAAATGTGCCAGGGTCTTGGTTTATCTCACACCTTCCTCCCCAAACGATGATAAATATCCATCTTGTTAAAATATTCCGAGCAGATTTCCTGCGCTCCCTGCCCCCCAGTTAGGTGCAGGGATAAATTAGGCCACATTAATAGCTATTGTTTAGCTAAGCAATTAAATGCAAACTGTCATGCTGAAGATCTGGAATCGTTCATCACTCTCTAATATAACACTAGGGAGTCTGGAGGTCCTCAGGCTTAGTCATACACAGACAAGCCAGCACAAAGCTTCAACCAAATACCATGGGAGGATCCTAACCAAATATTCCATCCCTCCTACCTTTTTTCTCAATCCCCAAAAGAGGGTGAGTAAGGAAAAATGTTGAAATTATCTTGTCAGAGTAGGATGAATCCATCATCCTCTCTGCTTTAATGTTTTAACATCTTTTCAATTTTTAAGCATCATAGTATGAAAGGACAAAGTTCTTGACTGTGGGTACAATTTGAATGGCCAATTTGTCGGGGATGGTAAGATATAGACACAAAACCATTCAAGATACCTTGGAGATTTATCACACAAAAAAGTGTTCTGTTTCAGTATGATGTTATGCAATTTGAAAAAATGTAAAATACTTATTATTCAATATTTGGAAATGTCAGTATTGCTAAACATCTATAAATGTCATAACTCATTTATAAATACATTTATAAGTACAATTATCAGAGTGTGTTTCCTAATTATCACGATAGATTTTCTCATTACTAATCCATGTCCCCAGTACACAATGTAAGTAGAGATTTCTCAAGATCATGCTTGGCAACATTGTGCCATGGAGGTAACTGTACATAAATGTCTTGGAAGCATTCAAATGATCTTAGCATTTTTCTTCTTTAAACAGGAATTTTCATTCATTTTTTCTACATCTACACAGAGACATAATTAATGTGAAAAAATTGTATCTGGTTGTACCATTTTCAAACATAGTTAATACCTTGACGCTATCAGAGCTGACATCCTACACTACATGCACTCCTTTGCAGCACCTGATCCCTAACGAATGATTGCTTTTTATTCTATAACGCAGTTGTTTTTTGGTGTACAATAAAAGAACAAATACTGAATTCCAAATGTTTTACACCTGAAATCCCCTCAAAGATTCTTTTTTCCCCCGCCATGTGAAATAGAGCGAAAAAGCCCAACCTCTATGCTTGACTGCCTACCAAGGGAGGTAGGTCAGAAAACAAGGTGATGTATTGTATTTCAGTGAGTCAACCAGCATTGGCATTAACACATTACAGTTGTACTATACAGTATAGTATAGTACTAAAGGGCTTCTAAACCATGACCCATGACGCCTGTCTTTTGGACAGGCAGTTTCCTGAAAGCTTCATTTTCAGACAGGTAATAATTAACAAATTATAATTATGTCTTTTTAGGGGTAATCAATAATCAAATCTTTTCTTAATAAACATTCTTTTAACACAACCTTTGCTGAAGTGTAAGTTAACCTTTTGACACAATATGCTACTAAATGTAATTGATGCGAGAATATTAAGAAGATATTAATAGCTAGATCTGGAAGGGCAGAAATTGTGTAATTAGTAATTTTGATAGGCATTTTTCAAAAATTGGTTAAGACCCTGAGTACCAACTATGAAATCTATGTTTTCAATGATCCTAACAATTATTTTTGGTTAGTATACAATTATATATAGAAGTAAAGATCATAGCTCTTTTGTATAGAACAATACATTTTGCATGTTGTGGTATGGTTAGTTGGTTACCATGCCCATTGTTCCACCTTTGTATTCCTAACCAATTGTAGGCAAAACACAACGTCTGCGCATTTATACCCATAGTTCTTTCCCTACAAGGGGTCTGAAGTGGGCTGCCATCTCTGTGTTCAAGGAGCCAGTGATTGTTTCAGAAATGACCTGCCATCGAAGCTGTCAACACTTGTGGTATATCACTAAAACTTCAGGCCACCTAAGTCCAAAATTCACCAGGTAAGATATGAAAAGGACCACCAAGGATTTCTCCGCATGGAGTAGAGCCAGTGTCCAGTCAGAGAGACTGCCAGATTGGCATAGTCCAATTACACCTGAGTAAGCCACAAATTGCCACTGTGTAACTCCAGGTAATCTGGTAAGTTACCCTAAATCCTTAACTTCATATATACACCTGGGTCCTCGACAACACCTGGTCTCCATATTAGTATTAACTTATCTCCTCCAAAACAATACCAACCTGGCCAAACTTACCACCTGTAATTAAGAAAGTACTATATAACAATATGAGCAACACAGGGTGTTTGGGTTGGCCAGGTGGGATAAACTACCCTACCTGACTTTTTCATTCAAGGAAAACTCTCATTAATCTCTCCTACACCTTTAAGCACTAAAACCCACCAGGTAGCAGGGTATTAACCCTTACAGGTAGGGTAGTCTTAGGCGGATCTTTTGTACCATGCTCTTTTCACCCATCCCCCATGTGTTAACAGAAAAGCTGGCACAATGCAGCCGTTTCCACACAATAATGATCCCCTCCCATGGAATAATGGAAGCAGGTCCATAAAACAACTGACACATTTAAATCTGGCACCCCGGAAACTGGGTCACAATTCCGATTCCGAGGCCTAAGCATATGCGCCGGTCTACCAAAATATGAATAAAATCATGCATGAGAATAATGAATAATGCAAAAGTGGCCTCAGGCAAAATATGGAAGAATTAATCCGAAAAATATTATCAATTCATCAATTACAGCCACAATTTTAGCTAGCCACAAACATGTATCTGCCCTCATATTTTTCAACTTTCCAGATGAGCTTGATTGAAAACCAGATATGAACGTCTCATGTTACATTTCTCCATGTTGGGGCTGTTAATCCAATGTTCTGACATTGTTGAAATTCCCAATGGGAAATGGAATCATATTGTTTCAACAAAAATGTTGTTCTTAATCATGGGGTCGGAAGGTGATTTTGAATGAGTTATGTATTCATATTTCATCAGGCATGAGACCCCATGAAAGACCACTTCTGGTAGTACTGTGTAGAGCAAATCACTCATATGCTGAATTTTACATTGTTTTGTGCCGGTGCTATTTTCCAGTTTGTTATAGAATGAACAATGCCAAAAAAAAGTGCACAATAGGTAGTACATGAATTTTGTGATTTCCTTTCCTAGCGAAACATTTCCTTGTACATATCACTTCAGGGGATATTCATATATATATATATATATATATATATATATATATATATATATATATATATATATATATATATATATATACATACATACATACATACATACATACATACATACATACATACATACATACATACATACATACATACATACATACATACATACATACATACATATATATATATATATATATATATATATATATATATATATATATATACATATATATATATATACATATATATATATACATATATATATATACATATATATATATATATATATATATATATATATATATATATACATACATACATACATACATACATACATACATACATACATACATACATACATACATACATACATACATATATATATATATATATATATATATATATATATATATATATATATATATATATATATATAGACACCCTAACAAGACACTTAATGATATCTTCGAGATATCATCTCTAAGTGATAAAATGCACTTCTTATACCTATGCTGACACATGTATAGATATAGGTCACAGGGGACTCAACATAAGGCAGTATTAGTAAACACCATAATGATAACTGAAGGAGATACACAAAGCTAAAACTGTGGAAAGCAAAGGAGATCCTAACTCCGAGATTAAAATTGTCAAATCCCAGCCTTGAAAAAAAAAAGAATATGTGATGCTCAGTGCTTACTTAATGCAAATCCAAAAATAGATTGTAAACCATGGTGGTAAATGATATTACATTTACTACACAGCAAGATCTTGTATCAATAACAACTTCACTAAATTTTTCAGAAAAGTTCAATTAAATGAAGGGGAATTAATTCATTTATTATCATTCCTAATGAAAATTTTGATAATGAGAGATACCCCACCAAAACAGAGTATTTTATGAATTCAACTAAATCATTTTATTATTCAAACTTTCTAATGCTTAAATTACCATAACAAAAAGTAAAATCTAATGCTGTTGCTGAGGTATCACCTTTCATCCCTAAGCTGCTGTATTGCAATTGTGTGATTGAAAACCCTTAATTTCAATTGTATCTCCCTAATCACCTGGCTACCTGTAACTGCCTGATCAAAGCACTATTGTCATACATTATTCCTGATCAAGGAAAGGTACAAAGGTAGATTTGATAAGAGGTGATAAAAGAGTAAATACTGAGAAAGACCATACCTCCGAAATTGTTTGTGAAATTATAGTTAGGAAACAGCGATGTCCATATTTATACTTTATATAAATACCTTGACATAAATTTATATTGTTTGCTATTTGACTATATGGTATGAACAGAAAGCAATTAATAAATAAAGCGGGTAATATAGTTGGCCCCAGCGACTCTAGCATGTACCTTAGATGACCAAACACTATTCGTTCATCCAAGCCTGTACCTCATATACTTTAAGGCGATGGTACCCCAACATGGACAGATGTCCATTGAAGCATTTTAGTTTGAATTTTATTTTGTTTACAATGCGGCATATAAAACCAACGGAAATAGCCTACTGATCACTGTGGTGATAAGATAGTTAAAGGCCTCGTTTGCCTTCACTTAAACCGCACTGAAAGTAGAATGGGCAAATACGAAAGAGGGGATCATCAAATTAATAGCAAATATAGTGAAATCCGAAAGAAGGGGTCATCAAATAAATAGCCTGCGAATAGTGAAATATCTATATTATAAAGAAGGGGTCGCCACATTAATAGCAAATAGTGAAATACGAAAGAAGCGGTCATCAAATCAATAGCAAATAGTGAAATACGAAAGAAGGGGTCATTAAATTAATAGCCACATTGCAGAAATCTGAGCTGATTTATGCGATAATCGTAGACCAGGTTTCAAGTTGCGCTAAAACATTACAGAACTCAGTAGCCGTGTACTACTACTAGCCGTTCTGTCACCCAGGTAGAAACGCTACGCTACGGCTGTCGGTTACAACAGCGCCGACTGAGCCGCTAGCAGACGATCGCCAGCGCTCTGTTTACAAACTCATGTGTGATTATCGATCGCAACCGACAAACAAACTGCAAAAGTTATCAAAGTCACAAAAAGTCGTCATAAGAAGCAGATAGATTGTGGGATATCTAGAGTGTTTTGTGTACATGTACTGTTGAGGATATCAGAGTTGTGGGGTATACTTTTTGAATGAGTGTACACGGTGTAGTGGTAGTTGTGATATTGAATGCGTTGACATGGATTGAAAGATGGTAGTAGTGACAAAGCCGACTGGTAGCGGAGAAAAGAACACCTACCTTGCAAGACGACGCAGACGACCAGTAAAAGCCTCCAGGCTCGCCAGCGTACATCCATGGCTAGCATATTCCTTCAACTACATGTGGCTAACTAAATCCTCACTCGACGAAGCCGCGTTCACACCCAAAACTGCAGTTTAGACCTGTGCGGAAAAACATAGAGAGTGTGAGACGCCATCTTGTTTGTCGAGTCGGTGTGTAGTGAGTTCATGCTTGAGAGGCAGACGACGATAGGCCACTCACTGACTGCGCGCTACGACTCCACCGACACCCGAGCAGGGTCGTCTGCTCGCAACCCAACCGAACCCCTTTGTGAGCCCCGCACGAGACCCTTGAGGGCATGAACAATGAATTCAATAAGTTCGTTCTTCTTTCCCTGGTTAACAGCACATTATCCGAAAAAAACTGAGGCTAAACATTTTTATGGACTTTGAACTTTTTTAGGATTATGATGAAAAAGCGTGGTTGAGTAGGTTAAGGTGCTCTCTGATACCTTAATAGATGAATAGACACACTATTATTTTGAAAATATCGTTTAGACAGTATTGAACTTAATGCATTATCATACGATAACGCTACCACTTTTAATATACCCCATAAGGTTGAATTGATGTTAAAACAGTGACACAATACATTGATTCGATATACCTTAGATGACCATTCTTCATCCAAGGATATACTTCTTTTACCATTGTTTTCTTTATCTCAGATTACATATGGGAGGGTGCAATATGAAATAGAAGATTTTTTTAAATTTGAAGAATTTTTGGTTTTATTCATTGCCTGCCAGCTATGGCGATCGCATTCTAATACATACTATAATGTGTTGTTTTCTCGCATTTGAGAAAGGAAATAAAATATGTATTACTATCATAATAATCATTATATCTTAATTTATTTGTTATTTCAAATCCAATATTCGTTCTAGGCTTATCCAACCTGCAGTAGAATAGTAAAATAGGCTGGCTTAAACCATATTAAGAACAATTACAAAATAAAGCAATCATCTTGAAGAACATATTTTCACATTGAACGAATAACGTTTCCATCTTGAACGAATTAATATAAGTGTCTTCTTTATACTTACACGACAATGCTATGATACCAAATGTTGATAAGCCTTTGATATTACTACTATACCGTTCTTTGAGGAAACAGATGCTCACGGTCAATCTTTAACGCGTACAGGTTTTGAATTATAACAGAGAGCCATTGGTTAGGCTTATAACGACTGTGAGGATTAACTTTCAATGCCGGTGTGTGTTATGTTTGGATTAGGAGCATGCTCAGATTAGGTGGACGGCTGCGAGTGGCACCTCTCGCGCGCATGGCATACCTGTACACGCTAATTAAAGGTAACGACTTATATTTAAACCGTTCCACGCCGCCAGCAGCGGCTCCCGACGCGGCGGGCCGGCCTATAGGACTGATGACAACACCTGTCGTATGACACTAGTTAGATGCTTATCGCGGGCTATTAGTGGGGACGAGCAATATAATAAAGGCAATACAGCGCGAAGTTGGTCGCCAACGTCGCCGCACCGTACGCCGACTACTCTGGGACAGAGAGCTGTATTACTAATCAGAATCTCTGTCTGGGAGGAAGAACACAAAGAGTGGACGTTAATTAATCAATTTCTGCTTCTCGTAAAATTTTCTGAGGCTTGCCAGTTGGGACTGGTGGAGGAGCCCGGAGCACCAGGCGAAAACCACCGCCTAACGTGCCCCAAGTCACTGGCAACTTTCTTACATTCCAAAGCTAGGATTCGAACCCGGGCATTGGTGAGAGACAGCAACACATTAGACCACGCGGCTAATAGGGCAAGCCCAGAAATAAAAGCCTGGTTATGTAAGTTTCGTCTGTCTCACCAACGTACTTTTATGAAAATATTTGAAGGAGAAATATTGATGAGATATCAACCAATATTGCTCATTCAGATGGTGAAATTTCGGGCGTGAATGTGTTAAGGAGACGTGAGAGATGCTATCACCAACTTGGTGATAGCATCTTGGCAAGCACCTTGGCAAGGACTTGTATATGTATACATGTATATATAGCTCTCTGCTATCACCGCCATTAGCGGGGAATCCAAAACTGTTCATAGTTTACATGCGTTCAATGTACGGATGTCCTATTCCTTTTCTTCCTATTGGTGATGGGTAATGAAAAAGTGTCCTATGTATGGAGAAGTTCAATGTACGATGTATTCTATTTGGCAGGTTTCGCTGTATAATGGACATAATGCATCAATATCCAGGAAACTTGGTGGCAATAGGTCGTGTGGTCGTGAAGTGTGCGCGGTCTGTCCACGCATTAAGTGCAGGAATTAAATGTCGGCACTGTAGTCATGTCCAAAATATCCTTACTTTTTACCTTATAACACCGTTGAGAACAGTGCTTTTTTTAGGAAATATTTGAAGGAGAAATGCTTATCAGAACGAAAGCTTTAATTCTCTTCAGATTTATATGTGAATCAATGCCTAATTCAAAAGTTATTCTAAAAAGTATGATAGGTCCAGACGACATTTCTCAAGAAAATCGACATGAATGGGTTAACAGGCCACTTAACTATGATGGAGAACCGTCCACTCTGAGCCTGATAAAGGCACTCTGGACTGGGCTGATAAGTTTCATGGTTATCGTGGTAAGTGGTTGTCTAAGACAACATTTGATGCCGCAAACACACTTAGAAGCCATAGAGCTGTTTGCACGATAATGCGCCAAAGCAATTTCTTATCCATATACCTCCTGTATTCATTTGACGGGGGACTACGTATAACTTTTAGTGGAATTTTCGAGAAATTGGAAAAACTGAAAATAAAAAAAACACCCGTTGAATATTTGACAGAGGCCTGAAGGTTCAAGCCTAGCGTGAGGGCTGTAGGGAATTTTCGAGAAATTGCATTGAAAAACTGAAAAACACCCGTTGAGTATTTGACAGAGGCCTGAAGGTTCAAGCATATCTTGAGGGCTGTAGGGAAGGTGGTCGTGGCTCTGGTGCCCTGCCAAATACCTCTTTTAAAAGTCGCAATGAAAAGAAATAGACAGATTAAAACCAACAAATGACGACTACAGTTAAACAACAAAAGTGACAAACAGCAACTTTCATATTTATGCATGAGTTATGATAGATATCATGCATCATGCAAAAATAAAAATTATTCATTTTACTGTTGCTAAAAGAACATACAGGTCTGACAGAGGATAAGAATATAAGTATGTTAGTAAGTAAGTATTATATAAAATGTGACATATTTTTGTAGATGAGGATATGATTTGGATGAGGTGCACAGGTGCCCTGTGTTAACCAGTGCTGCCATCTGTAGGCGTGTGTACGAACTAATTCTGCCCTGTACCCGAACACGCAGGGCAGGGCGAGATTTAGAGATTTATTATCTCTCTTCCTTTCGCATTAAAGAGAGTATTCAATCATCTCGAAGTAATATACTACCAGCTCCCAAAAAGAAGATATCTAACGTAATCTACTCGTAAATGTTAATCAGCACAATACCAGGGGTAAAGTTTCTCCCCATAAAACTCAATCTACTATATGGGCTGACATAACTGGTTGTACCATGCCTCCTTTAAAGGTTTACCACATGGATAAATGTGTTCTTATTTCACGTTTAATCCTATGTTTGTACATTATCATTTTAGGTTTAATTCTTGGTTTCCTTATCTTTAGTTCTACAACAATACATTTATGTGCACCTGTACCTCATGTTTATGTTTATTTTGTTTTGTTTTGTATATGATATGCTTTTGTACAATTCTAGTTCAGCCAATAAACATACATACATACATTGAAAGAGTCAGGTTTATTCTCTAGGACGTTCCCTCTTCTTCGTATATGCTAAAACATGAAAGGGTTTACACTGAAGGGAGGGAGGGCACGTGACCAGAGAGGAGCACAAATATCGATCTCTTCATCCTCAGATGAAGAGAACTGATCGACATTCGTGCTGAAGCCAAGAGAAGAGTACCTAACTCGGGCTTAAGGTGCATAGTTTGCTAAACGAATCCCAATATCTACACTCAATGGCTCTTGCCTAGCACCAGTTGACTAGAACAAATGCAAAATCACAGATAAAATGGTTGGCTTTTTAAAAAGAGTTCTTCAAACAGAAAAGTGGCTTTTTGTGAAACGAGTTTATACAGGTGCTTGACATTTGCGAGTTCTATAGAATTTAGACGTTTTTGAAAGGTGGATTTACATCAAACCCCCTCGAACCCTCTCTGTATCCAAAGCAGTTATTACCCCTGTAGGTGATATACAGTACAGACACTTTATTTCTGACCAGTCGAACGGACGTCTGACAGTGCCTGGTAACAGAGACACCCATGAATAACATGTCAAAAATATAAACCAAGCATATCAATGACCCAAGTAGGTTGTGAATCAAAGCTACGTTCAGTTGTGATGCCATGCATGCATCCATGCCCAGGACACTTGGTGACAATCGGGCGTGCGGTCGAGTATTATGTCCGGGTAGCCCGCGCATTTAGTGCAGGAATTAAATGTCGGCACTGTTCATATGCTGCCTTGGCTTCAGATGACCACTGGAAGGGCAGTGGCGGCTCAGACCAGAATATCAACTACTAGTATGGTTGATGAGGGCGGATATTCTTTTCTTCATCCAAGGGTGAGGGTAGTTCAACATCAAAGGTTAGTTGCATGTGAAGTGGCATTTCCCTTAGTTAATGGTCTCTTGAAAACATACAGATATACTCATGGGTACGGGCATGTGGTAGGGGGTCACTGAGGTAGAACCATAAAATATGGTCTCTGTCCTATAGAATATAGAAATGCCATCTTTTAGGATGCTTTGCTGATATTACCTTCACAGTTCCTTTGAAGCCCAGCAATTATTACCCAGGTAGTTCATATTTTCTATTAAACCAACCCAAAACTGGGATTTGGTCCTATACTGATTTTGCCCTATACGTGCATACACGACGGACGCCATCCGGTCATTCTGACTTTTTGGTTCAAGGTGTCATAGGTAACTACCCCTGGCGTCATCTATGCTATCCATTACAAACTACGGTCATGACGTGAGAGATAAAGCACAGAGCAGAAAAAGGGTAGGATTTATTCATCGCATAGATGATGAGATGGTTTAGTGCTTCGTATTGAAGCATTTTTTTAAATCGGTAAATTATGATACACGGGATCAGAGACACATTGACAGTCGGACAAGTAATTTATCTGTTATATATTTTAAATGTATATTTAATTCCTAATATCTAATGGCCCAATACCTCAATCAGATCTCGACCGGGTAGCCTGGTCACGGTGAACAGTTTTTGTTTTTAGATTTTAGTGAGATTGACATTTCTTCTCCACCTGACGTGCAATCGCAGGCGACTGCCTACGTACAAATGCGCGTGTCCTAACAAAATATTACAACCTCAATCCAAAATTTCACCTCGAATTGAGTCTTTCTGGATAACCAACAAAGACAATCTGAATTAGTCCAAAATGGTCTACTTCCAATCACAGATAGCTCTAGGATTTTTCTTGGTCAAACACCAACGACGTCGCATACGTATTCTGATGCTAGTTGTGTAACGCACGCAACTCAATATGCGCGGCAACTCTTTGCTTGGGAGTGCTCATCTAGGATGGGAGGGTTTTACGAGGGTTAACCCGGGAATTATTGGTCATAACTGTCTGAGTCAATCGAGCGCGGCCGCTGGTTGATGCCGGGATCAAGTACCTCGCACGCACCTCCACAGACTGGTAGCTGGCACCGTGCAGCTAGAATAACATGGGCGCACACGATTTACTGCCCAGATGTGCGGACTACTAATGCACCGACCCACCTTTCTGACAATCGGCCATTAGCACAAGGAGGGAATGTGTTGTGATCTTATCACTGAATCTTTTGTGCCGAAATTTTCATTTTCATGCATGGAAATATCATTTTTCATGCATGATCATGCATGAAAAGTTCATTTTATTTCATGCATGAAATTTTTATGGCGCGATTTTTCATTCAAAAAACCCTTAGTGCGGGTACTGTCATTTCATTTGCATAATTGCAGTGTTACTCTTTTGTGTGTCATTTTTGCAAAAATGCAGTCAAAAATATACATACATTCACGATGTGTATTTCAATCCGCTCCTGTTTTGCGAGTTTCTTTTGAAATGAATGCTATGATGATTGCTAACCTTCATACATACATAGGTGAAATGTTTGAAGGGGAGATGTTGATAAGGTTCTGATTATCATTGGATGTCAATATGCAATTGCCAAGTTCTAATGAGAAAGACATTAGTTTTGAAGTTTTTCGTTTAATTAATTTAATGTTGCAATGTACATTTCACGATTTTCAATTGTGGTCAACAAAGAAACATACTTACATACATTAGCATATCACTTGGCCTTTTAACTGTGGTAGGATTGTATGGATTACACAGGAATTTAGGGCAGGAGCAGGTGTATAATTACAAAAAAAACTGCGAAAATAAATTCATTGAATTACAGTTACATGTATATTTCAATATTCAAATTGATCTTCGTTTCTTTCATTTTCTCCTTATTTTTGATAGTCAACAATTTATACTATGTGAAATAAAATAGTTTATCAAGTTGTGAACATTGATTTCCACGTGTGTTCGTTCACTAGTAATATTGGTCACCAGCTATGATGAGCTTTATTTTATTGCAGCTCGGCATTAGGGAATGCCATTTTATTGACGGTATACTGCATATAAAGCCACTGCAATCAACGCTGCATTCACATTTGAAATGAACAGCGAACATCTTGTGTCAACAAAACTAGCTCGCGAGGTCAAGAGTTCAACCATCACACAAGTTGGTTCTGCAAAAGCAATCTATAGGAATTTAGCAAATTGCGTTTTTTGTGTGAACTTCCCAGAACCGTATTTTCTAAGAAAAAGGCAGCCGCGAGGTCGAAGTACCCCACCCTCTCAATATCCGCTGAAACTCTAGTAGAAATAGATTGTGGAGTTGGTATGAATCTGAGGAGCTAATTTGCATGGTTTTGTTTGTATAATCGATCAGATAATAAAGCGTAATTCGCCTTTCCGCATGAGCGAATTCTGTGTTTTTAGGGCGCGGCACCAAAGATAATTACCCTGCAACCAGGAATATGACGGTTCCGTGTCTTGTTTAACCCGTTCATGCCTGGGGTGCGCACATAGTCTAGTAGTATAAATAATTCACTTAATTTGATACTGAAATAATGGTTTGAGAAATAGTTGACAGAAAAGTTATTGCATCTTTACTCCAAAATCATAAACATATGTTTTGAAAGACTGAAGATATTACGCAATGTCAATTGATATGTGCCAACTTATTTCCCCAGACAAATATTTGACATGTATATAATACAGATCTAGTCCATTTGCAAAATTCCACTCTTTTTGCTCTGCTTATCATTTATATTGCTGTTACACCCTGAATGTTGTTATTTTAATTGTTATTTGGAGTCCGCCAAGAGCCCTGGCAGCTCGTGTTTACTATGTACAATTATTACCGTTTTGAAATAATGATCATCTATCTATATCTATCTATGTAACCTATTGGGGTTTACATAGCCTTTTAAAATGATTTTACAAATGCAGTGAAACCTGACATTGTGAACAGCCCGGAGATATGATCACCTCCTAATGTGAACCGTGACTATTTCCCGGTCCCATCTGTTTCTCTCATATTTTGAATAGACCTTTGAGATGTGAACACCCTCTTATATGAACACTTTTGCCCTGGTCCCGAGGTGTTCACATCTTCGAGGTTTCACTGTATTTTTCCATTTGGTATATTAGTTGACCGACCCTGATAACTTCAGGGTAGACCCTCTCATGTCTTAAAACAAAGCATCTATATGCACTAAGCGAATACGTTAGAGCTCTTTTTGATTTGTGGGATATAGCTAGTTTCACAAACTAAAGAAATACTTGTTCATTGGTCATGTAAATTTGATTTAAAAGGTAAAACTTCCATGTTACAGGTGTCTGACCGCGAACTAACAGAGAATTCCATCATGATCGCTGGAACAGTTCTCACCCAGTTGCTTTGAGCGTTCAATGGATCATGGTGTTGTTTTTCGTTTTTTTCTCTGTTTCTACCGTGAACGTGGTATACAAAATCATTATCATCATGATCATCGTCGTCATGAAGTTTAAATTTCATTGCCATTTTTATCATCATCATCATCATCATTATTATCGCCGTCATCATCATCATCATCATCATCATCATCATCATCATGCTTATCGTCATCGTCTTCATAATCATAATCGTATTCATCGTCATCATCTTCATCTCCAAAACACGACAATGATTGCCGTTGTCATTATCGATTTCAAAGTCGTCCTCCTCCTCATTATCATCGCTATCACCAACATCATCCCAAACAATACACAACAGCTGTCTTCATCTATTTCTTCAACCCCTCCCCCCTCCTCCTCATCATCACCGCTACCATAATCATTTTAACATCATCACAGGTATTCGTATATACACACAAATCACGCCACTACAATCCCGCCCTCCCCCTTCCTTCCCTGGGTCTGTCTGTGATTGTCTTTGCGCCGTGCTTGTCAAACATCCCCAGGGTATCTCACTCTCAGACAATAGCTGTGGTTTGAACAAGGACTTTCTTTCCAGGGGTGGCGCTGACGGGCGACAGATGACATCTGTCTCTTCATTGTTCCAATCAAGACAAAACACAATTAGCCCATGGACTAATATCGAACAGCCGCGTGTGTTTTGTGGATGCAGAACTACAGGATGCCTATGGGGATTCGGAATTTTCAATGTAGTTTTTTCGTCCTTTTTCTGCAGTGTAAGTATTTTGGTAAGATCTCTCTCTCTCTCTCTCTCTCTCTCTCTCTCTCTCTCTCTCTCTCTCTCTCTCTCTCTCTCTCTCTCTCTCTCTCTCTCTCTCTCTCTCTCTCTATATATATATATATATAAAATATATATATATATATATATATATATATATATATATATATATATATATATATATATATATATATAAATATATATACATATATATATATATATATATATATATATATATATATATATATATACATATATATATATATATATATATATACATATACATATATATATATATATATATATATATATATATATATATATATATATATATATATATATATATATATATATATATATATATATATATATATACATATATATATATATATATATATATATATATATATATATATATATATATATATATATATATATATATATATATATATATATATATATACACACATATATATATATATATATATATATATATATATATATATATATATATATATATATATATATATATATATATATATATATATATATATATATATATATATATATATATATATATATATATATATATATATATATATATATATATATATATATATATATATATATATATATATATATATACATATATTGGGTGGGGGGGGGGGGGGGGGGGGGGTGTCGGGGGACAGGTTAAAAAGTACCTTCTAAACCCTAATCACAGATTACTCCATGACTTCACTATTCCTATGCCGGATGAGTAAGCGATAAGTAGCAACCAATTTCAAACTACATGTAAATATAGAAACGGGTAAGGTATAGTATTGCTGATATCGATATGTCATTACTTACACCTGATATGATAGGCCTTCCCTACAGTTATTCTTTATTACATGAGATGGGATAGATTCATTGGTTTAGAATATATCTTGCAGGCGTCTATGCATTAAACAGTTATGGTTTAGACAATGATTTAGTCATTTATTATTTAGACATCAAATGTTAAGGCATATATCGCTAGACATTTATTTTGACATCTTTTCTTCAGACATATACCATTTAGACATCTATGGTTTAGACATTTATTTTGGTATAAATTGTTCAGACATTAACGGTTTAGACATTTGTATGTTTAAGAAATTGGTTTAGACATTTATTTCTAGT
>OZ012690.1:16089139-16096639 GCA_963942565.1 Maea johnstoni
TGAAATCTGCGATGTATCGTTCTAAATTGTATGTATTTCAGATATGCATCCTTAAAGGATGAATGGTGAATAAGGAAAGGTATTGAAGTTTCAATGGACCCTAAGGAAATTTGTATTCTCTCCATTTTCTCCTATAATTTGTTCACCTTTTTTCAAAGCAAACAGTAAAGATTAGATACTCCTTTTTATCAATTGAAAGGATGAGTTTAAGGAAAGAGTTTCTTGGAAAGAAGTTAGTATATTAAGGTATATCTCTTAATTCCAGATGAGATTTTGTTTTAAAAGTGATTCTGGCATACTTCAGAAATTTCATCATAATTTCAAATTTTTTGTTCTACCATTCAAGCGTGAGAAGAACTTTTGAACGATCAACTAAGTCGGAGATAACGGGTTTTCCTCTATCTAGCCATTTTTTTCTATTTTGCAGGCTAAATATGGAGTTATACCACATTGGGGTTTCTAAGATTGCATCTTACAGAAAACACAATTACTTTTCCATAGAGCGTTTGATACAGAGAGAACATTTCTCCATAATTCATTGGAAGTCATTTCCTCAACCCTTGCTATGTAATCTTGTCCATATCTGAAAACTCCCATTAGCTCAAAAAAAATTGAGTGAACTTTCTATTTACTTGAGCGTTTTAGAAATCTCTTGAGCCAACCTAGTTTTAATGTTTTGTTGAAAGTTCTGATATCATGAAGTTGAAGTCCACCATCCATAATTTCTGCTTCAAGAATCTCTTTCCTATATCAAGGAGATTTTCATCCCCATAAGATGTCTGCTAAAAATCTAAATCATTGATGAGTGTGTCATTGGGGCTTGGACGAGACAGAATAATATGGGTTAATTTCAACATTGATAATCAGTTAAAGATCATTTCTTTTTGGCAAGGAGCTAGGTTTCTAAAATGCCAGATTCTAAATAAGCTTTTAATTTATCTACTTTACGAAAAACATTGAGTCTTGTAATTTCACCCATTTTATCTGTGTTGTTTAAAATGTGCAGGATTTCAAAAGAGTTCGTCCATTCAAAACTGTGCTTGCCCTGCCAAGGTATGCTTCTGCCTCTTGAGGCCCTAACATCTTAACACCTTTCGTCTTGTCATTATTTATTGCTAACCCTGAATCTTTTTCAAGCCATTTAAAATATTTGACTGCATAATTCGGACTATTGATATCTTCTATACATAAAGTGGTATCATCTGCATATTGCGATACTTTCATCTCAATGTCATGTACCTGTAAAGCTCTGACATTCTCACACTCCCTTAAAACATGAGATAGGACTTCCGCTCATACTACAAAAATGTAAGGGTCCCCTTGCATCCTCTGGCTAAGGGGATTTTTTCAGAAAGAAATCCATTTTGTTTAATTCTTGAAAAAGATTCAGTTTGTAAAAGCTTCAGTATGCAAAGGACCATTCAATCGTGTCAAATGCTTTGTTGAGTCTAATATGATTATTAGACCAGTTTTCTTATGAATTATGCAATATTCAATGGGGTCATAAACTATCCTAGTGTGTTCCCAGATAAACCTACTAGCTACAAACCTTCTTTAACTGAATTACCGGTAGGTAGTTCCCGTTTAAGTCTATTAGCTATTATTATCATTGAAGTAGATTTCTAGTAGGATTTTCCATATTTGGGAATGCATGTAATAGTTCCTTCCAGGGAAGGAAGAATCTGTTAATTCTTCAGATCTGATACATATTTCAAGGTATCTAAAAATCCAAAATTTCAAATCATCTAGGAAAATTTTCAAAAACATGTTAGAAATGTTTTTACAAGAAGTTGAGTGTTTTAATAAGCGGAAAGGCAGGAAAGCCTCTAAATAGCACAAACCCATTACATTTAAGAGTTAAGACAGTTAAGTAATATGAGAGTATGAGGATGGGACGGTTATGGAGTTTGGAGGCAATTAAGACCTCTGACCTGGATAGAAACAAGCGTTGGCATATCCTTAAGAGGGTGTGAAGAAAAAAAGTTTAGGCCCTTAGAAACTTACATGTAAAAGTAGTGAGTAACCCAGTGAATATAATAGATGTTTGGCGGTTACATTTCGTCAGTAACCTTTGTATACCAAAAGAGCGATAACCTTTTTCCAAAGTTACAGAAGGTGTTAAGGACAACTTATAACGCAGAAATAATGATATATTTATAAACACCCAGTTTAGCCAAAGGTTAGATAAGGTATTTGAAATTGAACTCAGGAAAAGTGCCTGGTATAAATGGTTTTACAAAAGAACTCTGAGTTGCTGCAGAGGAGGTGTAAATACATGTATATATTTTCTTTTTGTTTGGATACTGAGTAAAGACTATTTTTCTAGAAAGTTCAATTGAGGTGTGCAGCTTCTGCTATATAGGGTAATAATGGCTCCACACTTGATATAAACAATTATAGCGGCATTACTATCCTTAACACCTCATAAGTTCTTTTGTGGGATAGAATGCAAGAAGGTGGTATCAAAATGTAGTAAATTCTCGACTGCAGGGGGCATGCAGACACTGGGTTTCATGTTTCCTCACTGCCATGGTATATCAAATGACTATTGTTGCACACATTGAAAACCATAAAAATATTTATCTGTATTACAACACATCAGAGGCTTTTTAGGGAGTTTTGATCAATAGATTCCTTTACCGTCTGCCTGCCGCCACCCCCCGCCCCCCCCCCCTCATAGTCAGGAAGACAAAGCGCAATATGTAGATTTAAGATGTATAGGATTCATGAAATTTACTTGGAATGGTATAGAATAGTAAGTGGAATTCACCAGGGTGGGTACATGTCATTGATAAGGTATATTGCTTTTATTGATTCTTCATTGATTGATTTTGAAGCGTTTGGTCTATGTTGTCCTATATCTGGAATTCAGTCCTCTCGGTTCAAATATGCTGATGATATCAGGTCAACTTGCATCTCTAAATTGAAAGCTGATGCCATAATTGAAATGGTGTACCAGAAGAGTTGCAAGTGGAGGTACTGACTCAATGCAAAAAAGGGTGCAGATTTAGTTTATGGGGAAGATAACAAGACACATGTTATGAATGCCATATATACAATATAAACTAGGTACGGAAGGTATACAACAAGAGTGTACATATGACCATGTGGGTCTTAAAAATTGTTCTGGGGGAGTTATAATATTAGGATGGAAGGGAAAATAAGCAAAGCTAGGAAAGCATTATGTACTCTGTCGGGGTTAGGTAAAAATCCAGGCGGGTTGACAATGAGGGTGGGTAATCTTCTTTTCTAGATGGGGATCATACCGATTCTGATTTTTGCATCTGAGTTATGGGTAATGAGGGATGTAGACATAGAAGCCTTAGAGAGTTTTCATCGAGATGCAGCGTGTAAATTCCAAAGATTCCCTACCAGGACTCCTCATGAAATCAACATCAGAGGTCTTGGATAGATAAGGATTGAAAATTATGTATATGCCAAGAAGATTTTGCTTATCAGATATATGTTTTTAGATGATAATAGTATATATAATCTTTTTTGAGAGGGCGAGGAAATTCAACTATAACGTCACTATGTATTATGCCAATCAAGCTGATAGTCCTGTTTATGTGATACTAAAAGCAGCCATACTCTATGGTATGTGTCATGATGTATGATGATGTTCAATCAAGGTCATATATATAACAAAAGATTATGGAAGGGTATGGTCTAGGAAAATACTTGTTCAAT
This sequence comes from Maea johnstoni, assembly GCA_963942565.1. Classification (NCBI taxonomy): domain Eukaryota; kingdom Metazoa; phylum Annelida; class Polychaeta; order Spionida; family Magelonidae; genus Maea; species Maea johnstoni. Next base: position 16,092,830 of record OZ012690.1, read on the forward strand.
CGAAACGAAGGTTAAGGGGTACAGTATCGATTTCCTTAAAGCTGGTAGATTGTAGAAGGATGTAATGGGTTCTTCTTGCTACCATATACTAGTATATTATTGCAGATAACAATCCAGAATCAAACACTACTCCGAATTAACGGAGAAAAAGTTTGTAGGAGAAACAGACTAAAACGTAATGATTTTAGGAGTAGAAATTACGTGCTCAGAATAAGATTGTAATCTCTGCATAAATCGGATGTTTTGTAATGTCTGGATTTGTTAGTTTCATGTTCCAGAAAGTGCTCATAGATATGATATGAAATATCCCTGGCATTTGTTTGGTTTGCTATGGACAGATTCTAAGCAACCATAATATTGGATAGCTATGACATTTACTTCTGCATGCGCTTCATAAACTTTCTTTAATCTACTTACTTCTACCCAATTCTTAACCATACAATACCCAACCGTATCATTCTGAAATATTCATTTTACAGTCAAAACCTACATACATACGAACATACATTCAACGATTCATTTTTTCTTTCTTTCTTTCGTTTGTTATACCTATAAAAAACATTACACATCAATTTGCTTCAAAATAAATCAATACAACGAAATATAGTGTAGCTAGACTGCAATGGACAAACGGCTAGTTCAAAAAAAAATAGTTATTATTATCAGTGGAGCATCTAAACAAATGTATCACACAGTGGAACCTAAAGGTCAGGATAAAACTACTCTCCAATAGATAAGTTTAGAAATCGAAGACCCTCGTGCATGTAAGCACCTATGTTGAACATAGTCACTCAGTTGCATCTGTTCATTGTTCTGTCAAGCCACCCCTAACTCTTATTCTATTTTGAAATACAATAATAAAAGGAAAAAAATGACTTCAAGTTGATTCAGAGGTTTCTATGCTAGTCAACAAAAAGACAGCAGGATTAAAATGCTATTGTAATTAGGTTTAGATACAAGATATTATCTCCATAGATTCTGGTGTTTTTGTTTGCTGACAATCTTTTTCTATTTTTCTTTCAAAAAACTGCTCGTTAAAATTGTCATTATGAACTCTTCAATCTTCAGAATCACCAAAGAGGCTTTGTATTGAAAACTGGCACTATTTTGTTAAACTAGTGAAGATCTACCGGTGCATGTAGAGCTAGCGTTATTTCTTGTTATCACTGTCATTATTTTATTCAAGATATTAACTTACGAGGGGTCCATGGCTGAATGGTATAATACATTGTGATTAGTCACAGATTAGTGGCTGTCTCTCTTACCACTGGCTGATGAATAAGCTTCAAATCAGGCTTAAGGGATGCTAGAAAATTGACAGTGACTTGGAGTTTGTCAGTGGATTTTTCCACCACTGTTTCTGTACCGTTTGGGGTGAAGACGGAATGCATCCCCTTGTCTTTAGGGTACTGGAACACCTTCATTGGCTAGTACAGTACCATGAGAAAAGACTATTATTTTACTGGATTCCAAGTCATGTTGGCATCAGCGGTAATGAGATGGGGGATGTTGCGGCCAAAGCAGACCTATTGAGATGAGTTACAAGTATTCCAAATCCATATGCTGATTTTAGAAAACACATCAATGACTTTTTGAAATGCAAATGGCAGTCTGAGTGGTATGAAGCAGTCAACAACACATTACATAAAAATTCATCCTCATCTGGGTTTTTGGGCTGGAGGATTTAGAATCATTAGGCGTGAGGAGGGTGATTTAGCAAGAATAAGAATTGGTCACACTCACTTGATACACTCATTCCTTCTGAAAAAGGAAGACCATACCCAATGCACAGATTGTGATTGTTGTTTGTCTGTTTGACTGTAAAACATTTAATTTGATTGTTTTGATTTTATTGAATCCAGAAATAGACATTTTGAAGTAATACCTTTAAGGAATTCCTCGAAAAGGCTCCTCCAGATAGCATTTTATTATATTTACATGAGATTGGTCTGTTTTCCCGATTGTGACACATTTTAAGAATTCAGTTTCTATTGAAACAACTTTGTATGCACTACTTAGAATCTGAAACCGTTCATGGTTTTGTTAACATTTTTATTTATTTATTGCTTTGTTATTGTTTTTCTACAATAACAAAGGACCATCATTTCATTCAGATTCTATGGCACTAAATGGCCTTTGTGTGCTGATGTGCCTTCAAGCACTCAACCATTCATTCATCACAGTTAAATAATGGTACGTCTCTTAAGGCAGACAAATTTGCGATAAATAAAACAAAATCCATTTGGTAACTTTTGTATTTGTAACCTTTGGAGATCTTATCTGATGATGTAAGTCCCCTTTCAGGATCAGCCACTGGCCATAAATGCTTAGTGAATGTGGGCTCTACCTTTAGGCATTGTCATGTAAGTGCTGTCTAAGCAAGCAGGTTTGCATTACTATTCATGGGCTAAGTGTGTTTACATGTTGTGACATGTGGAAGTTAAAAGCAATGGCCACAGGCAAGTCCGGATTGCTCGTCATATCATTTATTTGCACAAGGTGAGCACAATGTAAGCATTTGACAGAGAATTTGTGTCATTCTTGCACATGTTTATCTTATCACTGAAGGTTCGCTTGTATTTCCGTTAGTAAATTGATGAATTATTTTACAATCCCCAGCCTATCCCCTAATGCTACATTCAGACTGCACAAGAATGGTTTCTAGGAAGGGAAAATTTAACACCAACACTCATAACAAATAAGACAACAGCCGTAGTTTAGGTAACAAAAAAGTAATTTGAATAATTGCAGCTTAAATTACAATCAGGAATTAAGCTTGGTTAATGCCACACTGGTCGTTTTGTTTTTCAATTTTGTGCTTTCAGACATGGTCAATGAAGTAGAATGACATAATTCGTATGTTCCGACGAAATAAATATCTTGAATATAATGACAGTAAAATGATAACAGTGAAAATAACACTAGCTCAACATGTAGAACTTAACTACTTCAACAAAATAGTGTCAAATACATGTGACATTAAATTTTTTCATCCTTATCCTTTATAACTCCATTGCTAAAAAAAATGGTTTCAAATACATATGATGCAAAAGTGCCATCTTTACCCTTTTTAAATTTACTAATTCAACTAAATACTTTCAAATACATGTGACATAAAAGTGTCATCCTTACCCTTTTTCACTTCACGGGTTCAGGAAATTGCGTCAAATGCATGTGACACAAAAGTGTCATCCGTACCCTTTTTAACCAAAAGAAAACACACACGTAATGGAAAACGTTCTAATACGTTCGGGCGAACTGATTTGCACAGTATTTCGCAGAGTGCACTCAGTGTTGATGGAGATAGTTGATGGATAGGACGAAGTTGTAAATGATGTAAGTGTTTTACTCATCTCACGTTATAACAACATTGCTTGCAGTCACTGGTCTCGACACAGCACTATTAAATATAGGTAGGTCTAAAATCCTTTGGCGTAAATCAAATGCTTCAGCGGAACAGAAACATTGCTTTGTAAATAACATAGTGTGTGTATGTATGTATGTATGTATGTACGTATGTACGTATGTATGTATGTATGTATGTTATATATATATATATATATATATATATATATATATATATATATATATATATATATATATATATATATATATATACATAATATATATATATATATATATATATATATATATATATATATATATATATATATATATATATATATATATATATATATATATATATACATACCACGGAAATCCAAGTTAAAAAAGCCAAAAAAGCCTGATAATATTGATGGAATCCAGCAGTCAAAGGCAATGCTGGGAAAATATTTTCCGGAGAAATGT
>OZ012690.1:16096839-16109339 GCA_963942565.1 Maea johnstoni
CAGAATGTAAATGCACTTTACATTCTTCTATAAGTGAGATAGATGGGTACAGTTGTTTTGATATCTGATGTTAGTAATTCGTTTTATTCACTTTTTTCCAAAACTGGAAAATCATCGTATTATGGTGTTCTACATATCAATATTTGCGTTTTAGCAAGGTTCAATAGGCCGTTATAAGGCTTTCACTTTATTTATATATTCTAATGGTGAGTGGAATGTACATACTGTAAATCACTAGTATAGCGGGAACAATAAGATAGCGATAATAGCGCTCTGCCCATATGCGCTATTATAAAATTTTCCGTCCTTATAAAATTCTTAATTGAACTTGCTGCTGCTGTTCCCGTTCACCGCTATACCTAGATCACGCTATCAAGGGCAGTATCGTAATTGCACTATTCAATGTTCACGCCATATTTAAGTGATTTACAGTATATTGGTGTTTCTTTAACATTTTCAATACGAATCCATTTTTCGCTTTTAATTTGCTGAGAGCTTTGTTCTAAAAGTAAATATTTTGTATTTCTCAGCATATTTTTAGGTCAACCATTTATGACAAAGTACAAGCACTGGTCACACCCTTCAATACTGTATCTTTGTTCCTCTTAAGATCTTACGACACTTTAAAAAGATTTCAGTTTAATTTTCCTGAAACTGTGCATGAAAAAAAGGAACAAGGCACAGCTGTCTTCAGAGTTTTTGGACCAATTTCTTTTCAGAAATTCCATCGGGTAAAATGTAATACATTATTTTAGTTTGTCGGATACTCAATAGGTGTCACCGGTTTAGAGTAGCCGAAGACGTTAATGAGTCTCATGTTATAACCATTTCCAGTTTACAAATCTCAATACTACATGTACAGTAGAGAGGTTTAATTCCTGTTCCAAATGTGCGTGTAGACTAGGCATTTTACATTGCTGTTTTTTACGATCTTCTACCGGGTGCCTGGGCGTAGATGAGCGACACGCCCATGACGTCACTGCTAAAAATAGCTCTAACATGCAGATCAATGGGACATGCTTATGCTTGCGCTGATTGAGCCTAGTTGACTTTGCCGCGAGAACAAAGGGCTGGCCCCTTTGGGCCCTCCGTGTTAAATTGTTCCCAATTGACTGTGCAACTGGTCTACCGTTGACTTGAAGACGACTGGTCGACTGGTACAGTAATTAATAATTATATATCTTACGTGTAACCCTTCCAATGCTGAGGCTACTTTCATCCAAAGCACAAGGACACACATATTAAAGAAAACCATTTACATTCTGCCATGTTGGTATTCATTGGATAGCTTTCGCTGAGCACTCTCAGATGAGTACCCCTGTGCTACGGTTTCAGCAATTTTTCAGGTTTTTCGTATCATTTTCTATTGGTTCAATTAGCCTCCTACAGCATTACATACCATTGTACTATTGGGCTATTAAAAGTAGGGATTTAAAGCGTCTTTCACAGAATTGGAGCGTGCTAGGACCCTGACCTCCTAATATAGCACCTTTTAAGAGACGCAATCTATTGATGCAAGGGTGGGATTGTAATGTAATCAATCCATCCAGTAACACCTGCTTATCAACCAGTAGGTCTGCTATCACATTATACATCGTCCCCTTAGTGACCCTAATTCAATGTGTACGAACATTTCCGTTCTTGATTGAAAAGGTGCCAAAGACCTATAAAGGTAAAGGTATTCGGTTTATAGTCTTGAATCCACCGAAGCGCTCACACGACCTTCCTCCCCTAGCAGGCACTGTACACACGGACACCATTTCAAACCCCTGAGGGATATTCCAGAGCAACTGGCAGCATATAGCGCACACGCTCTAAGCACTGCCTTATTTATGCTAGGTAGCCATTTTGCAGCTGGGTGGACTGAAGCAATATGGAATAAACTGTCTTGCCCAAGGACAGACCAAAGTGCCCCGGCCGGGAACTGAACCAGCGACCCTCTGATAACTAGTCCGACACCTTACCAACTGAGCTACTATGACCAATTGTTGGGAATTTGTATTCTGTAACCGGGTAAAAGTGGTCAAGGTGTTCGGACTGGTCAAATAGAGCTTACGTTTCTCATACCAGTTGTACTAGACTAGGTTCCTAGTCCCTTAAAAGTCGACCTCCACTTCCGTGCTGACCAAGCAGTGTGGTTTAGTACCACATATGGTAGATCTCTAGAGTTTATTCAAACTGAATCCTATCCTGGTGAGATAAGTGTAAACTAAATTTATCGCTATGACCACTTAGAATAGTTGGTGCTTGGTGACAGAAAAACCGAAAAATACACATGACAACTAGGCCACAGTTGTACATGTACAGAGGGTTCTTTTTGAGTATGACGAATTGCCACAAATTGGATGGCTATATAGCGTCACCAATTGGTCATTGACAGTACTACAATATGTTACTACTACTCTTTACCCGCGCAATCCTCAGGAAGGAGGTCAAGGAAACTTATGATCTTGGAATCCCCTAACTAGTCTTAGGGTTGGGTAACCCTAACCCTAACCCTAAACCTGATTCCTAACTCTAACCCAAAAACTAGTTTAATACGGGATTCCAAGGTCATACGTTTCCTTGACCTCCTTCCTGAGGACTGCGCGGATAAACAGTCTACCTTACTACGACTCAGACGAGAACTACTGTATAACTGGTTAATTTGGCGTGTTCTTAAGTTGGCGTTTTTTTCAAAAAGGAATTTTCCCTGTATTTATTTTGGCGTCTGGAGCAGACAGAACAACGCCATCTTCATGTAGACATATTTTTAGGCGAAATTTAATTTGGCGTTGATGGGCATTCGCCAAAAAAACGCCAAATTAAAAACCACGCTAAATTAACCAGTTATACAGTATTCGGAGACTGGGTACCCAGTTTACTAATGCTGCAACGTTCGAAAACTACTAAACCATCAACTATATTGCCTATGGATTAACTATACAGCTAAAAACTGCGTTATTCATGTCGTATATTGTTTTATACTGTTGTGCTTTCCTTTATTCCATAACTGGGAGGCAAGTACATGTATAATGCAAGTATTGTTTGGCTTTGACATAGTGCTATATACTGTCATGGATAGTAATGGGTGATAATGGGGGAAAACGGCGCACCAAAGCCATTTGGGATTGCCCCTTATCCCATAGGGGGAAGGCAAGTACAGTACCGACAATCAATTCCTGCACCAGTCGACCGGACGTCTGCCAAACAAACGCCCCTGGATATTGTGTCAAAAAATAAGCCAAGTACATCAATCAATAACAAACCTAGCTTGCGAATCAAAGCTGGACGTAGCTTTGATTCGCAAGCTAAATGTGTCATTGATGTGTTTGGATTATTTTCTTGACATCTTAGCATGGCTTTTCATACAACCATGCATTGGCAGACGTCCGGTCGACTGGTGCAGAAATTAAATGTCTTTACTGTATGTACACATGGTATTTGCCACCAAGGGCCAATTATCATACAATCACAATTTATCTCCACAAAACGGTTGTTAAGCACGTACAAGGGAATCAGTGCTTCACTTAAGGAGGGTCATTAAGGATGCGAAGTCATTGGAAAATGTCCCCTATCCCTTATAGCGTACCTTTGAAACGTTATAATACATGTACGAAAGTTACCACATTTGGATAAGGAAGAACCCCAGAGTACCTTGATAGACTTAACTAAAAGAGGGAGCTATTTATAAAGGGGATTGACCACCAAGGGTACATCACTATACAGTTACAATACGCCCAGTGTGCAGCGACAGTAATACGGCTGGTTGTGTAGCGCTCGAAAGGATATCATTAAGGAGTGGACTAAAGAGAATATAGCATGCTCACGCTGCAAGCAGGGTATATCAGTTGATGCACTGCTGAGACCAGTAGCGAGGGTCATGCAGTGATATATTCTGGTTTCCTATCCATCCAGATCTTCTTCTAAGCCTGAAGCCATTGCAATATTTCCCTTGTTCCTTAAGCAAAAGTCCAATTGGTTTCCTCAATAATCTCGGTGTAGTATTTATCGAGATTAGGAATGGAACTGAAATACCATGTGAAAACCACCGACGTATCCGAAAGCATTGTGAAAATTCCCTTATCATTCAAGCACCCTTAGGCACCCGTATCGGATGAAGGAGGGTGGTGAGAAACAGCGAGCAGTCAGTGGCAATACCTTAGACCACTCGACCATCAGGGCAGGCCCCTCCTCGAGCGTTCACCAAGTACTGTCTGGGTTTGACAAGGTATAATATCCGCCGCCTACACTATTAATTCACTGATAACATTTCTTGGAAGCGTGACATGTAACTTAGTATCTGCCAGCTCTAGGTTCATCAAGGTTCCGGGAACAAAGTATTTGCTTAATTGTTGACTCGGGAATGTGCGTTCATGCATGCAGTTCGTGCCCTTAATTGATACCTTGACATCACCTTACAATACGTTGATCTCAATCTCCGAGTAGGAAGTGTAATTACCAGTGTTGTCTATTGTCAGTGCTAGGTTAGGCGCAGATGTGAGGATCATCAACGACTTTTTTCTGCACAATACCTAGGGAAAGCCACATATCTACCCGCGAATATAAATTTTTGGGTACTGTCACATTTTCTGCCACATTGCAGTTGTAATTGGTGTAGATAACTGGAGTTAGCAACAAAAACCGGCACCCCCCACTCAGTGTAGAGAGACAGCTTGCAGTCAGTGGCAATACTTTAGACCACACAACCATTAGGACAGGCCCTCAGTCGTAAGAGACGGTGAGTGATCAGTGGCAATGTCTTAGACTACCTGGCTATCAGGGCAGGCCCTCAGTGCTGAGAGACAACTAGCAGTCAGTGGCAATGCTTTAGACCACACTGTCATCAGGACAGGCTCTCAGTGATGAGAGACGGCTAGCAGTCAGTGGGAACGCCTTAGATCACTCGACCATCAGGGCAAGCCCTCAGTGGTAAGAGGCAGTCAGTTGGAATGCCTTGAGGTAGAACCCTACTCGATACACGGATCATTTTTAAAACTTGAATATCTGAAAACTGAGTTTAATTAAGACAACGGCACTTATGCTATTGTTAAGGTAAAGGTATCAGTAAGTGGCTATTTTGAGGTAATGTGGCACCTTTAAAGAACATATCTGGATGTGTTTCCCTTTTGGCAAAATGTCAAGACTCACCCTTTACTTGAAAATGAGAGTCTACCAAATGAGCACTCACGTCTTTGGTAAGGTGCAAGGTCCTACCTTAACAGGGGATCTGTGCGATGAGTATTTAAAAACATTTTTGAATGTTACCATAAGCCTCAAAATCACTAACAGCACGTGATCTACATGGTAAATGCTGATTTTCAGGTCCTGTCCTGTCCCTGAGACATGACCTTGCACCTGGAGGGGGTTCATATCTGTCATATTCTAAAATACTGGCTTCAAAGACTGTATCCTTATTCACTTTCAGCCAAAAAATGAGATGAGAATTTTGGTCAAAATTGTCTAGCTCGAAGGAATCTGCATGGTCAAAGCAGACAGCCATGTCAATTGGGACAAATATAACAAAGAAGGCCAAAAGGGCCACTCCTTTTGTTCTCTTGACCGTACCACAATAGAAAGTTGCCAGGGCGAGATTCGTGGCGACTGATCACTACTCATGTGTAATCTTTTGTTTTGATATCCATTCCCACGGGCCAGCCAAGGACACCACCTAGTGGTGGTAATCTTGGTGTACTAGACTATCACCTTAAACCACTTGGTCACAAGGGTAGGCCATCAGTTTTGAGCGGTCATCAAGTACTGTCTGGGTTTGACAAGGTAAAATGTTGACCGCCCACACTGTTAATTCACTGATAACATTTCTTGGAAGCGTGACATGTAAATTAGTGTCTGTCAGTGCAAGGTTCATGAAGGTTCCGGGAACAAAGTATTTTCTGGATTGTTGACTTTGGAAGGTGCGTCTATGCAGTTCGTTCCCTTAGTTGATACCTTGACATCACCTTACAGTAATTTTATCTCAATATCCGGTAGGAAATGCAATTATCAGTCTTATTAATTGTCAGTGCAAGGTTAGGCGTTGATGTGATGAACATCAACGACTAATTTTCTTACCACGATCCGAGAACATCCTTTATTATTGGAGCCTAGTGATGATATTGATGTAAATTTATGTTCATAGTGTTAGAATTTATCGTTATGACATTGTTGGAATTATATATATATATATATATATATATATATATATATATATATATATATATATATATATATATATATATATATATAGTTATATAGTTATATAGTTATATATATATATATGCAACATTTGAGTAAAGATAGAAATTCGAGAGCAGAATAGAATCATTAATTCCCTTCTTATGTAATGAGCAGAATCATCTTTGTTCGTCCGAGCCCTCATGGCCCTCTCTTACCATTGCACGTGTTAGAATTCTGACAGGCGCATGCGTGAAAGTTTACAGTGACTTGGGGTTATACGAAACAATCAATACTTGATAGTGACCTTTTGCCAAAGTTGGGCTGATCTTTACAAAGTTGTTAAAGTGTGGCTCAAATCATTTGCAATGCATTATTTTAAACAAAATTACAATTTAGTCCAAAGTTACATTGAAAGGTAGCATAAATGTACTTGTATATCAGGAAGGTTTAATAGTGAAACTTCAAGCTTTAAATGTGTTACAGGCGCTCACATATAATACTAAACAAAAGGAGGATACAAAACCTATAATGTGCTTTTACTTTTGCCTTTGTCTCATTTGTGAGACATTTCATAGACTTAAAGCTCATAAAACCTATTTCATGTATAAGCTGCCTTCGAAGGAGAAAGTGTACTTATACGTATCTCTCGACTTTAACGTAGATCACTCTCCACATAAAGTAGGATGATGACGAGAGTAAAGCCTTTCTTTAGGTATAATGACAACCAGTTTATCACTCGGGCTACGTAAAATACCAGTATAAAGTGGAAAAAGGGGCTGCACTTCATAAGGGTTCTCATTTTTCTCCTAGATGCTGACTAGAAATGACTCTCTTTCTCAGGGTGGGCTTTCAAGATTGAGAGATAAATTACATTCTTTGCATGTTGAGTTTAAACCGTGACATTTTGATACACGGATTACTTTTGAAATGCATTTATTTATTGAGTATCGCACTCTCCTTATCTACGAGTCTTAGTTTATATCACTTTTTACAATTTCTTATTGTTATAAATGAACTCTTATCTTCAGAGATAAATTGCATTCTTTGCATGCTATGTTTAAACCTGAACATTTTGATACACGGATTACTTTTGAAATGCATTTATTTATTGAGTATAACACTCTCCTTATCTAGTAGTCTTGCTTTATATTGTTTTTTTGCAATTTCTTATTGTTATAAATGAACTCTTATCTTAAGGAATAAATTGCATTCTTTGCGTTTTAAGTTCGAACCTGGACATTTTGATACAAGGATTTCTCTTGAAATGCATTCATTTATTGCCTATCACACTCTTCTTATCTACGAGGTATATATTTATATTATTTTTTGTTATTTCTTATTGTTACAAATGAACCTTTATCTTAAGAGATAAATTGCATTATTTGTATGTTAGGTTCAAACCTGGAGATATTGATTCACAGATTACTTTTGAAATGCATTCTTTTATTACCTAGCACACTCTCCGTAAATACGAGTCTTATTTCATATTATATTTTGCAATTTCCTATTTTTATAAATGAACTGTTATCTTAAGATATAAATTGCATTATTTGCATGTTAGGTTCAACCCTGGAGATATTGATTCACAGATTACTTTTTACGTGTATTTCTTTTTATTCCATTATACTATCCTTACCTACGAGTCTTATTTTTTTTTTTTTTATATTGCAATTTCCTATTGTTATAAATGAACACTTAGCGAATGATATGGTACGTCCAAAAGTTTGTACTTTTTTCAGCATCTTTTATAGTGTTTTACAGTTTTTTATATTTTGTTTTTGTTTATTTGTTTGTTCATTGTTTTGTTTTGCTTTTCGAAGTAAAGGATAACATGAATGATGATTTAAAAACTAATAGTATGCACCTCAAAGTAACCGTTCGCCTCTGGGGGTACCTGAAGGATAAATGAAAGAGGTGTACGCGCTCTATGCTTGTTCGAATCAGAAGAGGTATTATACCATATGAAGTTAATTGAGGGAAAGAAGTGGTTTGAAAACAATGTTGATTTTGCCTTTGTCTCTTTGCGAGACAATAAACTTAAAACTTGTTTCATGTATAAGCTGCCTTTGAAGAAGAAAGTGTACTCATACGTATCTCTCGACTTTAACATAGATCACTCTCCACATAAAGTAGGATGAAGACGAGAGTAAAGCCTTTCTTTAGGTATAATGACAACCAGTTTATCACTCGGGCCACGTAAAATACCATTATAAAGGGAAAAGGGGCTGCACTTCATAAGGGTTCTCATTTTTCTCCTAGATGCTGACTAGAAATGACCCTCTTTCTCAGGGTGGGCTTTCAAGATTGAGAGATAAATTACATTCTTTGCATGTTAGGTTTAAACCCGGACATTTTGATACACGGATTACTTTTGAAATGCATTTATTTATTGAGTATTGCACTCTCCTTATCTACGAGTCTTACTTTATATTGTTCTTTGCAATTTCTTATTGTTATAAATGAACTCTTATCTTAAGAGATAAATTGCATTATTTGCATGTTAGGTTCAAACCTGCAGATATTGATACACAGATTACTTTTTACATGTTTTCTTTAATGCCTATAACACTATCTTTATCTACGAGTATTATTTCATTTAATTTTTATGTAATTTCTTATTGTTATAAATTAACTCTTATCTTAAGAGATAAATTGAATTTGTTGTGTTTTAAGTTCAAACATGGACTTTTTGATACACGGATTACTTTTGAAATGTATTTCTTTATTCCCTATCACACTCTCCTTATCTACGAGTCTTATTTTATATCACTTTTTACAATTTCTTATTGTTATAAATGAACTCTTATCTTAAGAGATAAATTGCATTATTTGCATGTTAGTTTCAAAACTGGAGATACTGATAAACAGATTACTTTTTACGTGTATTTCTTTTTATTCCATTACACTATCCTTATCTACAAGTCTTATTCTATTTTCTTTTTTATATTGCAATTTCCTATTGTTGTAAATGAACTCTTAGCGAATGATATGCTGCGTCCATTGTACTTTTTTCAGCATTTTTATAGCATTGTAAAGTCATTCGTCCTACAAAAATATATTTTTGTCCCCGTTCAAGGCAGCACAGATAAATAAGAATGATATCTTTTTTGTATATCAGTATTTTCCATTTTCTCTTGTTTTTTGGTTTTTGATTTTTTTTTTGTTTTTTTTTTTGTTCATTGTTTTGTTTTGCTTTTCGAAGTAAAAGATAACATGAATGATGACTTGAAAACTAATAATATACACCTCAAGGTAATTGTTCGCCTCTGTGGGTACCTGAAGGAAAAAGAAAAGAGGTGCACGTTTTCTATCGTTATTCCAATCAAAAGAGTTATTAGACCATATGAAGTGAATTGAGGGAAGTGGTGTATTGAAAACAATGTTTTTGGAAACCTTTCACATATTTTCTTCGTAAAGTGGACATTTGACAGTATTGTAACGTTTTTCACTGGAGAATCAACTGGTCCAGGCGTTGGGTCTGTACATGGCGACATTTGGTGAACTAGGGTGCATGTCTAAGACAAAATTCTTGCTAAGTATTGAATTGGAGTGAATAGATGTTAGTGAGCTCTGTTTGTTGTGGTCAGATGTTAAATATCTGTCTATTGCTTTATTGCCATTTTTCCCCGACCTAGACATAATAGTTGTACTTAATCACAATCATTACTTTCCTGCATGAAATTGCCTACAGCTTATAATCATGACAATATTCTCATAATCTGCTTAAAAGTGAAAAGACAACTTCGTGTGACTAAGTTGCTTCTTGCTAAGCTTGAACAAATGCAATTATCTAAATGTTATTCGCGAGAAAATATTGCATACTTTTAAACAGCTTCATTCCTCTCGTGTCCTTTATAAAGAAATTGAAGCTTCTCATGTGATATCTAAAGAATCAAAAGATCTTGAAAGGGTACTGTTTAAGTATATTTCGAAGCTTTCTATAAATAGATATGTATTGCTGTTCTTCATATCTTGCATTACAAGCAATTTGTAATGATGTATGATACATACTGTTGAGCTTAGGGCCATATTCAACTTCAAAAGTGGAAAACTTGTTAATTCTTCTCATTCTTTTAGCTTAATATGTTTAGTTTAAGTACTAAACGGGTTATGTTCTTAGTGCCATATTCAACTTCCAAAGTAGAAAACTTGTTAATTCTTTTCACTATTTAGCTTTATGTGTCTATTAGTAATCTAATCACTAAAAGGGGTTATATTCCTTGCCATCATCATACTTCATCACCATAATTACTTATTTCATTCTTCTGCAAAACATATTTTCTCGTAGTTTAAGATAGGAAAAAAAGTGTAAAATAAAACAGTAAACCGCTTTTCGATAAAATAGAAAAGAAGTACCGTATCTTGTCCTATGGAACACAAAAGGTCCATCAGGTAGATAAAATGTTTATTTGGTAAAATGCTCCCTCTTCTGTTTTATAGTTTGATGCGGCGTTTAGATGGAAATGAGATTGCCTATCTCGATAGAGCTTTGAAAAAAGAGCAATAAAATACCATTTTTATTGGATAAAGTGAAACATAAGGAATTTTTTCACAGAAATCTACATTTATACTGGATTTGATGCTTCTTTTTACGGAGTTAGAGGATTTTGTTTTCTGATTGCTAGATTAATGTTGAATGATATTGCACTCCAAAGTCTTTTACACGATATATCTTCAACTGCTTGCTTGACAGAAACTTTTATAGAAAATGGCTACATCTAAAGCCTCTCATTTCTAACCATTACATAGATGTAATATACATGTATAATCTTTTAGACAAATATTTTCCTTGGTGATCCTTATTTATTTCATTAATGGTGTAGATGATTAACTAACCTATCCCACTATATCTTGATTCTCAATATTTATGTACGATTTTTTGTAATATCCAAGATTACTGCAAATAAACATACTACTACTACTACTACTACTACTACTACTACTACTACTACTACTACTACTACTACTAGTCTACTTGGGCCTGCTCTGACGGCCGAGTGGTCTAAGGCGCCGCCACTGACTGCACGCTGTCTCTCACCACTGCCTGTGTTCGAATCCCGGCCTGGGCATGTGAGAAAGTTGCCAGTGACTTGGGGTTAGGCGGTGTTTTTCGCCGGGTACTCCGGTTTCCTCCACTACTTACAACTGGCTAGTCACGAATTAGCCACAATTGGCATAAATGTGACGAAAAACAAAATTCAAATACTAGTCTACCTCCGCTACTACTACTTCTACTATTAATACTACTACTTCTACTAATCTGAGTACCAATATTTAGGTGTTCCTATAGTAAGCTTAATTTATTCCTGCTAAAAGTCTACTTTGTAGTAGTAGTTGTAGTAGTAGTAGTAGTAGTAGTAGTAGTCATAGTAGTACATAAGGTAGTAAGGACGTTTTTTGCTGTAATGTTGGGTATTACAAAAATCAAACATGTATAGCAAACGGGAAAATGAATATAGAGAAAAACGAATATTTCACATGATAATGTCTACACCCAACATTAAAAGAAAAACAGCATATACCAGAACTAAGGATAGATTAACTAAACAGGAACATGGATTCGAAAAAATAAATGACGATAAGAAAAAAAAATTCTAGACAGAAACTTAACTCAAAGCCTTGGAAATTTGCAAATTCACTAGGTTGCAGAGGAAATTTGAAGGCACATGGATGCCAGACTGCGAGGATACTCAAAATACCAGTTTACATAAATGTGCCATAGCGTGTTTACTGAACTAACTAATTGTATCCAAACAACCTGCAACATCACCAATTATGGGGAAAAGAATAGGGTGTCATCGAACTCATCCTTTCTACATACCATCAACTCAGACCTGCTATATAATAACAAGCGTAGGTCGTCATGTCTTTGACGCTTGATGATTTTTCTAGCAAAAGCTGTGCTTAACTAATTTCCAGCTTGGGTAAATGGGAAGGGTTGATTCAAGGTACATTATTAAGAGTCTCTATGTGTACCTTTCCCAAGATCCTCATCAATAATACATGTGGCTACTAACGGGGGTAAAGGGATTTCTCTTCGTGGTGAGATAGGGGTGAGAAGTGGGTTATCTCTGGGAAGAGATAGATGTATAATTTGTGACCTAATAGCCTCGTTTGTTAGTGCCTTGTTGTCCTTGCTTGCCCACATTATCCGGAGGAACTAAGGATGTTTGTTTTCCTTGCACCAAGGGGCTGCCTCTATTGCAGGGTGGTTTGTTGTATTGCTATCTAATAGCTCGCAGTGTTTCACCAGTGTATACTATCTAGGATTTGAGCATGGGGGATGCCTCCACGGCAGAGATGTCTAGTGTATTGCAATCGAACTGCTCACTATTGTTCACTGT
>OZ012690.1:16114339-16117909 GCA_963942565.1 Maea johnstoni
TAATATTTATATATTTATATATATATATATATATATTATATATATATTATAATATATATATATATATATATATATATATATATATATATATATATATATATATATATATATATATATATATATATATATATATCCGAGCATTTTAACTTTAGTAAAAGAAATATGACATGGTTTCTTTTCTGAAATCCATCTTTGCCATTATCAACACCACACTCCGAAGGGACAATTACACTTACATAAACATAGAATCTATCCTACAGGCAATTTTCATTGCATGTGGATCTTTTCACTTGAGGTCAAAACTGAAGTGTTTTCAATCACCAGAAAATTGCTGTTTTTACGGTTGCTAGGCGATGTTCATTTTAGTTATCATTCTCTTAAAATGACATGACAGGTCTTCATAACATTACTGCGGTAGACATAATTGAATGACAGCATGAACCCATGGAATGGTTAGGGTCGTAAAATATGACATAGTATGTCTTTTTGATTGAATTGCACTTGTAGAGGTTGTCGAGTCAGTTGTAGTTCAGGCATATTCTACACCTATGTGTAATGAAAACTTTTCTCTGTTATATTTCCTTGCTATTTTAGCCAACTTTTTCCAAGGCTTCGTTTAGGATATATTTTCTTGTAATCCATTCATATAAGGATTCGTTATTGGGTTTATTTACTTTATTGAATCGGTATGAAATAGCAAAAGAATATGTGTTTTATTCAATTGCATAAGAAGTGACAGGATAGGTTTTGTAATTGATAATTGATTGAGTGACAATCTGAATGCAAACCTAAAATCATTTTATCCGAATTAAAGTAATAGATTCGAGTACCTGCTATTTTAACGGCAAATGGATATATATATATATATATATATATATATATTATATATATATATATATATATATATATATATATATATATATATATATATATATATATATATATATATATATATATATATACATACATATATATCATATATATATATATATATATATAGTATATATATATATATATTATATATATATATATATATACATATATATATATATATATATATATATTTTATATATATATATATATATATATATATATATATATATATATATATATATATATATATATATATATATATATATATATATATTCTCTGTTCCATGTGTACCCATGGGATGAGGTTCAGCAAGAGGTGGGAGGGGGTGGGTGGGTATTACTTTCCACTATTAGTAACAGGGATGTCGACATGCACTATAGTGCTTCCCCAGGATGTTCCTAGGGAAGACATAATCCTAATTCCAGCCACCTAAAGAAGCTGCAGAGTGGCATCCTCCCTCTTCAGCTCTCCACACAAAAACCCGCGTATCGCATGCTACTAAGGCTGCCCACTTTAAGCTACAGCATCTTCAGAAAATCATTAAAAGGCGAAAATTCAATGGAAGTGCTACGACTTTTACACTTCATTTAGAGGCTACATTAACTGAGGCGGGCAATTTCCCGGCTTTTATTGTATGATGAAATTGATTCCAAGAAGACCCTTAGAATTTCTCGACTCGCAGACAAAGGGATTTGGTATCAGAGTTGCGTATTGATTTGATACCCATTTCGAGGCGACTCACGAGTGTTTTATGGGTCACGAAATCTACTTCCGCGCCTATTCCGATGGGACTCTTTTCTTTTGCATAGAAGGCGGTTTTAGTGGTCGCTCAATGCGATGCCTACAGGATGATAAAATTTCTCCACTTCGGTCGGCTTCGCCAACTCTCTTTGCATCTGGTTCTAAAGGAATACGGGGCATTTGAAAAAACAAAAATTTGACACTTAACATGTTGACCAGAGCAACGTATAAAATACATAAAAACATTTTTTATAACATACATAGAATAACATACCATGATAACATATACATACATTTCTACAAAGGTACAGTACAGACATTTAATTTCTGAACCAGTTGACCGGACGTCTGTCAATGCCCGGTTGTATAAAAAGAAATGCTAAGATGTCACGAAAATAATCCAAACACATCAATGACATCATTGAATCAAAACTACGTTCAATTATACGGTCATCCATACATCCATGCCAGGAAAACTGGGTAGCAATCGTGCATACGGTCGTTTATTATCCCCGAACTGCCCACGCATTTAGTGCAGGAATTAAATGTTGGCACTGTATGACTTTTTTGAACTAGTACCGACCAAGACTGTTTTGGACTTTTGGAACTTTGAATATTATTTTTGCTTAGACGATGAGAACCGTGAGGCCTGGACAACCGCTTCCTTTTTTGGGATTGATTTTGCTACTAAACCGGCCCTTGTTTATAAGTATAAGTATACGTATTTATTGACAGCATCAAAAATGCCAAATATACAATCTTTTACAAATAATAATAATAATAATAATAATCAGAAAACACATTATTAATACAATTTATGCAATAGACATGAGAATAGAGGAATTGGAAATACAGCATACAAATGGTACGATGAACTATCCATGTTGGTTTAGTAATACATGTGATGTGAGTGAAACAGGACCTGACCAACTGACCACAAGGGTGAAAACCCCTTGTGTACGAGGATATCGTCTACACTTATCCTATGCCTGTTTTGGCAGTTATAGCCTTTTTATACATCCTGGTGATTGCGTCACCAGAGATGCTCCAAAGGAGTTTGAGTTGGCTGGTTTCGCTCTGTAGGATTGGATATGTTATTCTATGTTTGTTTCTCTTGGCTACAACTTGTCTTATGATTTGTATGTATGTATCTCAGTTCTTTGCTTTAAGCTTTTGGTTATGTGTTCGTACAATTTTCGTATCCGTTTGGATCTGTCAATAAAATCCAATTACAATTACAACAGTACATACAGTCATACATACTTTCATACGTATCTACATACATACATACATACATACATACATACATACATACATACATACAGTGCCGATATTTAATTCCTGCACTAAATGCGCGGGCAGTCCAGGCATGATAAACGACCGTATGCCCGATTGTTACCCAGTTTCCTTGACTTGGGTGTGTGGGATGACCTTATAACTGAACATAGCTTTGATTCGCAAGCTACATTGTGTCATTGATGTGTTTAGATTATTTTCTTGTCAGCTTAGCATGGCTTTTTATACAACCAGGCACTGGCAGAAGTCCGGTCGACTGGTGCAGAAATTAAATGTCTGCACTGTACATACAAACATACATACATACATGCACACATACAGGCATACAGACATTTTCTCCAAGTATGATACATGAAATTGGTAACAAGATATCTCATCCTCTTTCTTCAGACAGAGGCATAATGATACTAAATATCAAGGTTTAATACATATTGACACATACATTTATGCATTTTCCCAATGATGACTGCTAACAAATACCTTATTTCTTCAGATAAATAGACTGGAGCATACCAACACTAAATAAGGACGAGGTAGGCATCGCTTTATTTTTTAATTTGAAGTCATTTATATCTAGATTGAACGTATGATCGACCCATATGAAAAATGATTGCCAAGTTATTACCATGAACGGGTCGAAAAAGCAATGCCTCCATATT
>OZ012690.1:16123109-16147159 GCA_963942565.1 Maea johnstoni
CGGATTGGTATCTCCTTAAAATACCACAAATTCTATTGAACGACTTTTGGGACATTAAAAAGAAATTAGGTCTTGCACCTTTAAATGGTTGTCTTCCAAACCATGTGTAATGTGTAAAACCTTGGTGACTTTCTCTCCCAAATCTACTAAATGATCATGTGGTTTATTATGGTGTTCATGATTAAAAGTAGGAAAATTAAAAGGATTAAATACAAAAAATAAAAAAATGTCTACTCTCATTATGGGCCCCTCTATACGCTGAGCCATACAAGTTCTAATACTGTAGATTCACAAAAAATTGTGTAGAGTAAATTTTGCGAATATACAGAAAATATATTTTCGCATTTTTTAACTTTGCTAATTGGCCGCAACATGGAGTGCCAGCTATACACTTAAAGTGGCAGCACTAATCATTGCGAATTTTAATTTTGCGTCCGCGGCAAAACGCTAAAAAACGCAAAATCACACTAACGCAATCTTTTCCGAATTTACAGTATCCAAAGTATGGGGATGGAGTGACCTGTGGTTAGGCATTAGTCTTCGCTGAGAACTCCAGCTTCCTCCACAAATTACAACTGGCTAGTCACTATTTAGCCATAATAGTGCAGAAAGAGTGACGATAATCAAAATTCCAAATACATATTCAATAAAGAGACCCCAAAAGGAATGTAAGGGTGTCCACGATAGGGGAGGCAATGAACCTCATTTGTTAACCCATTAATGCTTAAGACCATCATACAGAAATTGTCGTCTGGATATATGATACTTTTGGAAATAACTTCCAAAATAAGAATAATATTACAAAATATTTGAAGGAGAGTTATTGGTATTATTATGATTGACATTTCTCCTTCAAAAGTTTTTCCAACTATGCTTTTTCCTAAAAGATTTAACCAAAATTGTCAGGCTGTTTTTGGCTGCTGTGAGCATTAATGGGTTAAAGGACAATTCCACCACTAAGGATACTGCTAATGTCATATGGGTACCAAATAGCCTAAGACGCTATCAATAGACTAACATGACCCGCTCCTAGTACCTCCATTTCTGGTGTGTTAGGATGTGTTTTAAACAGCAATATACTTCTTGTATGAAGGTTGGCAGTGTTGAAAACTTGGGTTTAAGTGGGGGAATACTCCATGAAACTATTTGGGAATATGTTTCATTCATGGTGTAATTGTCCTTTAAACAGATTTTCAATTGCCTTTTTCTCTAACCTGATGGTGCTCAAGGAAGCTCAAGTCGTAGGCAACGGTTGGATCATCAAGAAAGACTATCTCCAGGTTGCCTATTAACTTCTCACACCCAGTGTATCTTGTCTGTAGGTCCCTGTACCTCCGAGCAGCATCTCCAGACATGCTTAAGCCATTCCTGGTGCCATGGCAAACTGAAAGCATCGAACAATCCATTACAAACATTTTATACACATCACAATAGTCTAGGCAATGTACAGTGCCGACATTTAATTCCTGCACAAAATGGTTGTGTAGCCCGGGCATAATTCACGACCGCTCGCCGGTTGCCAGTCAGTTTCCCGGTCAAGGATGCATAGATGACCTCAGAGGTGAACGTAGCCTTGATTCGTAAGCAATATGGGTCAATTTGATGTGCTTCAGACTTTCCTTTTACATGTTATCCATGGCTGTTTGTACAACCAGTCACTGTCTGACGTCCCGGTGTAACAGTGCTCAGTGTCCGCCAGTGCTCAGTGACCCGGGGGTCATTGAGCACTAGTTGTGGTTGTCCTCCCTAGTTGCCAGTGACCCCCCTATATTTCTCTACCGGTCGAGTGGTGCAGGAATTAAATGTCTGTACTGTAGGGGAAAAACCCACCTCTAAATGCAAGAGAAACGAAACCTCTTTGCTTAATGGGAGAATACATAGGGAGCGTTTTATCAAAAATCTTATAATTTAAGAATTGGAATTGTAAACCCACCCCTGATTGCAAAAGAAACGAAGTGCCTTTGTTTGATGAGAGAATACATAAGGAACGATTTATCAAAAGTCCCATCATTTAAAGAATTGGAATTGTAAACCCACCACTGATTGCAAAAGAAACGAAACACCCTTTTTTGATGGGAGAATACATAACGAACGATTTATCAAAAAATCCATGAATTTAAAGTATTGGAATATGCTGAAATTTGAGAGTGACTGTCTGTACCTCATGGGTCTAAGGGTAAATAGTTGTTTTGAGAAAGGGTTGTATAAATACATGTGATGAATTCTAATATCTAGATTTTGACATCTGTGGCGCCTCTGTGGTCAGGAAAATTAAAGTGCCTGCCTACCATGAGACGTTTCTTTCTCCTTCGAATAGAGGTTACATGTAGGTGTTCACCAGCCCGTTCCCTTATGGAACGTTTCGTTTGGCCAACATAGATTTTATTGCAAGACCGACATACTAGGCAATAGATGAGATTGTTTGAATTACAGTTAATTCATATCATTGTAGTTATGTATTAATCGAGTTGGTAAAAAGCCCAAATACATCACAAAATGCATTTATGTTTTGCAGTTCTTCTTAGAAACTTTTGACACAGTTTTATGGGGGACAGAGGCATAAAATCACCTCATGCCATATACCTATATAACATGCAACATCCTTCCTACTAGGTTAAATACAAATTATATCATTAACTGGTTCAAGAATGCTTACTTGGGACTTTTGGCCTAGCCCTTTATTGAAAATGAGTCATTTAATGATATTGAATTACCTTTTCCTCCAAATATTCCGGTTTGGGCTGAAATGAAAAAGAAAATGATATTAGTCATTAACACAGTCATAACAACCCACAAGTGCACTTGCAAAGTAGCAATAGGTAATATAGTGTATCCTGGAATAGGCTACTATTTAGAATATGTTGAGTATGTTAGAATTACTTCGTATACCCGTTCATTGTATATTAGTTAGCTCTTAAGTTCTACTTTGTTAGGTCGCTTTCTCTCTTGGAGATATTGCAAAGACGTAAAAAGGAAGGGAATGGTGAGTTTTATCATCAAATGTGATGTTTCTTTTTCATAATTATTCGAATTATCTATATATGTAGGTTCGAGTGATTTGCAGCTCGGAATCTCTCCGGTCGAATCAACAGCACATATGACCAGGTCTTCTCGACATTTTCTTTTGTTTTCTGGCGTTTTGGCAAGTTTATAAGGGTGACAACTTTGTATTCATAAGTCAGGGAATGAAATCGGTGGAGAGTGTTATTGTCAAATGTATTCCTTCTTTTCCATAATTCGGGGTTTAAAGTAGCAGGTTCTGATTTCACCCATGTTTCCCAAGTCTGCTACTGCATGTGGAACCTCTTCATCCAAATTGACAGCACTGTCAATGTCAAAATTTATCATTGTAAATGTGCTTTGTATTTCATTGTCATAAAAATGAATTTTCATGGTTACCACACACACACACACACACACACACACACACACACAACGCTGTAATTCTGATTTGTGAGATCTTTGCCTATCTTTTCCACTAAAACCAACGTTTCTTATTTGGGGGTGTTTTGAACTGATATTGCCCTAACCTAACCCTAAACCTAGCCCTAACCCTGACAAGAAAGATATTTGAAAAAACGTTGTGAGATCGATCTCACAAGGTTAAGTGACCACTCTCATTTTAGTTTTGGCGATCTCACAACTCAAAAATATGCATACACACACATCCATCCATCTCTCTCTCTCTCTCTCTCTCTCTCTCTCTCTCTCTCTCTCTCTCTCTCTCTCTCTCTACATACACATACACACACACACACACATATATATATATATATATATATATATATATATATATATATATATATATATATATATATATATATGTATATATATATATGTATATATATATGTATATATATATATGTATATATATATATGTATATATATATATGTATATATATATATGTATATATATATATGTATATATATATATATATATATATATATATATATATATATATATATATATATATATATATATATATATATATATATATATATATATATATACATAGGTGCAACATGTGCTCCACAAACTCTCGCTTGGACGACTGTTAACGACAGGAAGCAATAGGCTAATCGCCTAATGTCATTCCCTTTTGTCATCTTGCCGGGATTACATAAACACGAAAATTGCATGGAAATGAATGTTATCATGCCGCCAGAGAAACAATGGATTTCCATGAACAATGGGCGAAATTGGATTCATTTCCTTTGAACTTTGTGCCTGCCTCGCTTGGTGAGCTTATTGAAAATTAAATGGAAATGGAAAACCTTTTAGCTGTTAACCCGACACTCCATATCAATTAAAAATAATTATGCAGTCAAACTCATCAGAAAGAATTTACTTCATCACCGACTAGATCCCCTATACAATATAATAAACATTTGGCAACCTGAAATCATTTGTCCAAGAATGGCCAAATATAATGATATTTTTCAAAATATGAAAAAAGTTAGCTTAAAGTTTCATGGTGTTTGATTAAGATAGGTGTTTCTCAGTGGATTCGAAACAACTTGAAATTCGAATAAATTGAAATTGTTATACCAAAATCATTGAGTCTCTTTGAATAAGATAAAATACGATTCTACATACATTAGGTACTGGCAATAATAAAGATAATACTATCATTGCCTTTACTTTGACCCTTTTGTAACAGCCTGATGTATAGTTTTTTATTTGATTAGAGTCACTTTAGGTTTGAGTGCTGCCCTCTTTTATTTGGTTTTAGTACTTTAGTGGTCAGAGCAGGTTGACCACTAATCTGGTTTTCCAAGTATATCTTTTAGCCATTATGATGTCATAACTGGGCAGGGCTCACTTTCAATCCAGCTCTTGAGAGAGAAGGACCACACCTCCGGTAATTATAGAATTAAGCCTTTTTTAGTCCATTTCAATATATTTACTTGTATTTCCTATGTTTAGCCGGTTTGTGGTATATCATTCTTAGAAACGTTTGTTTTCATTATTTTCAGTAAACCATCATATCATCCATTAGAGACATACGAAAGAACATCAGATCACATGTATCAGAATCGAAATACAGATTTCCCAAACAAGAATTGAACTTTGTCGTAAATGTCCACACCTTTCTTCATATTCTCTTGATGGGTCAATTAAAGTTCCTTGTGATGAGAGTGTAGATGAACCATTACCTTTACCCTTTAAAGCTATGTGTGTTTCCACCATTCCCTTGCACTCTTTCTCCACCCGTTCTTAACCCTTCCAATGCTGAGGCCGCTTTCGTCCAAAGCACAAGGAAGTATTTTGAAAACCATCTGAACCCTGTCATGTTGGTGTTCAATGTATAGCTATCACTGAGTACTCTTAGTTGAGTACCATGTTCCAGGGTTTCTTTTAATAATTTTCAGGTTTTTATTCATCATTTTGTATTGGCCAAATTTGCCCCCAGCAGCATAAGGGTTAAAGCTGATGGGTCAATTAAAGCTACGTGTGTTTCTAGTATAAATGTACTATTACCTTTACCCTGCACTTCTTCTACTGTTCTTAAAGCTGATGGGTCAATTAAAGCTATGTGTGTTTCTAGTGTGCATGTAACCTTACCTTTCCCCCGTACACTTCATCCACCTGTTCTTAAAGCTGATGGGTCAATTAAAGATATGTGTGTTTCTAGTGTGCATGTAACATTACCTTTCCCCCGTACACTTCATCCACCTGTTCTTAAAGCTGATGGGTCAATTAAAGCTATGTGTGTTTCTAGTGTGCATGTAACCTTACCTTTCCCCCGTACACTTCATCCACCTGTTCTTAAAGCTGATGGGTCAATTAAAGATATGTGTGTTTCTAGTATAAATGTACTATTACCTTTACCGTGCACTCCTTCCTCTGTTTTTAAACTTGATGGGTCAATTAAAGCTATGTGTGTTTCTAGCATAAATTTACTATTACCTTTACCCTGCACTCCTTCTGTTCTAACAGCTGATGGGTCAATTAAAGCTATGTGTATTTCTAGTGTGGATGTAACCTTACCTTTCCCTCGTACTCGTCTTCCACCTGTTCTTAAAGCTGATGGGTCAATTAAAGCTATGTGTGTTTCTAGTGTGCATGTAACCTTACCTCTCCCTCGTACTCTTCATCCACCTGTTATTAAAGCTGATGGGTCAATTAAAGATATATGTGTTTCTAGTGTGCATGTAACCTTACCTTTCCCTCGTACTCGTCTTCCACCTGTTCTTAAAGCTGATGGTCAATTAAAGATATATGTGTTTCTAGTATAAATCTACTATTACCTTTTCTTTGCACTCTTCCTCCACGTCTTGGTGGTGATGGGTTAAAAATGCAAGATGACTCGACTTCTTGGGTCCAAAAAGTAATGGCTGCAAGCAGAGGCACGAAGAATAGCAACTTCATTGTGAAAAACGCTCCAAAACGACGACACTGTGCAAATCTATCGTGAATACTATGCAGCAGTCTAAAAGGATACACTTTCTTGTTCCCTTGCCTGGACTAATGATCGTCTATGTACTGCTATGAGTTCATATAGTAATGCCCTAGTGAATAGTCGGCTCAGAAACAATGAGTGATTAATTTCCTCATAAATCCAATGCATTAAGTTGACATGTCATTATAACATTGGGACCGCTGTCTCGATATGTGCTATTTTATGAATGTGATCATTGAGGTGAATAACCGTTCGAAATTACGGCATAGATTCACCCCCTTGACCTACGCCCTATGTACTCGTACTACGAGTGACTTACTTTGTGTCAATCACATCTGTATATATAACTGAATTTATTTCCTGTTGTTAGGCCTTGTTGATGTGCCTTTTTTCCACCTTTACTCTGTTTGTAATCATATATTTTTGTGTTTGTAGTTACAACTACAGTCAATAAAGAATATATATATATATATATATATATATATATATATATATATATATATATATATATATATATATATATATATATATAGATAGATAGATAGATAGATAGATAGATATAGATAGATAGATATAGATATATATCAACTGATCAAAAAAGCACATATATTTTTGAAACATCTTTATCTTTTATTTCCGTATTCTTATATCATACTTATCATACTTTTATTTAATTCTCCAGCGCAGAGTCGAACCTGCGAACTCATCCAGCTTTACTCTATGATTGTTATAGATTCTAATCCACCTTAATCCAAATATTTTCCATATAAGGGCATAATTCAAGTCTTCAGTAATATCAAAAACTTATCGCAGTCCATGTTAAACTTTATCCCTATTAATTCTAAACATTTGTTTGTGGTCACCTTATCAAGCAATTAATTGAACTGAATTTCTTTTGCATATACTCAGTCTGGTAATTTGCAAGAAAGTTGGCATGCAGATGTAATACTTCGAAAACAAATCGTTCCAAATCCCAAATTCTCTCCCTCTTTGTCATTTATCATTTTTGTTATTACTAGTATTTGGTTTTGTAAGTGAAACCCAAGATATATTTTAGATATTTTGGATATAACATCTTGTCTGCTTGCCTGTCTTGTGCAGGTGTAAGCTTGGATATTGATGAATCACATTACAACGGATATTATGTGACTCCCAGATGGAAGCAATGAGTGCAATACCACATTCAATTATTGAACTACTTAGTTGTGCTGATGATACTATCATGTGCTGATGAAAGGCTTTGTGGGTGTGTAGAAATATGACGTAGTAGATGACAAATTCCCATTGTAGTTAATAGTTACTAGTATATACTATACATACTAGTTCACACTGGTAATAGTGAGTGGTAGCTTTTTCCTTTCCTTCATGCTGTTAATAAATGTCAAATTCATGAGTTGGTTTGAAAACATACATCTACATTTCTATAAATATACTTAACAATTAGAGATAGGAGAGATTAGGAGAGATACATTAATGGCATTTGTGCCATTTGTCAATATGGTTAGGATTCTCAGGACGCATTTCAAGATTATTCAAATATATTATTATTTTTGTGATATGAAAATAAAAAACAGCATTTTTTGCGAAATTAAAAAAAAAGATTTTCAAACTCGATAACACCCTCCATTGAATTTTAGATAGAGGCCTGCGAGCAACAAATGACTAAATTTTTAAACTAGATATCCTGAAATAAGTGCTTTTTGATTTATTTGAGAAGTATAGTCTTCTATGTGCATCTATCTAAAGACAAACTCTTTTAACATCAGGGCCCGTAAGTACGAACATGGATTAAACCTGAGTTAGCTTAATCCATGGACTAAACCTGGATTAACTTGAAAACGGTAAGTACAAAGGTGGATTAAGTTAAACTGTTGATTAATTTTAATCCACGGTTTAAAGAGCGGTATGCACAAAGGTGACTTAGCTTAATCCAGGGAATAAATATGCTCAAAAAACACTGCTTGACTAATCCTACTCTGGGGTAGGTTAAGCGGTGGATTAAATCTAAATTGAAGCCTAGTATGGATTTTTTCACTGTAGAAATACATTAACCTTTAATGAAAACTGTCAGATATTCACATGCAAAATAATTTTAAATATAATTTCATTTAAAGTGCTGTTGGATATAGACATTCCCTGTGCAGGTTTCTGCTAATTATGAAATCATCTCCCCAGTCCCTACTTTCCCAACTGTCCCACCCTCCAACCATATTCAGAAACGTGAAAGGCAAACTTTTCACAAATGCAACTTTATTATGAACCATTGATCATTTCAATATTTTGCAGTGAGAAAAAATAACAATACAGTAACAATATCAACAAAAATATCAATGTCAACAAAAATAAACTGTGGGGCTCCACATTAACTTATAATATTCTTGATGGCCCTGTAGGACAAGCTGGCCCTGGCAAAATGTTACAGGTCCTACAAACATAACCCCACAAATGTATGGGAATACCTACTGGTCATGTAGGACCAGCAGGATAACATTTTCACTGCCCCTAAAACAATTTTGCAAAATATACTAGCTACTAATGTAGGATGACATGTTAATGACAGCCTTGCAGTATCTGAAGTGAAATTTCTTACATATCATTAGGGATGAACACTAGTACTCGGTCCAGTCAAGGCACCTAACACAGTTTCAATGAATACATCTAAAATTATTGTTTAAAAATTACAGTTTTCTTATCGATACTTCCAAATCTTTTACTTGCCGGGGCTCAACAATAACCAAAATTTTAACTAGCCCATCAGGGCTATGTGCCAGAAAATTAACTAGCCCTGCCCAATTTTTTCTAGCCCTCAATTGACTGCACGAGTTTTATCTTATCAAAACATATATTTATACATTAATATCAACAAGATATTGCTGAGGGTGTTCAGCATATGTCGGATCATTTTCTGTTCTTGCAAGAGCTAATTTGGGCACAGCAGATGCGCAGTGGTGCTGAGTTGAATATGGCCGTGATTCGGCCGATATTCACAGCTGATAGACACAGGTTTGCTGAGTATAAAGCGCTGTCCACCACCATCGGCTCCTTTTCATCCCTTCCATTGGCAATGTCAGTAAATATGCAGGAACTTTGTAGGTAAGGCAAGCCATTATCATTCCTGTACCATGGTACATGTCCAAATATTAGGTCATTTGGTGAGCTGTAGGGATGGGGATCGTTGAGAATTCTACGGTTTGGTTCGGTTCTCGGTTTTGCTTCTACGGTTCGGTTTTATCACGGTTTCCTAAAGGGTTTATATATGACATTTCTTGGATACGAAACTACGCAATGGAATGCGTGGCTGAACTTGCCTGAACTGGAAAGTTCTGGAAAGTTCCTATATACTAGCTCCCTGGCCACTTTCTCTATGCTCAGAAGGCTTCTGAGCATGGTGAAAGTGGGCAGGGTACCAGACTTGAGAGATTTTGAAATGGCTGTTTGATCGTCGCGCTTGGCAGACATTGTGAGGCCAGCGAGGAGGTAGGTGCTGACAGTTTTATTACGCCTCCAGGAACCCTGTGCATGCATAGAAAACCGAACCGTGTAGAGGGAGGTCCGGTTTTTGACTGGTTAACCGCAATGCTCAGGCCGGTATCACATATGAACCGGTCCCCGGTCCCCATCCCTAGTGAGCTGGTTTAAAAGTGATCTTCAATTAACCTGGCACGTACAAGTGGTCCCCGCAAGTTGGGCTGAATAACCGGGTCCACTGGGGGGTCATCATCCAAGTCTTCCCCAAAACCTGGGTCACGCCGGAGGATTGCTATGTTCTGCAAGACAGCAGTTGCAATAATAACTGCAAAGCTTGTTTCCAATTTGAGTCGAAGAGTGTTGTGCAAACAAGAAAATCTTCGCTTCCAGACACCAAACAATCTTTCTACTAGTGACCTTGTGCGTCTCTGGGACCTATTATAGTTTCTCTCAGCAGGAGTGAGAGGGTTGCGCAGTGGTGTCATTAAATAAGTTAGGCATGGGTAGCCGGGATCACCTAGTAAATGTCCTGAAATGAGTCCATTTTTAAAGTCATTCTTGACTCGGCTCTGATCAAAGATTCGAGAATCGTGGGCACTGCCAGACCACCTTGCAACAATGTTTGTAATCAAAGGTTTAGCATCACAAATAACCTGTGTGTTTATTGAATGAAAACCTTTGCGGTTTAGAAAGCGGGCAGCTTCATCTCCACCAGGATTTGATATTCGAATATGTGTGCGCTCTATAAGCCCAATGACATTTGGGAAAGCATGCATATCAAAGAATTCTTGTTGGGTTTCACGTGTTGCATTTTGAGTACGAGGCATTTTAATGAACTGTGCCCTTCTTCGCGCCAGGGCCCTACTGATACGTAATACAGTTCTACTAACAGTTGTCTGATGAACATGAATGTTGTCACCAACAGAAATTTGAAATGAACCATCTTCATAAAATCTTAATGCGACTAATACCTGCACAAATGGTGGCAAGGCATGACTTCGATTTGTAGGGAATCTTATGTCATCGGCCAACAAATCAATAATATATCTAGCATTTGCCTTTGTAAAGCGGAATCTTCGATGAAAATCATCATCATTGTAATATTCAAATGGATTTTGAACATCTCTAAATACTCTTTCTCTTCGCAACCTCCTTCGAGCATCAAGATCTTGTAAATTTCTAAGGTTATCAAGTACATTCAATTGATCAGCCATGTTCATGTATTGGTCAATGTGCAAACAACTAAATATCTGTCATTCATAACTCAATAAGAAAATATTCAAGGAACAACATGTTCATCCTGTTGAAATTTTTAGTGAATACGTCATATGCAATTAAGTCTATCACTTTCAAACATTTTTCATTTCACCATATTTGAAATAACTAGAGTGATGCATATGTGGCTGTGTACTCCTCTTCAGGATAGTCAGTGAAACTCAAATTCTTCTTTGCAACTTCATGTTTCAGCGATACAGTTTCACGTTTGATTTTCAAAATCTCCATTTTCAAGTGATGTACTTCCTCTAGTTGTTTCATCTTCAAGTCATGTTCCTCCTTCGCAAATGCGACCAGCTGCTCTTCTGCTAACAGACAGGATGGAGCCTTTTCTCCCTTCTGTCTCTTTGGTGCAGGTGATGTGGAACGAGAACTGGTTGGGGACCCAATTGATGAACGATGTTGCTCTTGGACAGGAGCCCTTTTTCTTGATACCTGGCTTGAATTATTCGCCGATGTATCAGTCAAATGTTGAAAAGGCAAGTCTGCTAAGGTTGAAGGCCCAGTTGTTGCCTCTTCTGGCTGTCTTTCTCCTTCAGATTCACTGTTATTCACACTGTAATCAAAAGTTACATTAAAAATTACTGCAAATTATTGGCTTTCCTTTGATATATATTATCTATTTTTCCAAAATCTAGGCCAGATCATCTTTATCTAAATTCCGATTATTGAACGCCTTTTTTGTTTGTTGGCATGATTTTTTCGTCTCATGCCAGAATGGGCGTGTCACTGTGAAAATGGCCATGTTGGCCGGAAGAAGAATTGTCAAAACAGAGTATTGGGAACAGAGTACTGCGATCATAGAGGTTGTTCCCATGCCTGATTCTACCACCCTAGTACACTGTCAGTACACTCTCTATGGCCGTTGTACAACATTAGTACACTTCCAGTCTGTGGACAGTATGCTAGAAAAACTATGCTTCCACTATGACAAAAAATGGTCTAAAAAGTTGTAGCCCCTAGCAACCATGCGTGAACAGGCCTGAACTACCCTAACTAAGATTGAAAATGATTATTCTGGTATGAAATACATAAAAAAGCTTTTCACAAAATCGGTGGAAATAAGGACAGGAAATCAAGGTAAGTACCTTTTTAAAAATTTATTTAGAAAATGCAAAGCCAGGAACAATTAAAATTCTAATGGATATCAAAAGGAGTAGCCACACACTTCTCTGGATTAGCCTTTGCCTCTTTAGTTTGTAAATAAGGGCTGTTCCATTTTTAAAAAAGGTTGGAGGGGTGACCAGAATACATTTAACCCCCTCCCCCAAACTCATTATATTTTAACCCCCTCTCCTCAAGTTCATAATAACAATGTACCCCCTCCCGCAAAATTATGAATTCAATTTCCTTTTCTTTTCAAAACTAAATGTCTAAAAATCATATTTCTTCAGAGCACATAAGAAAATCAGCAAATTTCGACAAAAGAATTTATGTATTTCGAGTGCTGGAAAATCTACTTATAACATATGTAGAGGTTGCATTCCTTCATTCTGATTCCACCAATAAACATAATTTGGAACAGTACAATGCTGTCAACATTGAGGGAAAGAGAAAAAGCTGAAAATCATATGCAAGCAGGAAAAAATAAGATTTTTTTGGAGGGGGGGGGGCAATTCTCAATTAAGAAAGACCCCCTTCCTCCCAACTTCCAAACTTGCTTGAACACCCCCCCCCCCCCCAAGAAAAAAACTATGTCCAGGTCACCCTCCCCTCCCTATTTTTATTGGAACAGCCCTTAGAAAAATTGCAATACCTTTGTTCCTCTGCGGTGGTTTCTTCATTTGGAAGCTCAGCATCACCTAACTCCTCATCGTCATCATATGGATCATAAAATTGCTTGAATTCAGCAGGAATGAGACTCTGGATCTCGGCATATATTCCTGTAGATGGTTCTGGGGGAGGGCCTCCACCGGTCTTAGCCTTCTCTTTCTCATAGTTGGCATAACTTTTTTTTGCATTTGTTTTAATATTCTTCCATTGATTTTTGAGTTGTTTTAGATTCCTTTTGTTACCATGCTTTGTACAAAATGCAGAATAGACTTTACTCCATGCATCATTTTTCTTTCTATTTATCCCAGCATCAGTTTTCTTGTTCTCTATCACATTTACATGTTCCCTTATGATGTTGATTAAGTCAACTTTATGAGCATATTCCCAGTTTTCAGTCCTTATTCTTCCATTCTTGTCACAAGCCTTCTCTTCTGCTGTGCTTGTGGAACTCATTCTGACAATTTAGGTCAGTACAATTCCAAGTTGGTGCATACATTTGACCCAGATTCCAAGGAAATTTCCACTCTTCTAGAAATAAGCACCAATGCAACATTGTATCAGCACAATGTTTCATTTTAATCGGTGGAATAAGGTTAGTCCACATTTCAACTAATCCATGGCTTAACTAATCCGTGGCATTGCTAATCAACCTTTTGTGCATACCGTTTAAATTAAGCCACAAACAGTTGACTAGCTATTCCATGGATTAAGCTAAATCAGGTTTAACTTAATCCATGTTCGTACTTACGGGCCCAGTAGTATTGTATTGCCTATCCGTTTGCTTGTTCCTATAAATAATTTGTTTTGTGCTAAAACCGATTTGTCAACAATAACGTGATGAGAGTATTGCCCAAAAATCTATATCCGAAATTTTGATTTTTGTGGCAACCGTTCTTTGTTTGTAGCGCGCATCTGTGATTCAGACGATATATTACAGTGTTGGCAACAATCATTGTCCCTCATACCCATTTCACATACCCAGTTCTCTTATTAGTTTATGGACTTTGAATTATATGTATTTTGTTGGATCACTTTCTGTGAAAGTTTAAATTATGCTGCTCTTGGTCTAAGAGTCCTTAGAGCAAGAGCAGCACAATCTAATCTGGATCCCAATAGGGGATCCCTTAACACAGCAGATAGTTCTATATACGACATGCTGCGGGTTACTATACTTTTCGACATGTATGACACAGCCATGTATATGATTTTTAAATCACACATGTAGGTAGAGTTACACTTTAACTATTGTAAGTTGTACAATGAAATTGATAAAAGTTATATATATATATATATATATACATATATATATATATATGTATATATATATATATATATTTATATATATATATATATATATATATATATATATATATATATATATGCACAAATATATGTATAAATATATATATATAAAAATAAAGGACATTTGACAATATGCATATAAAGGACATTTGAACAATAAAAGAGACACAATATATATTTTTAATATTTATTCTAGCTACATATTGGATAACAAACTTGACGTAGTGATTTTTACAATGGCTGTCCTGCATAATATCAAATAAAGCCGATGAGGTTACGACTTAAGACCCAAATTACATCGATAAATATATGAATGTATATGCCTGTGCTAAGATGAAATGTGGTTATGATTAATGTTACCTGAATGAAGCTAATTTTTTACTTCTCAAACGATTTACATGAATGTAGGTCCTGCACTTAGTCAAGTTAGGATAGTAGCTAGTATTTTCTATATTAACAGCTTGTAGGGAATTGTAACATCCAGTGAACTCTATATTTTCTGAAAGAAGACCTTTTCAGCTACCCCTCAATCCTACTTTGAGTTTTATTGAGAAAAATTGTAAAATGTTATTTTTTCATTTCAATCACTTTCAGCCCCCAGCAGCGGGTCAGAATGCCAATTTTACTTGGATCGATTGCAAGTCCATACATGTACCTAGCAAGGAGTACATTTACAGGGTGTTAGAATCCCCTACAAGCTAGCTGTAAATTAAGATAATGCTAGCTAATGTCCTTAGTACTGAACCCACCTTAAGGCATTCTCCCAAAAAGAAATCCTGCCCTACAACGGTAATACAAGCGATTCCTAGTCAGGGAATCAGTCATAACGAAGATACGATGATATGCGAAACTTTGACCAAATATTTGGGCATGGAGGCATTGTCATTTTACTTCTTTAAAGTATAATTATAATATATGTATAACATATACAAAAAACAGAACCGACGATTGCTGTCCTTTCGATTTATAATGGTAGTATTAACAAAAATGATTCAAATCTGATTTACTGCTAATATCCTCTAATTAAATAATACACGTTCAACATTAAAGTTTACTGTGTGTCGGTGGCCGAAAAGATAGGAATTGTTACCATAGCTTAGGCTAGGACAGAACACATCACAATATCAAAATATTACAAAGACGATTTTCCTAAAAAATAAAGTTGTCATATCATACAATGAATACATTTTAAATAGTGTATATGTATAGTAAAAATACTTTGGTATATTAGTATATATATGTACGATATGTTTGAATTGAAGGGTAAATATCTTTTGTAGTTTGTGATTTTAAGAAAGAAATGAGGTAGCCAGTTGATGTGGCCTTACACTGTATATTTACAACCCCTCGTTGCGAACAGTATACTTCAATAATTAATTAACACAAATACCATTAACTCAGAACAATATACCTGGTAACTTTGGCAAACTGAATATGAGGAGATATGGTTTGTATATATATGAATAAGTAATATACCAACAATAATTCTAAAATAGTTTAGAACACATTACCAGCCAAATAAGCTTCCAGACAAAAATTTACAATGATTCAGGAAACAATATGATTATGTTTCCTTGTCGAATGAACTACATTTCACATGCACGATACATTTTATACATGCTAGAGTACATAACTAATTACACAACTATCAATGTACATTGCCTAAGCCATTGTTGGTACCACTGTCGTAAATACAAATTAACACTATATAAGTTATTCTTGAATAGATACGAATGTGTTTTATTTTTGGAAATATCTTTACTTGTTTTATTTTGGACGATCGATTTGCAATTATGCTAGAAAACCATAAAGGTATAGACACATGATACTTGAACAGATCTGAATAAGTGTCATTTCTTAAGAAAAACAATCGATTGTCAATTGTGCTTGAACTTACTGGGTACTGATACAATTAAAAAACAACAACAGAGAGTGACATTTTCATTTACATATGTGGATAAACAACTACCATATAAAAAGGACTAGAGGAGGCAGTAATAGGAATCTTTTAGGGATTTTTTCTTGATAATAGGAAAGTTGCTGCATTACGTTAAACATCTAGAGATTAATATTGGATATTTAAATAAAAAAGAAGCAGAGCTACTTAATAGGTTGTATTTATTAGCATAGATATGATAAACATCCAGAAATTATTTGGATATATGCAAGCAGAAAGTAACATGGTTTTGTCCCCCTCTCTCTTTTACCAAGAAAAGGATAATTTTCCTTTTGATGTCTTGAATTCTAAAGATAATGTATCTTACAGTTGGTACATGAGTACACATTTCACTCTTTTGCTCATTTATAAATAAAGTTTGCTAAGACAGGGCAGGCATGGCAGAAACTTATGTCCGTCTGTATAGTTTTATAATGTCGCTGACAGCTGTCCATCATTACGACTATATACAATTTTTTACTCTTAAGTCATCAGGATCCACACAAACGGTACATATTAAATTGATTATATATATATATATATATATATATATATATATATATATATATATATATATATATATATATATATATATATATATATATATATATATATATATATATATATATATATATATATATATATATATATATATATATATATATAATTGTGTTCCACCCGTGAGTGAGATTACAACAATTTAGTAACTTATTTCAACTCTTACTATAAAGTCGAGCATACTTTATCTCTAGCATATGAATAGATGATCAAGCCGGTTATATAAAACACTTAAATTTACACCAGTTTAGGATGAGTTTTACATTAATCGTTCAATTGTGTGCAATTACAAATGTGATAGGTAAGTGATGCGGAATGATCAAACATAAGTGTTATATGATGAAGGGGACATTACAATTAAGGGACATTCGTATTTTAGGGTCACTTGCAAACTTTCCACAAAAAATGATGCCGCATTTTCGTTGGAATATAGAATCATTTGATTTTACCGATCCAGCAAGGATTAAAACAACCTTACTTATGTGGCTGTTGCACCTTTTGGTTTTGAAATATTTCTTTGGTGATCGTAATCCTAACAGAATGATTGGGACTCAAAGGGCTAACTGAATAATCGACATATAATTGTATTGTTTACAGTCATATTTCAATAAGCAATATCATAATAATTGAGTCTTACATACCATTGTTTCTATAAAAGTCTGCATACAAATAAAGTATGAAGTTGGCAGTTGATCTCATTTTTGCACAAAATGAGTGCTTTTAAGCATTTTTTTGTAAAATTAGAATCTACTTTGCAATATACAGCGACTTAAAGCAGATATATGAATAAACCAATATACTCTACTGGATCCAATTTCCAAGTATGTCGATACTCTACGATCGAAATCAAATGAAGAGGCCATATTGAAATGTGAATACAGACATTCTTTTATCTACCTAGGCAACGTTGAGAAATTGAGCCAATAGCTTCACTACTGGCACAACTGATTTTGGTAACGGGTGAATTATATATTAAAGCTGGCATCTATTTTTAATCTAGCAACATAAAATAAAAATGAAAATGTTGATTCCGATTGCGGAATTGAGCATTGCAGTAATTCTTACAAAAATAAAGCTTTTCGTGGAAAATATCCCGCATTCATCATTGGATAATTGATGAATTTGTTCTGGCGACTTGAACATCGGTTATACAAGTGCTTAAACAATACGACGAGTTGTACTATTAGCCTTTTGCAAGATATCTGATTTACAAGGAAGGTGTCAACAATAAACAAATTATATCAGATATATAGTCCTAAAACCAGTTCACTTGAATTCAAAAGATACACAGACATAGTTTGATAGGTATCTCCCTTTACTCATATATAGTCCTAAAACCAGTACATTTGAATTCAAAAGGTATACAAACAATATGGTTTGAGAAATGCCTTTCAACTCCACGAGAAAAAAAATCAAATACAATCGAAACCAGACACAATGTGATATGAAAGTTGTTATTATGAACATGCACATCAAGACAGTTATACTATATTTACATTTTATAATATCTTTTTTATATTTTGATAGAAAATGCGCGGACAATATGATAATTTTCGGTATCGATTGCATATGTAAAACATGCACGTGACGCAACGCAGGTGAAATACAGTGCCGGCATTTAATTCCTGCACTAAATGCCTGGGCATAATAGACGACCGTACGCCTGATTCACCCAGTTTCTTGAGCATGGATGCATGAATGATCTCACAACAAAACGTAGCTTTGATTCGGAAGCTAGGTTTCGTCATTGATGTGCTTGGCTTACTTTTTGATATTTTATCTATGGGTGTTTGTACAGCCATGCACTGGCAGACGGTCAGTCGCCTGGTGCAGGAATTCAATGTCTGTACTGTACGACTGAAAAGAATTTTGCATTTGCCTTCAAAAAATATAGGACTGTTGCTGTACCTATAGCACTAAATGGCGTTTGTATAGAGTTAAAATAGAGATAGCAATATGCAACTTATTAATACTAGTACCGCGCTCTGCGCAGCGCTAGCTAAGCTAGTAGGTTTACACTCGCTATTTGCGTCAGTACTAGGAACATCGTTGATGTCGAGTCCACGCTTAAATATAGTTTTCGTTGTAGGATCCATGGCGAACAATACCGAATCTATTGACTTGTCGTCGCTCGCGTAAAATGTCACTGGCGGCTTGTAATATTGGTCATCAGAAGCAGACATAAACCATAAATCGCCAACGAATGTGGCCTTAAATTGGTTAATGCCAGTTGGTGCTAAAGCGAGGCGTCCGAAACGTCCATGTCCTAAGTACAGACGATCGTCTGTTTTGTTTATATATATAGTTACATTTCCGAACGCTAGGTGGCCGTAAGTTCCCACATAATCCGCTAGAGGTCGCGCTAGCAGTGATGCATTGTAGGCGTCCTGAGGGGGTGGTTGGGGATCGCGATTTGATACCCTCTTCCAGGGTGCAGGGAAGGTGCAGGCGTCAGATTTTTGCAGCCAAGAGGTTTGATTTATCAGCATATCAGATATAAAGGATTGCAGGGCTAATAATCCATGTTTTCGGTCTTCTCGCATTGGTCCGTTCACGTTGAAGAACATCCCGGCTTGCACGTTCTCGTCCGGAAATATGGTTAAAACCGAAGCATAAGATGAAATGCCTCCCGAGTGCCAGAGCTTTCGATAACCTGCAAATGATAACATTAATAATAATAACAATCATGGTTAAGATAATAATAACAATGATGATGATGATAATAATAATAATAATAATAAAAATAATAATAATAATAATAATAATAATAATAATAATGATAGCAATACTGATACATAATGATGATAATAATAATAATAATGATAATAATGACAATAAAAAATGATAAAAATAATAACGATAATAATGAAAATAATGATGATAATTATAATAATAATAATGATAAATAATAATAATAATAATGTTAATTATAATAATAATAATAATAATAATAATAATAATAATAATAATAATAATAATAATAATACTAATACTAATAATAATAATAATGATAATAATAAAGAAGAAGAAGAAGATGAAATAGAATAAGAGTAATAATGATAATTTCGATCTTTGTGGAAATGGTTATTTTCATGCTATCGATCTTTTTGGAAATAGTTATTTTGCATAACATAACATGAACGAGGGCGTTTAGTTGGGTTCTGAGTTCTCTAGGTATAACGTTACTGTTTCATTTATCATGATGAAAAGAAGTGACTGCTCCACATGTATTCGCCATTACATACAGGGGAATGTT
This sequence comes from Maea johnstoni, assembly GCA_963942565.1. NCBI lineage: Eukaryota > Metazoa > Annelida > Polychaeta > Spionida > Magelonidae > Maea > Maea johnstoni. The sequence goes on from OZ012690.1 coordinate 16,143,082, forward strand.
TGCTATCAAGTTTTAGATACGCCCTATAGGCGTCGCTTCAGTATTCATGGGAACATCGATGAACAGACGCTTGGGCCTCGCACTGAATATTGTCTCTTTGCAGAGTCAGAAGTCATGAATAATGCTGGTGCCTCACTTAGCATGCATACATATATATATATATATATATATATATATATATATATATATATATATATATATATATATATATATATATATATATATATATATATATATATATATATATATATATATATATATATATATAGATAGATAGATAGATAGATAGATAGATGGATAGATAGATATAGATAGGTAGATATAGATAGATATATCTCGAGAGAGAGAGAGAGAGAGAGAGAGAGAGAGAGAGAGAGAGAGAGAGAGAGAGAGAGAGAGAGAGAGAGAGAGAGAGAGAGAGAGAGAGAGAGATCACGTATACATATACAAAGGTTACAATAACGCTATTATACTTTAGCAACCACAGGGAGATAACGTTTCAAAACTTACCCCTGTATATGCCTGTAACGGAACCCATATTGTATGCAGCGCTAATATCTGATATGGGGAATGGCGGCATGTAGATATTTTCGGAAGGAAAAGGCATCGGCATCTGTCCCGTGTGAAGTTCCCTGAATGACTGGGGATTCAGTAGCGATTGTCCACGGTGGGTTCTTCCAAACCGTAGCTGAAACTGGATCCATTTGGCCATGTCCTCAGCCGTGGACGCCATGGAGCCCGCAGGCCCTGCTGGGTGGACAGATCTGAAACAGGCATATAGTATCGAGATAAGTTTGCATTTATCTGACCTCTTTGCAGTCACCACTATATATATATATATATATATATATATATATATATATATATATATATATATATATATATATATATATATATATATATATATATATATATATATATATATATATATGTATATATATATATACACATATATATATACATATATATATATATATATATATATATATATATATATATATATATATATATATATATATATATATATATATATATATATATATATATATATATATATATATATATATATATATATATATATATATACCCACACAAACATAGGGAGTTTGATGTTTGGCGTAAAATCTCTCTGAATACACCTACTCAGTTTACCGGAATTATGTAAATATTTCCTATAAACAGAGATCTGGTGGCATGTTCTACAGTGCATGAATAATAGAATTGTTGTATCTGAAATGTTTCATCTGTTAAATCCTTCACTCCCAGCCGTTTTTGAAATGGCATGTATTTGTGAATGCTGACCTCCACATTTCATTATAGACTATTTCGTCACACGCTGTCAATCTACTATTTTTTCACTTCATCAACCACTATGTCTACATGTACATGAAATACTTCAAACGTACTTTTAGTAACCTTACTTATATAGGTAATCTGAAACGATCTTTTTAAATTTGATTTTTTCTTAAAAACTATTTTGATACAAGTTGCCACATTTACTCGAAGTTGACCAGATGTTTAATGTTTGATGCATTTCCTAACAATTATCGAGCCCCTGAATCTCCCAAAATTGTCAGCAAAGTCGTTAGAGGGAGTCTGCTTTATTTTTAAAAGTATGCCCATTTTCGACAATAAGGCTCTTTTTGTAATTCTCCTTGATTTTTATTGCATCTATACAATGTAGGTACATATGCGTCATTGTATTGTATTTCAACTACACGTAATCACACACTCCCCAAAGCATGTGATATGTTAAAAATAATAAAAAGGCACCATTCCCCGTATAACTAACCTTGCACTGTCTACACCAACCGGCACCCATTCCCCTCCAACGGTCACATAGGGAACTGCAAGATTACTGGTGTCGGTCAACGTATCTATGAAGGTAGTTGTTGTCATATTAAGCGGTTCTAAAAGTCGTTTCCGCACCAACGACTCCCAGCTCTCCCCATTGGCTAACACCTCCGCCACGTGACCAGCCAATGTATACATGTAGTTATTGTACATGAAATCCGTGCGGAACGGTCGCGTGTGTTCCATAAACTGCATTCGCCTGAAAGCAAATGACAATCCAATGAATGTTTTAATGACAATTATACTATCAATCTATAACCTATACATATACTATATACGGCTTTAATTTGGAGTGCTAAAACATTCGCTTTTAGCCCTGTTGGAGGTTATTTGTGCTACTTCACTCCACAAGTCAAGACGATGTGTCCCATGCGGGATGCATCAATTCGCAACATTGTAGTTTCATCTAATGTTATCATTGAAAAAAGATACTCTAATCCTTTATCGGCCATTTTTGACAGCCAGACTCTTTTCTCAAAGAGATGATTTTTACTGATTCTATATGTACATATGCGTCATTGTATTGTATTTTAACCACAGGTAATCACTGATACTCCTCGAAGCATGTGTAAGGTTAAATATGATAAAAGGCAATATAAATGCTAATAGCTTGTGACCGCAAATAAAAGGACTTTAATGTAGCCGTTTATAAGATTGTAGCTTTCATTTAAAATGTATATTTGATGTTTTAACCAGTCTTATCGTTACAAATCGATTATGTGTAATAGACAACAATGGTAAAATGGTAATGTTGCTTCTGTTGTAAATAATAAACGCAGACAATATGGAAATTTGTTATATTTATTTTTGTACTCACCTGACCAACTCTGCTCTCGAGACACTTTTAGGGAATCCCGTCATCAGAGCGAGAAAATACATAGGAACACCTAATTTATGCGAAAGAAGGTCCCGGATGCTGGCGTGCTCAGTCCTGATCTGGTCACTGAGCCGAAACTGATCACCAAGAATCTCCCTGAGGGGCGTGTCCCACGTATACCTGCAACAAAATATTACATATTAGATTATTGAGACCAATCTTCACCATCATTTAAAAATTGCATTAAGGCAACACACACATACATACATACATACATACATACATACATTTATATATATATATATATATATATATATATATATATATATATTATATATATATATATATATATATATATATATATATATATATATATATATATACTGACTCTTTGTATTGTGAGTTTGTAAGCAGAAAGAAAAGTAGATGCATGGAGATATACTCGTAAGTAGTATATCGGGGACTAAATGTAAAACAACGAGACAATAGAATATTCAAATACGTTATGGACTAAGCGCAGTAACATAGGGGAAAGGTAGAATGCGCAACCCCTGAAACACTCGTAGAATTATACGTCAAAAAGTAATTGAATGTTTGAGTTGTATAACCACCCCTGTTTGGCTCTTGGGTGCCAACAAGGTACGTACACTGAAATGAGGATAAATAAAACATTCGTATATAATCTACACCCATTTCAGTTACTCTGTGACGTATGTTCCAAAATATTTGGACATGCACTGCCGGTGACCCTAACATACTATAAACAGGCAGGGGAAATCTGTTTATCAACATGATTCCCGTTGCACTCGATTGAACTTGTAGATGTAAAATGTAAAAAGAAATGAATGCAAACATACATTCCATTGCAAGGCGTCTTAGTTAGATATTGCATGTGAATTACAGTGTTTATTGCAAAGGAATTATGAAACATACGATTATATAATGAAACGTGATATTGGGTTTTTGTGTTAGGTGGAGCAGACTTGACAATGTATTACAGAGTGTTTAACACTTCCAATGCTAAGACCATCTTTGTCCAAAGCAAAAGGACGCAAATACTTTTGAAAATCATCTAAACCCTGTCATGTTGGTATTCATTGGAGAGCTCTTGCTGAGTACTCAGGGTGAGTACCCATTGTATATATATATATATATATATATATATATATATATATATATATATATATATATATATATATATATATATATATATATATATAAATATATATATATATATATATATATATATATATATATATATATATATATATATATATATATATATATATATATATATATATATATATATATATATATATATATATATATATATATATATATATATATATATATATATATATATATATATATATATATATATATATATATATATATATATATATATAT
>OZ012690.1:16152359-16154859 GCA_963942565.1 Maea johnstoni
GCACAAAGTACATACAGTACTACACAATGAGCAAGGCAAAGCCTGGAAGACATTGAGTTTCAAGACTTTGCAAAACTTGTTTTAATTAATATCTATGCCCTCAAGATGACATATATTATTTGAAAAAACTACAGATATTACTTATCTCCAAGATTATAATTATTGTTATGTCTCTCCCATCCCCTAATAATTCAACATTAGAATATATTAAAAAGATATTTAAAATATTCTGGGAAACAATCCTCAAGGTATAGAGCAGATACATTAGAGCTGAGACAGCCAACTATGTTGCACTAATTCACCAATTTCTTTTTATGATGCTCTTAAAATGTCATAGAACAAAATATGCATTTATGTTGTGAAGGGTGGAAAATGGTTTCATTGAAATAAGTTATTGTTATTTATGCTGATCTTAACATTACAATACCGTTTACCAAAAGAGAAGGTTTTTGGTAAGACTTCCACATTGCAGTCGAAAACCTCTGTTACAAATACCAACCTTTTTCTTTATATGAGGTACAATATCAATATCAACATCGAATACAGACCACAGTGATTATATAATGGATCAGAAATTTCAAGGACTTTATGGATCAGGAAAGGAACGTTGTCGCCAGAAATGACATCATCCAAGAATCTGGTGTCAAATATGACTTCTTATTGTTTGAATTCATTAGATATAACCTTCTCAAAAATGTGAAAAACTCTCCAAAGAGACCATTTGTAATTGGACGTGACCTACCGTGTTACTATTTTTGTTTGAAAATTTCGCATGTGGATGGGATGCTAGAACAAGAAGATACATTCAGAAATGAATGCATAATCACATACATATTTGCATGCATGCATACACACATACGTTCATACAATGAATGTATTATTGTGAAGTAAATGTATTATATAAGACTGCAAACTCAAAGCCTATAACGTCCAAGTGAAGACACTATTATTCAAATGGTTCAATAACACCCATTCCACGTAAACAGAGATCCATAGAAGGGCATGTACATGTATCCACTCGAAGAAAGATCCCTAATCTGATATCTTAAATGCAGTAATTTGAGATGCTACTCTAAACTCCTTTCATCGATAGTGCTATTCTGCTGCTTTAACCGATTCATGTTAGAACCATATACATGGTCTGATAATGTCGAAATGAAAATACTATTATTTTGAAAATCATTTGCATGAAGTTTCTGTTATCTTAAACAGCCCCACTTCAAGTAAATTTCTCTTTTCAATGGGATATTTTCAAATTTGTCAGACCATGTGTGCACTCCAGATGCAAATGCAAATGTAATGCAAAATGGGCTGAGACTACAAGATAAGCAGCTCTTCGCTTGACTGGACGAGTGGGCACTAGGGAGGGTTGCAAGAATCATCAATATCTCATCACACGCTTCAACTCCTCCTTATCCCACTGCAGGAGCTCCAACTAAAAGCACCACCATGCCTGCTGTCCCACGGGACATCATCACACGGTCGAGGAGTGGATGGAACTAAGCCTTGGCACTAACGAGAACGGATCTGACTATTGGCTCGAGATGACTGAAAGGTCGGTTTGCTGAATGTATGTAATGGTAAAGATGGAGGCATGATGATTAACCTTTATAGAGGTATTATAGCATATGTATACACACCACAGAAGAAAAAAGTCTTTAGTTCCCCTAACCCAAAGGTCGGTTTGCTGAATGTATGTAATGGTAAAGATGGAGGTTTAATGATTAACCTTTATAGAGGTATGTCTGATAACGTCGAGATATATTCACAACAATTTTTTGAAAATCTTTTTGATGAAGTTCCTGTTCTCTTAAACAGCCCCACTTCAAATACCTCATGCAAAACAAGCCACACAAGTAGTCTTTAGTTCCAACAACAACAACAAACAACTCTACAACATCTTTTCACCAAAGGTATCTTTTTGAACCTTAATCTGTTTTTTCATATTTGTAAAATGTCCAACAAATACTTATTGTTAATTTTTGCTTTCATATGACTATGTAGAGATAAAAATCCTGTTGCACATGTTTATAAAAAAGTTTGTGACTTAATAATCTCTTGTACAGGTGAGGTGATGCACCCTATTATACTTGCTATTTGCAACAGATCACCAGGTGATTCAGACTGATGGTGACTAATCTACCTACGTCTTATCTTATTTAGGGCATGTGTATTGCAAATCCTTTCCTTATTGCCTTCATATCATTGTTATATATTTTGATATATTTTGCATGGAAGGCATGTTATAAAAACCGTTTTAGGGAAATAATGTTAACAATCTGTATATCCAAATGAACCTAGGTTTGGTGTTTGATCTTGAGGCATGCATGTATGTATGCATGTATGTAATGGTTGTATCGGTATGTATGTATGTATGTATGTATGTATGTACGTCCGTACATATATGCATTCATACACACACACATACAGACACACACACACAGACACACACACATATATATATATATATATATATATATATATATATATATATATATAT
>OZ012690.1:16157359-16169859 GCA_963942565.1 Maea johnstoni
TATATATATATAAATACATATATATGTATATACATATATACGTTTGTTGTGCCAAAATAAGACGGTTAAATGAACTTCACCCCCAAAAGAGATCTTTAACCACGGAATCAAGCTTTGACAAGGACCACCTGTTCTACGTACTGCTTCTTTAATTCCAAATGGTTGCCTTTATCCCGCTATGGTTGGTATTTCCAGAGTGCCCCCTTCACCGCTTTCAAGTGGCAAAGTGAACAGCCTTATCAAATAAACACGAACTCTATCCAGCTATAAACAATTACAACCGTGTTGACATACATATCTAATATGATGACTATTTGTTTACTAAAGTGCTAGGAGACTGGTCCTTGACCTGAAACGATAAGGCCAAAGGAATGGGTTGCGTCATTCGTCACAAAGGCATTTTTCCTCCGCAAACATTTAGAATTGCACTATAATTTACCATCACTTTTTTTCTGCTATATTAACCCTTATGCTGTTGGTGGCTAATTTGGCCAATACAAAATGATGCAAAAAACCTGGAATATGATTGAACTCCTGGCACATGGCTACTCATCTGAGAGTACTCAGCGAGGGCTCTCCAATGAATACCATCATGACAGGGTTTAGTTGGTTTTCAAAGATATTTGCGTTCTTGTGCTTTGGATCCAAATGTGAAGATATTGGAAACCACTACTAACATCAAGTGACTGGCAACCTTGCACATGCCCTGAATCAGATTCGAAACCGGTACCTTTGGCTCGAGTCAGATTCGAACCCAGTACCTTTGGCTCGAGTCAGATTCGAACCCAGCATCTTTGGCTCAAGTCATATTCGAACCCGGTACCTTTAGCTCGAGTCAGATTCGAACCCAGCATCTTTGGCTCAAGTCAGATTCGAACCCGGTACCTTTGGCTCAAGTCATATTCGAACCCGGTACCTTTGGCTCGAGGCAGATTCGAACCCAGCATCTTTGGCTCGAGTCGGATTGGAACCCGGTACCTTTGGCTCGAGTCAGATTCGAATCTGTTATCTTTGGATCGAGCCAGAGTCAATTAAACGTGGTACCTTTGGCTCGAGCCAGATTCAAACCCGGTACCCTTGGCTCGAACCAGATTCAACCCCGGTACCTTTGGTGCGAGTCAGGTTTGAACATGGCACATTTAGCTCGAGTGAGATTCGAACTTGGAACCTTTGGCTCGAGTCAGATTCGAACCGGGAACCTTTGCCAGTGGTGAGAGACAGCTTATATTCGAAACGCAAACCCTCTATCCATTAGGCTATCGTGACAGCCAAAAAGGTCATGTCACCTAGTGTTTCATTCATGTATTGTTATTCTACACAACACAAATATAGCAGATTCTACCACGACCCTATAAATTGAAAGTTTTTTATGAAGCGAATGGCCTTTTAATGTGATAAAATTTCAAATACCAAAAGCGTGGTTGATTTCTACAGAATACGAAATTTTAGGTTAAGTTACTTTATGTATATGAAGACTTTTTGTATTTCCAAATAAAGTTTCCAGTTACCGGAAATGATTGTTTATGAAAAAGATTTTGTTTTGATCTTGTTCGCAATTGGCAAAATGACAAGGAATACAGAAAAGAAAATATTACAGTTCGTCTTGCCAGAACAAATGTGCAAATATACAAATGTAAAAGAATGTAAAAGAATGGTGTTAATTGTCGAATTGAGTAAATTGTCGATATAAGTACAGCATAACCTATAGCAGAATATAAAATAACGATAAACCTTGCAGTTCTTGTCGTGGTTTTCTAAATAAAGGAGCTTTCAAGTGTTTTTTAATTGTTCTTAATCCAACCACTATCTATACATTTTGTTTTTGCACCTTTGGCCAGGCGCCGTATTGGTGTGTCTTCATTGCATTTTAAAACAATTGCAAAACTCTAAATGCTTAATTTTCCTGGCACCCTTTAAGAGCAGCGCCTTGGCATTTTATCGTATAATAGCAGGGTGTTAAAAAAGGCACACATCTCGTTGCATACAATAAAAAAAAGTTGGACTACTGTATCAGAACAAATAGAGGGCCTACCCTGATGGCCGGGTGGTCTAAGGCGTTGCCAATGATTGCTAGCTGTCTCTCACCGGTTGCCAGTGACTTGGGGTTAGGCGGTGGTTTTCGCCGGGAACTCCGGTTCCCTCCACTATTTGCAACTTGGTAGTCACGACCACAATATGACAGAAAAAGTGACGAAAATCGAAATTCCAAATTCAAGAACATGTAGATGGCACACAAGGACATACTTTAATATACTTAGTAATGGACCAATCACAACAGTGGAGATATGCAACAGAAACCATAATATGTACCCTCAATCTTCTTATTTTCAAAATAGGACTGACAAACTGGAAAAATGTGCAATGGAAACCTCAATATTTCTTTCTTACTCACAGAATAGGATTTGAGAACTAAAAGTTTGCTTATGGACCTAAGATTGTGGTGAGTAGGATAATGTCATGTGGAAAAGAATGGTGTCGACAGGAGTCTTAGCCTCTCAATGCGGTCCATTCTTCTGTGTCTAACCTGTGGCGCTGTTTAAAGGAAACACCTGCTTCAGCAGCAGCATCCAGGGTCTCCCATGCCTACAGCCTCCCTGCTGCTGCTGCTGCTGCTGCTAATGGTGATGGTGGTGGGGATGCGGAGCCAGCAGAGACGTATGGATGCTACTTCTGCTGCTACTGGTACGACTGATGCTACTGCTCTGCACTGCTGCTGCTGCTTCTGCCATCACTACTACTACTACTACTACTACTACTACTACTACTACTACTACTACTACTACTACTGATGTTTCTGCTGCTACTACTAAGACTGATGCTACTGCTCCTGCCAATGCTGCTGCTGCTGCTACTACTGCTGCTGCTGCTGCTACTACTACTACTACTACTACTACTACTACTACTACTACTACTACTACTACTACTACTAATAATAATACTAATACTACTACTACTGCGATGCTGGCAACACAACTGCTGCTACTACTTCTACTTTCTACTGCTGCTACTTCTATCTCTGCTGATGCTGCTACTACTACTACTACTACTACTACTACTACTACTACTACTGCTGCTGCTTTCTATTCTTCTTTTGTATCTTCTTTTTCTTCTTCCTCTTCTTCTTATACTGCTCTTACTGCTACTCCTGCTATTAATACTACTACTACTTCTACTACTGCTGCTGCTGCTGCTGCTATGACTTCTATTACTACTACTACTACTACTACTACTACTACTACTACTACTACTACTACTACTACTACTACTACTAATGCTTACTGCTGCTTGCTGCTGCTGCTGCTGAGACTTCTACTACTACTGCTACTACTATTACTACTACTACTACTACTACTACTACTACTACTACTACTACTACTACTACTGCTAATGCTGCTGCTGCTGTTGCAGTTAGCTCCTGCTGCTTGCTATCCTATACAAATTACCACATTCTACATGACACAGCGATGCGTCCCGATCGACCTGGCCTCTTGCTCCCCGCAGTACTTCCTCACTCACACTGCCACTTAATCACAGGCCAGGCAGCCCAGGTAGAGAGATGTCTATTCGCCTCCCTGGCTCCACGAGTGACGTGGCCACTATAACTTACGTCGGGACCTTCCCATCTGACACTCACCGGGACCTGCTGTGCTAACATACACAGTCAACAGTTTGATGATGATCGGTTGCCTTAAGAGTTCGGTTTGGAATTCGGTATTTCTTGGAAAGTCGTGACTAGTTGGTAGTGTATCGAACCCCGGGTTGCTGTGAAAGACAGCGAGCAGTTGGTGACAAAAAGTACCATTAGCATTTGTTCAAATAGTATGAATAGGGTATATATCAAAAGACAATATCATTATTACATATTATCACCATTAATCTTTGAATACACGGCGTGGAACGGATGGCGATATTATGATTGTAAATACATGTATTATGACAAGACAATTGCTTGACATTATATATGGTGCACAGCGCTATGAATACAGGATATGAACTTTGCATTTAGGTTATCTAGTCATGAAATCTTACCCCAAGGAACATGCTTATGTGTGTACTGAATGTCCAAAGCACAGTGACACAAAGATTTTTGGAAATCATCTATAGTTTGTCGTGTTGGTATTCATTAGATAGCTCTCGCTGAATACTCTCAAATGAGTACCCATTTGCCAGGGGTTCAGTCATCTTTCAGACTTTTAGCATTAGTTTGTATTGGACAAATGAGCAACCAGCAACATAAGGGTTAAAGTTTATACGACTGAGTTTGGCCTGCCATGTAGTTGAATATGTAGGCATACCACACAGCATGGGGGGGGGGGGGTGGTATGTATGTATGTATGTATGTATACACACACACACACACACACACACATATATATATATATATATATATATATATATATATATATATATATATATATATATATATATATATATATATATGTATATACTAGTATATATTTATGCTTATACGAAGCTCTATAGACTGCTTTCAGGGTTGTCAACCCAGGCTCACGTCTCACCACGCCCCTCAGTGAGGTACACCTGAGGGGCGTCAGGTACACCCCTAGGAATGCAGGTGTGCTTTAAGAAACTGAACCACATACATATACACGTATTCATGGTTGTCGTCCGCGTCTAAACATCTCATGCTTATGCATGCGTTACTGTTTCCTTACCAACTTGTCGCATTCAACCAGCGCTAGGTTTATAACTTTGACAAGAGTCAATATGACATGTTAGAGTTCTGGGTCATGTGTGTAAATAAAAGAAAACCCAAGGCTTAAATTTACATAGTAGGTTGTAAACCTCAAGAGTTTGGGTCATATCTGTTTGGGTCAAACGAACTTCCATATATAGAAGCTTTCGGGCTATAGGTCATATGTGTTAAATCCCTAAAATTCAGGTCATATGTGTAATAAAAACACCCAGACCTAACTTTATATGCAAAAGTTAAAACACAACTAAAACAACAAAGCAACTAACAAACTTACAAGCAAACAAAAAAATAAAACTGTTTTACGTGAAATTTAGGTAAAATACATCAGACAAAATCAATGGCACACTGGCAAGATTGTCGGCCTGCGTGCTGGAAGGCATGGGGCCAGAGTTCAATCCCAGGCCGGGGCGAGTAGAGGTTTGATTCCTCTATAAACTGTGACAACCACCGAAAACCTGCATTTCTTACTTTTTATCGTCTGTCGCCAAATAGGGAGAGATTTCTTAGAAGAGTTTCATATTCATTTCATATCATCGTTTATACTATCTGTGTCGTCTGTATATACAATACGAAACTTTCGTTTTTATACTTTGAAGAGTTTCATATTCATTTCATATCATCGTTTATATACAATACAAAGCTTTCGTTCTTATCTGTCTGAACCATCCTTTATAAAAGGCGTGGCGAATCCTTTAAAAGGTTTTCTTTGTGTGTAAGTAAAAAAACCACTGAAACACTTCAGGTCATGTAGGAAGCTGACGTCGTTTTTGTTTATTTCAGGTCATATGTCATATGTACAGTTGTCCTTATGTATGAGTAAAAATTCGCTAGTCATGCTATACTACATGTGCATTCACCTGAAGACAATGAGACAGATTCATCGCAGGTGAGGGATGAAAACGCATTTCTCTGAACTAAAAACTGATGTTTGGTGTAAACATTTATGACACAAAGACGCTCTCTTTCTGCACCCCATCTCTCATAGCAATTCTGACCTGAGCAAGTCTCTCTCTCTCTCTCTCTCTCTCTCTCTCTCTCTCTCTCTCTCTCTCTCTCTCTCTCTCTCTCTCTCTCTCTCTATCACCTCTCTCTCTCTCTCTCTCTCTCTCTCTCTCTCTCTCTCTCTCTGTTAGTGGTACAGGTCGAATACTAAGAAAGGGGCGGTGGTTTTCTCAGGATACTGACATAAATGGAGCGCTTTAATTTTACCGCCATTAGGGATTGAAAGTGTGACTATTTCTAACTAAAGTCAACCTCTACGCTTCCTTTAACTGAGATGCCTTCTGACATATTCATGGAGGGCTGTCTTATGGCCCTTCTGCAACTGAGAGACCCCTTAGAACTATTCCCGGTTCCGGGTTTCTGTCTCGTCGCGATATGACCTAAGCTGTTAAAAGCGACGAAAAACAATATTCCTTCCTTCCTTGTTTAATTTTAAGTCGTAGCATAGAGTCTGCAGAAAAATACAGCATATCGTTGGTATTGCACTTGGGTGTCTGTCAATATGTGTGAGTGATCTTTTCTCGAGTCTCCCTGCTAGCGGACTTGATGGACGGCTATTTGGCGAACGCACTGTAAACATGTGCTCTGCAAAACAGCAAGCCCCGATACATCAATGGAAACTCAAACAAGCAGAGACGTAAACAAACCCGGGATAGCGAGGTTGTCCTTATGACAAAGAGAATTCTTACCCGGCGACCTGTGTTCCATGTTGGAAATGGGTAGATTTTATTGGATTTGGAATTTCTTTTATCGTCACTTTATATGCTCTCTTAAGGCTAAAATCGGGACTAGAAAACTATTAATGATATAGAGAAAACCCGGTGAAAACCACCGACTTATCGCTTGTCTCTATCGTGGAAAGGTGGCTTTAATGATTTATTTCACTATGAGGTATATCATAACAACATTCATTAATCTACCTTTCTGCATCTTAACATCGAACATTATGATCAATCATCATCTGCCATGATGATAATGTGTTTTAATTCTGCAATAAAGACAATATGGTCCCAGGCATTATTCATTGTTTTCATATAACGCAGATCCTATTTATGAAGCATGAAAAAAGTTTCTCATAATCGTATCTATTCGCATACTTTGATACGATGGAACTCATAGATCTCGATACCAAGCGTTTGTCATCATTTAGAGAATGGATGTTCGCTGCCATTCCATCCCGAAAGGGGCACACCCTATTGGCTTGCTCAATAGTGTGCAATAGGAGCTGGCACCTCCTGGGGAACCCTAAGCTGGTGTGGCATCCTGCTCGCCTTATAAACGAAGGGGGTGTGAGGATCCGTCTATGGATACCATGCATCTAAAGGATCCCGGGGTCCTCTTTGGATTTGAAGGCTCTGCTCTTATTCTTCCTTTGTTATCTTCTTTCACTTAGATGTATTATGCTCAGTCATGTTGTTCAACAATAACAAAGGACCACTTTTTGGTAATATCTTATGTTACTAAATGGCCTTGGTGTGCTTATGTGCCTTTAAACTCTCATTCATTCATTCTTTCATTCACTGCCATTCTTCCGTTGAGACCTTATCAGCAACAGTAGCTGTGTGTTTTGCTAGGTGCTGAACTAAAACAACTTCAATTGCGATTTCGGTGTAATGGGGTTGGTTTCATGTAAGATATGAAAACTCAGCAGAATCTTTAAACCCATTATTAATTGATGCTTAATAAATCCTCTAGAAATTATCGTATGGTTCTATGATACAACAGAATTAATCTATTTCCCATTTATGAAATGTATTTTTTGTTATAGAAAAAAATCCTGTAAAATTAATGTACTATTATTTTAAATAAGGAACAGTATGATTTTGTAGTGATATGATTACAGCAAATAAACATCCAATACGATACTATGCTAGCAACTTGTCCCGCATACCCGTACAAAAACGTCACTAGCGAATTTCCACTAGTGAAATGCTAGTGAAGGTAGTGGAAAATCACTAGTCGACTAGGGGTCCTCTCTTAAAAAGGAGATTTTCCTTAGTGGCTTTCCATTACTCAGTAGGTATTTCACTAGCCATTTTCCATGCCTCATTGCTAGGGAGATTCTGGACAAAATCCTTTGGGAGGGGTATCAATTTAGTACACATGTATGCATAACGAAATAAAGAGGGCGCTTTTACAATTCAATCTTGACTGGAAGGTCGGGCTAGGGTGTAACATTTTTGGGTGGCTCAGTTAGCCAGTCACATCAGGTCGATATATCTATACCCTTCTCCCATCCCCAGCTCCAGGACATTAACCCAAACTAATTTCTCTGTCATTGGTGATCAGATACAGAATCAGGCCGGGAGAAGAAAGGATGCGCTCCTCGTGTATGGTACCCCCCTCCGGGCGCTCTAGCAGCACTTGTTTAACTTGTTTACATATGCAGCAAACACATGGTTCAACAACTTTGAAAAGAATATCGAACAAATGGACAAATATATTTTGTAAAAAGATCTGGGAGGAGGCGTATATATGTAGGTCATGTTCAACGAAAAAGGTTCGCCACATTACACAAGAAATTCATTATGCCCAGTATGTATGTACGTATGTTTATTGACTGTTATGAAATATTACAAAAACATATCAGTGATTGTAGACGTATGATAGGGTAGTGAAATTTGCAGGCCTTCAGTATATAATTGTGTCTAGGAGCTCTGTTTGAAAACACCATGCATGTTCTTTTCATTTTATTTTGGCCAAAAAACTTACACCCTGCTGTAAGGGTACTTTTGTGATGTTTAATCTATTCCTCATCAGAAGACCTTTCAGGCAACGCAAACTTTTCATAGGCTAAATTGTCAAATAAAAACAGGGTAGAGGTAAAAACTGAGTCAAAGAAATTAACCCCACAATCTACCTCAAAGGACAAGTGGGAGTTCATTTCTCAGTGCTGCGGGCGCCATCTATAGGTTGTTGACGGCGTAGCTCCTCTGACCCGCGAGTTTCCACTAGTGGTTGCTAAGGAAAAATCATTTCACTAACGGAAACAGTTGGGTGGATTTACTTCTCTAGTGGAAAATCACTACTCGACTAGTGAAGTTTCACTAGTGGAGTAGTGGCTTTTCAATATTCAAATTTGCAAGGACTTTCTACTAGTGAAAATCACTACTCGACTAGGGAAGTTTCACAAGTGGAAGAGGTGGCTTTCCAACCTTCAAATATGCAAGGACTTTCCGCAAGCGAAACACTAGTGATTCAATCATTTTCACAAGTGTTTCGATAGAGTTTCGCCAGTAAAATTTCTACTGATGTAGTGTCTTTCCACTAGTGACGTTTTTGTATGGGTGGTATGATTCCCTCGTCATTTAACCCTCACGCTGCTGGGGGCTAATTTGGCCAGTAAAAAACGATGCAAAAACCCTGAGAGCTATCCAATGAATATCAGCATGGCAGAGTTTACATGTTTTTCAAATATATGTGTCCTTGTGCTTTGGACGAAAGTAGCCTCAGCATTGCAAGGGTTAAGCGTTATAGAGTAAATCGCTCAAAGACCGATTTTTTCAACCCCATAGGTGGGTGGTGGCATCCGGGGAGGGGTAAAATTCCATCCTGACTCACTCGCCTGGGGGAAAGTTGAATTATATTATCGACGATTTCTGTTGCCATTCTGCCTGCCCTGATCTTTGCAACACAAACCTCGATTGGTAGAACACGCCTGAAAATGTTAACTAAATAAATCCAGGACATAAAATTCTCACCGTAGACAAGGAAACCCCACAATGATAATAACGGTTTCCTGTATTTACAGCCAAAATCGTTATTTTTCTTAAACAGCGTTATTGAATGGAACACGAGCCAGGTAGGCTGTGTTTCCTAACAGCTCCGAGGAAAATACTCTGACTAAAATCACCCCGTTGAGAGAACGCGGACAGTCTGTATGAATCACAAGCCTACTCAGAACCCATACAAAATGTTTCATGCATGAAAAAATCGTGGCATGAAAATTTCATGCATGGAAATTTCTTTGTCATGCATGGAAATTTCATTTTCAAGCATGAAAATGAAATTATCATGCATTAAAATTTCATTCCACATTTTCTTCATGCATGAGATCTGAAGGAAATGAAGGATTTGACTATCGTCACCTTTTCTACCTTATCTAGAATTTTATATGAATGTCTTTAATTACCCAAAAAAGCCAATCCATGTTATTTTTTAAACGAGACTTTTTTCTTGGAAAATCACAGAGAAAAATGTTAATCATAACGAAATCCACGACAAAATCCTCTTCAAATACTTTGTAAATAATTCTATTAAAGTTATTCCCATCATTATTATTGATCACGCCGTCACTGGTCTAGATCTCCAGGCACGAATGAGTTAAGGCGAATCCACACCTCTGAACAATGAGCTCCTGCATACAATACAAGCTGTATCATTCCCCGTGAGTATTCTATGCCTAATGATATTGTATAGCGTATCAATATCACTATTTCCTCTGGTATATATATATATATATATATATATATATATATATATATATATATATATATATATATATATATATATATATATATATATATATATATATATATATATATATGTGTGTGTGTGTGTGTGTGTGTGTGTGTGTGTGTGTGTGTGTGTGTGTGTGTGTGTGGATGTGTGTGTATCTCTTTCATTATTTCATTATTGACTATCTACCATTGTTTAACATGATGCAGAACTGGTAAAGATTTGAGTAGGGCTAATAAAAGCTTAGGGCTACTGACCCTACCAGACCTTCTCGTGTAATAGTCGGACCCTTGTGTACGTTCAGTAAAAACTATACGAGTGAACTTATCTGAATGAACACTTTCGTAAAATGAGCAAGTTTTCATTCTCCTTGAGTTCTCAATATCAACAGCTTAAACTTAAGATAATTACAGATGAAATATGGTGAATTGTTATTTGGAGGAACACTTAAAGTCACATTTTGAAATATATCGTGACCAGTCAATTATGAATGGTAGGGAAACCGGAGCACTCAGGGCAACTTTCCCACATACTGGAAACTGGTGAAAATCATCACAAACTGGTTCAAAGTCACTGGTATCCATCTTACAAGTATGATATGCGAGATTTGATCCCCTGTGCAAAAATACACCTGCTGAATTGGTACGTATTGGATGGCAAAATCATGATGGGGTGTATAACAGCGGATTGCTGAAAGAAAGGGGGCTATGCAACAGAGAGTGGGGCATGTAAAATGCATCTACTCACCCTTTGGTGTTCTCCTGTAGTAGCTGGGCCAGTAGAGTTGCGGTGAAGGCCTTGGTCAGGGACCCGATGCAGAAGAGTGTGTTGGCCTTGGCCGGACGTTGGCTCGCCAGTTCGGCCGTCCCGTAAGCCTTGGCGATGACCACTCGGCCCCTGGACACGACACTCAGCGAGAGCGCGGGGATCTTTCGGCATTTTAATAATTCTTCCACGAACTCATCAATGTCCTGTAGTTGTCTGCTGCTGAGCTGTCCCCAAGCGGGCCCGACTGCGGCCACCAGGGCGACCAGGACTAGCCATGATAACACACCAGACCTCATCATGATAGTACTACTGCTGCTAAGTAAGTGTTAAGTACTCCTCCTACTCCTCTCCGTCGCCTCAGCACTGAATGCCCGCTTGTCGCGGTAGCGCCAGTTTAAGTAAGACTACCAGCCGGTGGTGGATGCTCGCTCTCCTCCTATTCGTTGTCGTCGTCGTCGTCGGTTGTGGTGGTTGCGCTCACTCAGAGAGTGCAGTCACCCGCTCACCAAGCGAAAAATTCTTCTTGCGAGTGCACTACTGCCACCTCGTCCCTTTTCTCTTCTCCCTACTATACGAGTCTCTACTCCTCCTACTATCCTCCGTAAGCGCCACTCCAAAGCGACGACGTCATCAGCAGCAGCATCAGCAGCATTGTGGCAGCAGGCCCATCAGACATGCCGCCCTCTTTCACTCATCCCTCTGCCTGCTGCAACCCCCACTGGTAGTAGTAGTAGTAGCAGTGCCTGCTCTCGCTTCCTAGGCTAGACGGCCGGCCTGCCTGCCTGCCCACCAGTCCTCGGCCTGCATGTCTTCAGATCCCCCCCCCCTGCTTCCCTGCTGCTGCTGGAGCACTACTCTGCAGCAGTGGGAGCAGCAGTGGCACTGAGTGTCCCATAGGAGGAGGGTGAGGAGGAGAAGGAGGAGGAGAAAAAAGGCGAATGGCAATAAGGTTACACATTATGCGATTTTGCCACCACATTTGATGTGGATCCCTAAAGTTAGAAGTGAGCTGGTGGACACCACATATAGGCTTCAGTGAATAAATAATACCCAGAGTAGTTTTCTGTAGCCATGTGTAGTAGTAGTAGTAGTAGTAGTAGTAGTAGTAGTAGTAGTAGTAGTAGTAGTAGTAGTAGTAGTAATAGTAGTAGTAGTAGTAGTAGTAAACTTTGTGACATCTCTTAGTCCATTACCAATGCATACACTCACAGATGCTGGCCACCTTAACTACTACGGCTTTCACCTGACGCCAGGGGCTTAGCCGCAATGCGTCCAGCGTGCCATTTGGACACGCAGAACACTGTTTTTTGACAGTTTGGACACCCAAAAGTTTATGTCAGAATTTGCTGAAGATGACTTTTCTTAGAAGATAGAAGATGTCGAAGCTGTAGTGTCATTTTTATAAGACACACAAAGCAGTATCTGGCCTAAAAAAGCAAAATCTATAAAGGTATAGGGTCAATCTTATTAGTAGTAGGTATTTTGTACCACACTTTGAACACGCAAACGTCTATGAAACCTCTATTTGGACACCCTGTTTCCAAATATCGGCTAA
>OZ012690.1:16174859-16197359 GCA_963942565.1 Maea johnstoni
AAATGGTGTTGGCAAACCTCTATTTGTAGATGCATTTGTATTGGTCCAAACACATAACTTGTACAGAGTCTTTGTGTTGAGGTGAATTAGCTTCCTCTTCACCTCACGAGACAAAAGCACAATTGTCATTCAATCTGCAAGTAAAATACTGACAAACCCAAATAATTCTGTTTATGAAACTATTTCAACCTTAAGTACCTGGACCATTTAAGGAGTACGCCAAGAGTCATTTAATACCATGACAAAAAGTATTTTACTTTACCTGATTCCCAACCATGCTGTCATTTAATAGGAGCAATGAGAAGGCAGGTGCTGCAGCCAGGACAGGCCTATTGAGAAGAGTTACAAATATTCCTTTTCCATATGGCCATTTAATAGAACATGTTCATGACCTTTAAAATGCAAATGGCAGTATCAGTTGGATGTAGCTGTCAACAACAAATTACATGCAATTCATCCTCAGCTGAGTCTGCACCTGGACCAAAAGGTTTTAGAATCATTAGGCATGTGAAAAAAGTGTTTTAGCAAGGAAATACATTGATCACAGCCACTTGACTCACCCCTTACTTTTGATAAAAGGAAGAACCTCACAAATTTACAGCTTGTGATTGTCATTTGACTGTTAAATATATTATTTGATTGTGTTGATTTTATCAAGTTTGAAACTCACATTTTAATGAAAGCAGTTGTAATAAGGAATTCTTCACGAAAGGATCCAGACAGCATTTTATCTTATTTCTTCAGATTGGTCTATTTGAAGAATTTATTTTTTAAAACCATGCATGAACTACCTCAAGCTAACATTGTTCATTGTTTGTGAACATTCCTGAATGTATTTATCGCGTTGTTGTTGTTGCTTTTTATAATAGTAAAGGATCAATATTTTATACAGATGTTATGGCACTGAATGGCCTTTGTGTACCAATGTCCCTTTAAATACCCAGTTATTCATAACATACATACATACAAGCATGATCAGCTTTTCATGGTATGTAGTTTTTAGATAAAGGAGAGGGTTAGTTTATTGAGATGTTGAGTTTTTCAAGATGAAGGCTATTAATAATATGGCATGTCTGACATGTCGATGTTTTATTCACCGTGGGAACTGCACTGATATTTATTTTTTATGCATAACCACAATATACACAACACTTCTCTTTTTATTAGTTCAAATCGGGTCGTGGGTCATGCGAGAACATAAAAACAAATTCTCAGAAAAATAGACGTCTGGGTGAGAAGGTGCAGGAATGATTTACAGAAGATACTTGGTGATGCGGCTGCTGATGTTGATAACCCTACACATGCTAAGTCCCGGGTGCTAAGGCTACTTTTCGTCCAAAGTACATGGATGCAGAAATATCTGAAAACCATCTAAACTCTGTCATATTGGTATTCATTAGATAGCTCTCACCGAGTACTCTCAGATGAGTACCCATTTGCCTGGGTTTCAGTCATTTTCAGCTTTTTTGCATTATTTTGTATTGGCCAAATCAGCCACCAGCAGCATAAGGGTTAATGATGATGCAGTTCATATCAACAAACACTTGTAAGCTTTAGTGATTCCTCCCACCAATTAGCCGGAAATAACAGAGTGCCATATCATCTTTGTATCAATTCTATGGGAAACGATATCACAAGCGGAAATGAGTGGGATGTGGGCTATTTCAACACTCACAAGAATGGTCGTTATTATATTTCAACTTGGTGACTTTGTCGTTGTTTTGAGTCCACCTAACAGATGTACAGAACGTACAATACAATCTTTTAAAATAACATAGAATCTGAATTAAATTAGAATGAATAAATGAATGGGGGCTTAAAGGCACATCGCCACACAAAGGCCATTTAGTGTCATAACGTGTTTTCCAAAAAGGGGTCCTTTGTCACTGTTTAAGAACAATGACAATGCACATTAATTCTAGGGAAAAGAGGAAAGAAAGAGCAGAGCCTTCTAATTCAAAAAGGACCAAGGGATCTTGGAGATGCATGGTATCCACAGACAGATCCACACATCCCCTTTCTTTTATATGGCGAGCAGTGTTTCCCTGGAGGTGCCAGCTCTTATTGAACACTAGTGAGGAAGTCAAGAGGGTGTATATAGTATAATAGAATAAAAAAATATATAGAATAGAATTAAGTGAAATGAGATAAAATAGAAAAAACTAAAAATAATATAATGAAAATTAAATGAAATAAAACAACAAATTAAGCAAAATAAAAGACGATAACTACCATAATATAAGCTTAAACTATACATTATACTACAATATACTCCACGGACAAGACTACGCCATAATATATACCTACGCTAATCTTTAAAACTATTCGAAAGCGATGTTATCAGAATAATACTAATATGTATCCTTCTTACTTAATGTCTGAATTCCAATGTTATTGTCAAATATCATAGATCCAGACAACTTTCAGAGGAACTCTTAAACTTAAATTTAAACATGTTGAATTTCTACCGATTCATCACTGTCTTGTGAGTGAATAAACGTACTTGTTTTTAAGAATTTCCCTGTGTAAGTTTTATTATGGATATTTCCGCGTTGATATTGTGTGCACATTGTCCCACGTCAGTTGGTGCATGTATATCACGGAATTATCATTTTTTTCAATATTTTGCAATACATCCTGTTTTTTATTTTATTTTTCTCTACATAAATCATGTAATATACAGTATACAAAGCTATAAATATCTAGTGCCCTGTTGTGAGGTGTACCCTTATTAGTATAAAACCTCTACATCATAAGTGGTTTCCTAAGAAGATTTCAAGTATGATATTACACTCTTACACTATTTTGCGAACAACTCCTTTAAGTCATCGTATACCTCCCTCCATGTCTCCCAAAACTCATTTCCGGTCTGTGATATTTGAGACTCATATTCTTCTATACACATATCGTTATATAATGCTCTTTTTACCATTTTTATATAGTTTTTTCTCTGTTTTTCTGATATTGTAAATTACTTTTTTGGTATTCAATAATATTTTGTCCACAACTTTCATCTTATGTTGATATCCAAATATCTTATCCACATCCGCAAATTTTATTGACGTCGAAATTTTTGATTTTGTCCAATTTTCTATCTGTGACCAGAGCTCTTCTGTTGTATTACATTCTAAAAAGGCATGCTTGATTGTGTCAATTTCCCCTTGGCACAATTTACATATTTCACTTTCTGAAATGGTACGATTATGGAGTAATTTAAATTGGAAGTTTTTTGATACGCTCCAGTATTCATATTTGTTACCTCTTTAAATGCGTTTTCTATTATGTTATAAGACAAATCCTCATTTAGATTCATTTCCCATTTATCTTTAACTTCCCTTAATATTTTTGTACTATATGTCATCATTTTATTATATGTTCGACTGCACCCTTTTTGAGCGAAACCTATTTTAAATAATATTCTTGGTAAATGGGGCCCAAGGGTTGGTGGTTGTTTATCTGTATATTAATGTAGTCCTTTTAAGCTATGTTTTTTTTATAGTAGTCTAGAATATATATTTTAAGGTTCCTTCATTTCTTTTATTGAAGGTATCTCCCCGTATACATTCAAAATAATCTGTATCCCTTCTTATCCCAATCTTTTCTGTATTCTATATTTATTTATGAATTGTACCAAAGTGGCATCCAATGTATGTGGAGAATGTTTTTTGTTTTGAGTTTCTTATGTAATTGTATTACGCCTTTCACCATGTCTCTCCAAAAATTATTTTTAATCTCACCCAAAAGTTTTTTTGGATATAAGTCACCATATTGAATTAGTTTCTGAATATTCATTTCTGTTGGGAATTCTGCCCATCTTTCTGTTTATCTTATTATTCTTTTTATCCAGGAGATTTTTAAAGAGTAATAAAAAATTCTTAAATTCGTCAATTTTAACCCCCCTAAATTCTTGAGGTTCTCTACAATTTCTTTTTTTGTTTCACAATTTTTTTTAAACATGTTATCCAGCGTGCAAAAAGTGTTTCGATTTGGTGAGGGGAGAGACAACAGGACATGAGTAATTTTAGATATTAATAAGCTTTTGATTATTAATATTTTTCCATATGGTGTTAAATTTCTTGCGCTCCATATATATATTAATTTCTGAATTTCTCTAATATTTTTTTTTCTATATTCATTTCTGTAATGCTGTCTAGCTTATCAGCATTATATACTATTCCAAGTGAGATGAATTCCTGCGTCCAGTCAAGATTCAGGTCTTCACATAAATTAATCCCGTTGTCTACCCACCCACCAATTTTGACCATCTTTGTCTTCTCCTTATTTATTTTCAAACCACTGATTGTTTCAAACTCCCTTAAAGTCAACATGCAGTTTCTTATAGAGGCTTCATTTGCTTTTATTATTAACGTTGTATCATCCGCATACTGTAAGATCTTTTGTTCTTGCTTATATATGGTAATCCCTTCAACTTTTTTGTTAGACCTGATGGCTTCTGCTAGTATTTCGGCTGCCATTACAAATAAATAGGGTGACACTGGGTCTCCCTGTCTGCATCCCCGTCCCATGGTTATATTATTAGATAGGTTAGCATTTTGTAATATTTTTGAGGTGGATCCACATTGCAATGATTTTACCCAATTTATAACTGAATTACGAAAATTAAAGAGTTCTAATGTTTTTGACAGAAAATTCCAAGAGATTGAATTGAACGCTTTCTCGAAATCTATAAACATAATTAATCCCTCAATTTTTTTCCTATTACACTCATCTACAATGTATAATGTCATATGTCAACCTCGTGTTCTCCCCGATAAATCTCCCTTTGATAAAACCCTTTTGATCCCAGTGTATTATCTTTGGTAATTTTTTTTAAATTCTTTCTGCCAATATACTTGAATAAAATTTATATATTGAATTTAAAAGCGTTATCGGCCTCCAATTCTTAAAAATATTTCTAAGTTTCCGCCCCTTGGGGATGCAGGTTATTATACCATTAAACTGCGAGGGATTGATATGATGTTTTTTTATATGTGTTCAGTAGTTTAAGTAATAAAAATTTAATGTTCGGCCAAAAGATTTTGTAAAATTCGTTCGTAAAGCCGTCAGGTCCTGGGCTTTTATTATTTTTGGATTTTTTGTATAATAAGACCCAACTCTTCCAGTTCAATGTCCTTTTCCATGTACTTTTTATCTTCCTCATTAATTTTTTTAAGTGAGTTTTTGATGTTTTTGAAAGAGGTTTCTTCCATGTCTACTGTTTCTTTATTAGCATATAGTTTTTCATAGAAAATTCTCATTTCTTCTAAAAAAAATTGAGGGTTTAGAATTGTATTGTTCCCATTTTTTAGTTCCCTTATATGCTTTGAAGTAAAAAATATATTTTCTAAATTAAAAAAAAACTTGATGGTTTTTCTCCCATACTGCTTTGTTGCCAACGGGATCTTATTAATGCTCCTTTTAATTTATGTTCTCTATTATTTTCTAGTTTTTCTTTATTTTCCATTAGTTCCCTTATCCACTCATTATTCGATATGTTTTTACCTAGGCCTTTTTCTAAATGTTCAATTTTAGTATTCAATTTCTTTTCCTCTTCGTTTAGATTGCGTTTCTTTTTGGATGCATAGGCCATAAAGATGCCCCATAATTGTGCATTCATAACCTCCCAAAGGAGGTCAATTTCAATCATGAATTTAAAATTGAATTCTTTAAAGTTGTTTTTTATAAAAGTTGGGCTGCAAGGAATTATCATTGGTAAATAGACGAACACGTGTGAGAGCCGGTGATTTTTACCCATAAACTCGGAAAAACTATGTTTACAGATATGTTTTACACTGGAGGTATGCCTCGAGCTAGCCTGATCTTAAATTTCCAGAAATCATACGGGGGTTATATGATGTGAAGGTATGTTTTGCAATATCACACATTATGTCAAAATACATTCAAAGTTTTTTCCCCATCAATCAAATTAAGCATTCGTCTAATGAGTCATCTTCAAGAAACTTGTTGGAATACCATTCCTCCGAAAACACATTTATATTTTAAGATTGTGAGAGAAAAATGCTAATTGCAAACTTGAGATTTTCGATGTTTGTATAGATGAGCCATTTTGTCTAGTGATGATGGCCGTGGCCTAGCAGTTACGACGCCAGGCTCCAAATGATTGACCTGCTCGCTATATAGATGTGCGGCGTTTTAGAGGGCTGTCTCTCGTGCTTTTCCAATTCAAAGACCACTTGGAAATATTCGTGAATAGAAGTAAATTTCTTCCAATACTGGATTTCTATCTCGTTGCGATATGACCTAAACTGTTGAAAGTGACGTGAAAACCATTCTTTCCTTCCTCAACGCAATGGGAACTTAGTCAAGTACACCTTCGCTGATGATGATGATGATCAGCCACTTGTTATATATATATATATATATATATATATATATATATATATATATATATATATATATATATATATATATATATCTATATCTATATATCTATATCTATATATATATATATATATATACATATATGCATATCTATATGTGTATATATATATATATATATATATATATATATATATATATATATATATATATATATATATATATATATATATATATATATACATACATATATATATAATGAATATATATAGATGAATATATATATAGATGAATATATATATATATATATATATATATATATATATATATATATATATATATATATATATATATATATATATATACACACACACACATATATATATATATATATATATATATATATATATATATATATATATATATGTATATATATATATATATATATTCATATATATATTCATATATATATATATATATATATATATATATATATATATATATATATATATATATATATATATATATATATATATATATCAAAATTATTCTGAACATAAAGGGTACTTTGCAGACATGTCATAAAACATCAGCATTCACGTAACAAAATATCACCATTCACAGTGACCCAAAACAAACACTACTAAAAGCCTGCACAAACATCACTTAAAACTGGCGTCGTGAAGTTGGTATTTTGCAAGTCTATCCCTTTACCGGAGACGATCGGAATCTGAACCAGGCAACCAACTGAACTTGGAAGGAGATGCACTTACTTATTCTGCACTCACGCTAGTGATGTCACTACATGACAATTAGCCCCCGGTAGTGGGGTAGAGTAACAACTACTGTAAACGTCATCTGCAATTGCCAATGGTCCCTTCAGAACTAGTCAAAATGGGAGTGATCGTTTCTTTGTTTTGGTGACACAATTATGAGAGCGTGTTTTTACATGAATTACTCAGTATAAATGGCATGTGAACAATACTGTCAAGATCGATTGATGATAATTCAATATGACGTACTGTGACTTCCGTACAGGACTACGACAAACATACAAGTGCGTTGAAAACTTTAACCCTTCCAATGCTGAGGCTACTCTTGTCAAAAGCACTAGAACGCAACGATTTTGAAAGAATATCTAAAACCTGTCATGTTGGTACTCATTGGAAACCTCTCACTGATTACTCTCAGATTAGTACCCATTTGCCAGGAATTTTGCATTATTTTGTAATGGTTAAAGTAGCATAAGGAGTTAAAGACGCACACATGTAGTTTGTGCTATTGTTACGCGTTAGCGTACTTAATTACTTCTGTTTTATTATTTTTACAGCGACAAACGACAATCAATTGATTGAGATTTAGATTAATATTTTATGGCACTAAATGGCTTTTTTGCACCGATGTGCCTTTAAGTATACATTAATTGTTTGTATAGTTCTGAAATATAAATATTGGATTAATCTCTAGTACACGGACATTTTTCATCCTTCTCTACATTTTCGAAAAGGTATAGCTTGTGTTTTCTATTTTCCTGTTTGGTTCTTTTGGTTTTCCTTTTGCATACTTTAATATATGTGCAAAACGTTTGCTGCATGTTTTTTGCACGTGTCGTACAGTCAGTAAATAAACATATACATAGACAATATGACATGCATTCTTTGGTCCTCAATGAACACAAGTCAAACAAATATCTTATACAATATTTAAGGTTAAAAAGTGGTTTGGGTTCAAAAAAAGAAGAAAAAAAATTCAAGAAAAAAATCTTTATTTAGATTGAAACTAAACTGACACTGGTAAACCGGTCATATTATCAGGACATTGACCCCTGCGATTTTCCTGGAAGCCCTGTTGTTATAGAGAGCACTGAGCATCATTTATAAGACTTTGGCGTGACCGGTCAGATATGAGAACCGCAGACAATGAAACCGCAAACCGTACCGAATATTTTTGTAGGAATACATTCAACGTCTCTTCCCATCGATCAAAGAAAGAATTCTTCTAATGAGTCATCCGTAAGAAACTTGTTGGAATATCATTCCTCCGAAAACACTCATATTAGTAATTATAAAGTAATTATAACAAAAACATGCTAGTACGCTATGACATGAAAAAATAAGATTATTATGCTGCACCAAACAAAAATAGCTAAGGGAAATGAATAAATGTCAGTGTATACTTTCGTGTTTATAGGTTCAATAAGGTCACTCTTACATGGGATAGTAGTAATGCATAGCGTTTCTCATTTGACACAAATCTTCCCTGCCATTAAAACAGCGACACTTTGAAACTGTTAAATGTATTATGTATCTTTATTGACCATATCTTGAGATATGAAATTACAACAAAATCAAAACAAGGACGAAAAACACAATAAACATAAGGAAATTTAAGTACTACACAAAAACATATAAATTACACATTGTTATATTGTCAAGACCGTTAAGCCTGAAAGGTCGTTGAGAGCTACCGTAAAGTGTATGTTTCGAAACCTGACCAAGAGAATATTTGTTTGTAGTTGTCAAAAATGACTTATCTTGTAAACTATTTACAAGATAAAAGAGAAAATAAGACGCGAAGCAAATGGCACTGGGACCAGTCTCAATGAAATAATAGTACATGTAGCTACACACACGACATAAAAGGGTATTCCCTTTCTATTGTTCCACCTTAGAACTTAAATATTATGGAACAATACACCAGACGTACGCTGTGTGCTTAACCCTTATGCCGCTGGAGGCTATTTTGGCCAACACAAAATCATGCATAAAACCTGAAAAATTACTGAACCCCTGGTACATGGGCACCCATCTGAGAGTGCTCGGCAAGAGCTATCCAATGAATACCCACATGACAGAGTTTTGATGTTTTTCAAAAATCCTTGCATTCTTGTGCCATGGATGAAAGTAACCTTACCATTGGAAGAGTTAAAACACAAACTAGGTGGTCATGCATGGGGCAATGGCAAAGAGGGGGGGGGGGGGGGGGGGGGGGGGGGGACGGGTGGCTGAGAGGGAGCAATGGGTGGTTGACGGTTTGTTCGGCCAATTATGAACGTGCTGGATCGCAGCTGACTCCCAGGCATTCCACAACTAGCCTATGCTGACTGGCTCCCGATATGATCATACTCAGCTGTACCCAAATGCTCTGCTCAATATTAGACTCCCATCATAAAAAAGTATCACCACGACCACCACCGTCATCATCATCATCATAAACTTCCAATCCATTTCAATTCATGGCGTCCAAAGTGGGACAACCGCGTGCTCTTGGGCGCTGCTACTCAATTACTGCTTGCTGCCCCATACCACTGCCCGGCTTCGAATCAGGCTCAGGGAGTGTGAGAAAGTTGTCGTTGACTTTGGACTAGGCTGTGATTTTCGCCGGGTTATCCGGTGTTCTCAACCTTACAACTAACTAGTCACGATTTATATAGTCTACAGTACAGACATTTAATTCCTACACCAGTCGACCGGACGTCTGCCAGTGCCTGGTTGTACAATTACCCATGGGTAACATATCAAAAGAAATAAGCCACAGACATTGATGACCCACGTAACATGAGAATTAAAAAAGCTACATTCAGTTGTGAGGTCATCCATCCATTCATGACCAGGTAACTTTGATGGCAATCGGTCGAGCGGTCGTGTTTCATGCCCATGCATTTAGTGCAGGAATAACGTGTCGGCACTGTAGCTACGCAGGCAGGAATGCCACATGCCGTAATGAGGTTGCTTACATGTCGCTCTCGTTACGTCAACGTAATTACGAGCTCGTACAATGATAAATGGACAATACTGTCGTTTCGTTAAAGTAATCTATCAATGTTACACTGGTGCAAGGTTTGCGTTACGATGGTCGTAACACGTGCTCGTTACGAAATCATCCTGCGAACGTAACGAGTTTGTAATACAGGCGAACTTGGATATGACGAACTCAATGGGACCAGGAAAATTGGCCCGTCATATGCAAAATCCGTCATATCCAAGTTCGCCTGTACTAAAGAAGCGATGCGACCTATGGCATGCCTGTCTGTATATAGCTAAGAATTGAACAAATTCAAATTCAAACGTCTTTAAAAGATACTCTACTGCTCCTTCCCATTACCAAAGTGAGTACTGCGTTCAGGGGCGAGAATATTTGCATGGCGGACGGAAAGCAATGAAGTACGATGGTGCAGGTGTGAACGGCAGAAAAAAAATCCCCACTAATTTTGGAAAACCGCAGCATTTTTTTCTGCTAATTTTTGAAAATTGTCGTTTTCTAGAAAACCAACGCGATTTTTTCTGCCGTTCACACCTGCACCATCGTAGTGATGAGACGTAGCGTGCAAAGAGGGCGAGAATGCTGCAAAATTGACACTTAATAGTTAAGTAATATATTGCGCAAATGCCAAAGTGCTGAACTGTCCAATCACGAAGATGAACGAGGATATAACACATGGCTATTACGTACTTGGGTGTTTATTCTGCCTGTGCATGTCACTTCCTCAGTCTCGGTCGACCTCGGTGCCTCACTCTCCGAAGGCAGATGGGAGCAATCAATCGTGTGCAATTTATTTTTGTAAGGAGGCCCAACTGTATTGTAATATATCAATCCAGGGGTTTGATTATTTTCACCGTGCGGAATGTGAAGGGCTGGGCGAGGTTGCATAACATCACGCCAAATGTTGTACCAAGAGAAAGTCAGACAAGCACAAGATGCTGTTAAGTGTAGCGTATTCGGTGATGGGCAGCTCTAACTTTATATATATATATGTAAGTATGTGTGTATATATATATATATATATATATATATATATATATATATATATATATATATATATATATATATATATATATATATATATATATATATATATATATATATATATATATATATATATATATATATATATATATATATATATATATATATATATATATGTATACGTATACATATATGTACACATATGTGTATATATATATATATATATATATATATATATATATATATATATATATATATATATATATATACATGTATATATATATATATATATATATATATATATATATATATATATATATATATATATATATATATATATATATATATATATATATATATATATATATATATATATATATATATGAATATTTCTTATGATGGCAAGCTGACAAATGCTAGTACTTACGAGTTGTCCTGAACCTTTGGGTAGTCAAGTAGTCAACCCATTCACATTTGAAACATACACATGATCTGACATATGTAGTATAGATAGATATAGATAGATAATCTTTATTTCAAGTCGGTAATAATTTTACATAGTAAACACGAGCTGCCAGGGTTCTAATGGCCGACTACAAAATAACAATTCAAAATATAACATACAGGGTTTAACAGCAATATAAATGATAAGTAGAGGGCACACATTAATTGACAATGAGTAATAACTTGTCTTTAAGGACATGTGTTTCTGATTATTGAGTAAAATAGCAACTACTTCTGCTCATTTACTGGTAATACTTTTAGCAGCAGAGAGAGCAGGTACAGTTAGTTCCAGACCAGGTTGAGATTAGGTTTTTGAACTCTTTTAGTGATCTTGTTTGTCTTAAGTTGTTAGGTAGGGAGTTCCATACTTTAGGTCCAGTATATCTAATTGATTGCTTTCCAAAGGAGATGGTGTTATATGGAGGTAATATTAGAGAGTGGTTCCTTCTAACGCTGTATTCAGATTCTCTCTCCGTGAAAAGAGAGCTGACATAGGACTGGGGCCCCTCCATGGACAGCTTTGTGAATCTCTGTAGCTAGGGATCTCAGTCTACCTAGATGTAAGCTTTGTAGTTTAGCCTGGTCTAGTAGCTTCTCATAGCTGCTTTTGTAATCCCTGTAAACAAAGCATAGGGCTCGTTCCTGTATCCTCTCTAGCTTGGAGAGATTTTTCTTGGAGCAGAAGTGCCATACAAGGGGGCAGTAGTTGAAGTTTGACATTATGTAGGCGCGAAAAATTTCAGTCTGCTGGATTGGTCTAAGAGGTGACCAATTCTCTTAAGAGCATTAAGTTGTTTTGCAGCCTTCTTACACATTGAGGATACTTGAATGTCAAATTTCAGTTTGTCATTCAATTCTACACCTAGAAGTTTTACAGATTTTTCAAGTTTGATGTTGATGTTGTCAATGGAGAAGTAACCTTATGTAGAAATATCAGCAACATGTGATGAAATATTTTACTGAAAACGATAATTACTGTTGGTTGAAATAATTCTTTTTGAAATATTTTCCGGTTTCTTATTATTTGACGAGTTTAACATGTACTTTCCAAGTTTTCAGATCATGTGCGCCCTCAAAGTGTAAATGGGTTAACCCTTCCAATGCTGAGGCTACTTTCGTCCATGGATGCAGAGATTTATGAAAACCATCAAAACCTAGTCAGGTTGGTATTCATTGGACACCTCTCACCGAATGCTCTCATATGAGTACCCATGTGCCAGGTTTACAGTCATTTCTTAGTTTTTTTGCATCATTTTGTATTGGCCACCAGCAGCATAAAGGTTAAGGAAATCGGGGTCTAGTTGTTGTCATAAGTTACAATGCATGGAAGTGACGATTATTTTTACAGCAAGGTTAATTTGTCCTCGCTGCGTTGACATTGGAAATGCCCTGGGCTGACTAACAGATTCCTATTGTGTCAAATAACAATATACATTACCGCGTTCGCTTTACAAAGAAACCCTTTTCGTCTGCCACAATGGCAAAGATCTACATGTTCTCCATTCGCGCCATTTCTTGTGCACAGGAAACAGGCAGACGAACATGTTCGTTTGGCGGGAGCGCTCGTGCCAGAATACGCCAAACTATTTATATCACCCGCGGCGCTTTGTTTACATTATCTGTGACGATGCCGAGTTATTTATGACATTGTTTATATAAATGTGCCAAAGCGCGCGCGGAAGACGGGCGAATGGGGCCGACTTCTTCCTTTCTCCAAAAGAAATAGCAACTTTCAGCGTGGCACTAGGATAACAAAATCAATCTCACATTGTGCTCGAGTTTCAAGAATTGTAGAGAATCTTGACTTCCCATTACATTAGTTCAGACATAAACCCTACGTTTTTCTCGTTTCGCTTATCATTTGTGACGGTACAACATCAGATGCATAGCAAGGTTCAACACTGATGAACTAATTACTTCCCATATGACAGCATAAACAATTGGACGAATTATTACTTTTTAGGGGCAGGTGCGAATTTATATTTGACGCTCCCATTTTTCTTCAAAATTTGCATTGAGGTTCTTAATATTTTCTTTTTTAGAAATATATTTTAAGATTCTGGAGGAGGGGGAGGGGGGGGGCATGGTAATTTTTGAGTAAAGTGGCGCCATCTTTAGTTTGTTCAATGCGATCATCAATATTAAACCTGACGCTGATATGGTAATAATAATTCATAGATCCTTAATAAGTGTGCATTTGTTGATTGTATTCGTTTACTAGATTTAAAATCCAAATAAATTTCAGAATTTTCAATTGGTAAAAGCAGTTCACTTTTCGTTTTATTTCGCCACAAAATGTAATGAAAATAATTCTACTCTATCAGTTTTCTCCAAATCACGTAAGTTGTACTTATATGACGATTATCAGTAACCCCATTCGAAACCTGGCTTTTTACTGTGGTGAAAAATAGCGACCTCTCACTTGCTATGCCCTATAATATACGTCGCTAACGAGACAGGCACATAAACATTATGCAAATAACACGTTTAACTCTACATAACATATCTTAAGTTTTACAAAATAAGTATGATATCAAGTCATACATCTCAATTAACGAGGCAGGGGTGGTTTTTAGCACGGAAAGGTCATAACCGTAGTGCATTTATTTACTAGTTGATTTATTCGAGTAATATAGCGCCATCTATTGGACGGTTGGTGCACTAAATAGGAAGTCCAACGACCTCATTCAGCCAGAGAGATGGAGATGGAAGGAAGGAAGGAATGGGGGTTTTACGTCGCTTTCTATAGCTTAGGTCATATCACGACGAGATAGAAACCCGGAACCGGGGAGAAATTTCGCGCATACTTGCTGAAGAACCATTGACAACCCTCAACAACGCCGACCATTTGTTTAGCGACCAGGCCAAGGATCCAGTGGAGATTTGCACCTGCAAACTGACGCTTAGTAGCCAGGCATCGTAACCACTGCTAAGCACATTACAACTATGTACTTTGACACCCTAAAAGCAACGGAAGGGGTTGGCTAAATGCCTAATGGTCAATTAGTCGTAGCAGAGCCTATGTGCTCGTTGTATGTCTGCAATATTATTGTAAGCAGTTGAGTTAAGGTGGTGCCACACCGACTGCTGTTTTCCTTGTAACTTTTAGCAGAGTACCGCACACTCTGTAACTTCCTTAAGAGGATGTCAGACTCCTTAAGGTACCTATACCCTATACTTTTCTATCCGCACATTGTGTCCTGCGGCCCTTGTGAGCACTAGAAGCTGTGGGATCTTTAACCCTATCCCTAATTTTGCTCTTATGAAACAAAATTATTTGTTATTTGTTCCTATGCAGTCCTATGTGATGTTTATATTTATCATTATCATTATTATTACTATTATTATTATTATTATTATTATTATTTTTATTATCATTATTATTATTATTATTATTATTATTATTATTATTATTATTATTATTATTATTATTTTTATTATCATTTTGTATATGTTTGATTTTGTAACCGAATGTTAGAGCAAATAAACATACAATAGAATACTAGGCCACGGCGGATCCCCAACAGATTAAGATGGACTCTGCGCCATATAATATGAGAAGTTCTTGGCAAGTAGAGATGAATGTTAGAAATAATTGGTATTTATCATTTTTTGATCGATCGTACGCAAGTTGGTGACACATGAATAAGCTATAGGATTTTATCTGCACTTGAACGAGTGAGATATTACCTAATCTATATTTGTGAAAAAGAACACATTTGGCTGCCAAAATGCTGGTGTTTACTTTAACCGTACTTTGTGATCAGCCCAAAATCTATTCTGGGCCTGGTAATTTAATGTCTTATTGGTGAAACCAATATTCACTTTACATCAATTAACTTAAATGAATATAGATACGGATATAAATATTAATACTAATAACGAATGTATAAGTTAAGGATTTCCAGTAACAATTCTTTATTCTACGGCTCCTCTACTAAATTTCATTGTGAAGATTTGATAAGCACCAACTGGCATTATATGATATACTGGCATAGAAACAAACAATAGCCTATACTTATAGCACAATTAATTTTCATTATACAATTCATAACTTTTGATAACTCAAAATTTTATTGATTAAATTAAAGCATGAACACAGACAAAATTAATAAAAGCGAAACCTCAAACCAAATCAAATGTATATATATATATATATATATATATATATATATATATATATATATATATATATATATATATATATATATATATACTAGTATATATATATATATATATATATATATATATATATATATATATATATATATATATATATATATATATATATATATATATATATATATATATATATATATATACCGGTATGTACATTGTTGCATTTTTCGTTAGCACCTCTCTTCTCTTGTCGACAGGAGGTATGAGAAGATATAACTTTCTTTATGTATATGTATTGCTCTTATTCACCAACGTTATTTGTTTATATGTATTGCAATTATTCGACAAGATTACAATTGTTTCTTATACAGTTCTTCAAATTTCTATGCACATCCCTACAATTACCGATTCATATTAAAGGAGACCTGGTGCAGTGGCTGGTGCACCAGGTCC
The DNA here is from genome assembly GCA_963942565.1 of Maea johnstoni. Classification (NCBI taxonomy): domain Eukaryota; kingdom Metazoa; phylum Annelida; class Polychaeta; order Spionida; family Magelonidae; genus Maea; species Maea johnstoni. The sequence goes on from OZ012690.1 coordinate 16,191,021, forward strand.
CATTCAACTCGTAATTCTACATGAATCTCTCTCAGATCAGACCCAAATTGCCCACAGTCCAAAGATTCCTCCTCTCTATATGTTTCCCACTAGCGTTTCCCGTACACAAAACATGAATAAAGCCCCATTACCCTTTTCTAATGTATTATGATATCCAGTTAGTGACCTTCCCTGACAAATGAGGCGGGCTTGTCCAATGACGCTGGTACGTTTTACCATTTCAGGTCTTTCCTAAACCCTCAAATGACCACATGATGTCACTTAAATCGTGTTAATTACTCTACAATCTATGATATATAGTAGACATTTAATTCCCGCACCAGTCGACCGGACGTCTGCCAGTGCCTGGTTGTTTTTTTGGCGGCGCCTTAGACCACACGGCCGTCAGAGCAGGCCCATCGCGTGGTTGTACAAACACCTATGGATAGCATGTCAAAATACAAGCCAAACCTTTCGAACCAAAGCTACATGTACGTTTAGTTTTGAGAGCGCCCATGCATCGATATGCCAAGGAAACTGGGTGGGAATCGGACGTTTGGACGCATGTCATGCCCAGGCTGACCGCGCATTTAGTGCAGGAATTAAATGTCGGACTTGTACCAAAACAAATATGTGATAAACTAAACCCTAAACCCATAACAGTACATATACACAATTTGAAAAAGATAAACATCAGTGGTGAGGTCCTAACAATGAACTTACCTTAGAAAATGCATAGGAGGCAGAATTAGAGAGCAGAACCAATGGTTTTTGAATACTTGCATTTTGTATTCTAAAACTTACATACACAAGCGTCAGTTTCCAAGGTTTCCAAGCACAAGTACATCAAAAGAGAGTTCATCCTTATCAGAAGTATCTTCTCTTTTCTCGGAATTTTTGTTCCTGCTGGCTGGTTCAAAGCTTACTTTTAAACCATTTTCACTCGGTAAGAACACTGATTTTTGACGTTGCCCATTTACACAGGGAATTGCAGAATCAGTAGCCATACGAACCTCAACATAATTAAACCCGGGACCTTTTGATGAAGGTTTTGGTGCCACTTCCTCTAGTTGTGATAGATACTGTAAGGGGTCTGTGGCAATTTCGGTCATCGTGTCCAAAATGAGCTGAAGGTTATCTGGAGAAACATTCTGAAGTAGGTTCAAGTCAGGGATGAAGAAGTGCTCCACTTTCTTCTCACGCAAACACTGCACAGTATTTTTCAAAAGAATGTTTAAGAATTCCATCGCTTTAAGGTAACGAGTTGGTTTCGCTGGAAGTCCAAAGCAAAGGACCGGATCTATCCAAAAGGCTGGATCCAGAGATTCATTTGTGTGAAAGAGGATGGTTTTCACGTGATAGGACGTGAAGATCTTGGGTGGAAACAGGAAGGCTTTTGCCAGGCGTTTCAGAAGGACAGATGCAGTATCATTGCTCATGAATAAGATTCTGTCTGGAGGATGCATGCCCAGGCACGTGTAGTAATCCTCGTCGTGTATATGCTGAATCTTACATTCTGCTCTTGAGAAGGATAGACGCCACTCCAATTCAGAAGAGACGATTTCTTCGGATTCCGGATCAGAACATTTTGCAATAAGGTGGAAGCAATTACCCTGAGTTGCATCCTGATGGTAGAGTTTGTATAACTTTTCATGGAAAGGGTTGTGCTTAGGATTCAAGCTAGCCAAATCTCTCCCTCTAACAATATCAAGGGGCCAGCCATTAGCAGGGACTGCCAATACAAGATCGATCGTGAAGGCATTTGATTCCTCTAGAGGGTCTCCACCAAGTAGCGTGGAAAAGTGTAATGTAATGGCTGCTCCATTATCCTCGATCTCTTGCAAATCACCAACAGTTTGAAGAACTTCTGCCATCTTCTGCAATTCCTCCAGAAGTTTCCGTTTCACTTTTTGACTCGACAAGTAAAGTTCCCCATTGTATTCCACACAGCAGTCTGACCATAAACTGATAAGTTCAGCATCATGTTTCTGGTCCAAGTGGTAACACACAAAGCCTTTGGTTGTGGGATGTGGGCTTTCTAAATGTCTATACCATGTTCCGAATGGTGAAAGTCTCAGGGAACGTACACAGATCATGTAGTCAAAGTCTTCATCCGATTGGGATTCCACACTGCTGCCACTTTGCAGCACGTCTGAGCGCCATCTTGGATGGACCTGGTGTAGGCGAGGCACAATGACGGTATACACAAGGCCAGCGATACTACTGCCACGGAGTGTTGTTTGCCCATTCAAGTTACCACACCTTTCTATGTACGTGGTTACAGCAACCGCCATGTGAGCAAGATACTCTGATGAATCAGTCATTGTTCAGGTAAGAAAGTAGGTTGAATCAAATAAATGAAACGTTTTAAGTAAAGATTGGCAAAATTTCCCTTAACAGGAGGCTGACTTAAAGCCGATAGTAGAAGCAAAGTCCTAAGTTGGCAAAATGATATTGCGTTGCACCTCAAATAGGGTGAGACAAGGATAAACGTTAAGGGTTAGCACACTTTGTCTCTCTGGTGTTTCTCTTCTTACGTTGAAAGTTGGCAAGAATCCCAGAAAATCTGAAAATACAAAACATACATTTTGATTAATGAAGTGCAAAGTATAAACTTCATTGCATTAAGGAACACACAAGTGAAAGCAGGGCAAAAGCTTTAATAACTATCCTTAACTGCATAGTGCAGACAAACCAAAGATAGGCGCAGAACCGACTACAACTGTAAAGATTATTTTGATAATAACCCAGCCACTCTGAGGCGTACAGGCGCTACTAGTAAGTACTGCAATACTGAATGACTACGCCAAGCACCAAAAATCTTTAAATCTGAAATTGGAGCACCTCTTTCTAAAGCTGCTGAACAAGCTCCTTTCCTCAAGGAAATAAAGGTTATTCTCTCGCCGGCAAGGTGAGACTTGAAACATCCAATCTCAACCATATATTAGCGGTACGTATACCCAAAGGTACTGACTTTGGAAAAAATAAATAAAAGTGCATCAAGACTAATCTGCACCCTGGAATCCAAGTAAGCTAGTAAATTACTAATAGGGCAGATCATAGAAACGAATGATTTATGCCAGAAATATTTAGTGCATTATCAGCTGTCTGCAATTTTTTTGCCCATTTGACATTGACATGAGACCATAAGATGTGTTAATCAAATCTCAAAGTAAAGTCAAAATAATACAAAAGAGTGGGCAGACAAGAAGAAATACGGAACATGCTAAAGAAAAGTACAGATAACAGGGCTCTGAAAGTGAAGCAAAATTTGCCTAAACACACAGAAGCCCTGCATAACATTTATAAATTTCTAATTGTGAGAATGGTGAGTGATTTTGGTTTGTGACACACTGTGATGTCAATGGCCGGCCACATCTGCAGAACCTTAAAAGAACTCAATACAACAGTAGTTAACCTTTATGCTGCTGGCGGCTAAGTTGGCCAATACAAAATAACGCAAAAATCCTGGAAAATCACCGAAACCCTGGCATATGGGTACTCATATGAAAGTACTCAGTGAGAGCTTTCAAATGAGTACCAACATGACAGGGTTTGGTTGGTTTTCAGAAATATTAGCGTCATTGTACTTTGGAAGAAAGTAGCCTCAGCATTGGAAGGGTTAAACCTCGCCACTTTTGGAAGGTAGATAGGCCTGAAATGTAGTTCCTTACTGTTGCTGGAGAGGCAAACTAGTTTAGTAAATAGTTGATGCATGCTGAAAGGATATCAGCAGAGAGCAAATCATCCCGAATCCCAAAAACTCACAAAAGGTCAGAAATGCCTTGAATTGAGTAAGAATATTCTTTTTAGAATTTGGCCTTAAATACTCTAACCTGCGTTTTGCTGCATTAACCAGCAAAAGTTGTAGTGCATCTCAGATGCCTGTAAAGTAGAAATCAGATAGATCAGTATGCTTAATATCGTACTAATATTAATATGTTATATAAAAGTAATCATCTTAAACAGATATCTCATATCTATATCTCACATCCCAACTCCTGCAATTTCAATCTATACGTTGAATCTTTGTGCATTCTGGCTAATGCATCAGCTGCTTGGACCGACACACCTGGGCTGTGGCACACTGATAATTCAATGCCATATGTAGCTAGAATTGTGCATACACAGGCCTGCAAAAACAGGCCATGACTACAGACATTCTGTAGTGCTAAACAAACATCCATGTTATCAAAATAGATCTGAAGCTTGCAGCCCTGCCAAACATTTGCCCATAAGCGCATAGCCAACACAGCATTTACCATCTCCAGGTGTGAAATAGGATGGCCCTCTTGCAACAAAAATTCTGAAAATTCTCAAAAATAGTATTGAGAGTCACATAGCTCGCCACAACCTCATAAACAGGCGTCTAACTGTAATTGATCTGACGCATGGACAAGTTCTTTGTCCAATGGGGTGACACCATTGAAACGTGGAATCAGAATTCTGAAAAAATCTAAGTCTTGCCTGGCTTTGTCTGGTATTGGAACTTGTCCCTCCGATCGCATACCATGCAAGAAATTAAGTACACGGTTTGTATATATTCAAACCCAAGAATGGCAGACGTGGTGTATGCCTAGCAAGAGCAGCTTCCTGAGCGAGTCATCAACAAACAGCTGTTTTTGATTGACCCAGTTATGCGCATACTGAAATAAACAACCTGGGCCATGCATCACTCTCGTGACGGGATGAAACCGTGTAATCTGTTGTTCTTCCCGCAATGATGAGCAATAAAATTATTCCATCTTTTCAGCGACAAGGTACAGACATGAGGTAACGCACCTATCAATTAAATTGGAATAGTGCAACTCTGCCCCCAAGCCATCCCATCACACTTTTTCCCACCCATGGGTCACATCATTAATTCCCTTATAATGATTTCAAACATATTAAGAGTTGCTCCAACAATGCTATTTAAGCAATTAGACTACCGCACAATCAGTTTAGGGTTGGGAAAAATTCCTCCCTCGTTTTGAAAAATCAAACCCGTATGATAATCACAAAATGAGACAAACATATATTGAGGTTTTTCTCTCATAAAAATGGTTGTTGTTTTATAGCATTCTTATAAGACCACCATCAATTGAAGCAACTGCACAAAACAGGGACAGCCAAAGAAGGACGCCTTGGTGCTGGACATTGAGGCCCAGTCTATTCATATGCCCACAAAATTTGGTACAGTCCCCACTCCCAGGGGCAACCTTGATGTGTGACGATAGCAAAGTAGACTATTGATTGTCTCAATGGGCGATTTGGTTTTGTTCAGATGATTAAGAAGATTGGATAGTTGAGCGGCCAAGCTCTTGGGGAAGATGCCTGTCTATCAACTGACAAAATAAAAAAATAGGTATACATACTCTTGGAAAGATATTTTACTGCATCTCTCCTTTACTAGATAATTTATATTCGATTGTCTTTTTGCAGACATTTCTTGATCTCTAAAAGCTATCCTTTTTAGGGAGAAAATCTGGCACTAAAAATAGAGCATTCTTCCTTGTTTTGATGGTTTTATTTCAAAATGAAATAGCCCAGAAATGGTGTTATGTGAGAAATTTACGTCATAAAATAAGTGACACAGCACTAAAATCAAAGAAATGCAATTGAATGTTAATGTACTTTTCAAGCGAATTCCGATGGGAAGAAATTAGAAAAAATCAGATCTCAAACAGGGACTGAGCCTGGAATTAGTGTCTTTTTCTCAAATTGAAAACCTTTGGGTGTTCTGATGTGTGTACGTGAAGCTGTTACCGGCGGTGGGTATGAGGCCACAGAAGATCTAGAGGTCTAGACAAATTCAATACCAAGTTAGTTATGGAGTTTTGGTCCACCATAGTCATGTGACATATCAGAATGAACCTTGAATCAACCACAACATTCTGACAGCCTAGTTGCCTAATTTTCATGCATATATACGAGCATGACACTCTGAAATGCATTTTCCGCCTTTCCTGGCACTTGAAATGAGAATTTAAAACACACTACTTTTTTAATTACTTTACAATACTAGTATATTTTTTTACTAACAGCATGTCCCTTGTAGTTCTTTTTCTGATACTTATTCAATCATGAATGTAGGCCATAATTGTAGACTTCTTGCAATTGCGTATTTGAAGTGTTCATTACTGGAGGTTTGATGCCATTAAAAGCCTCCTTTAGTTAATGTTAATAATTTATCTATCACATCATTCATCCAGGCCGGACTATATCTGAGAAAAATTAGCTTATTAGTTCAATAATCAGATGAAGAGGTCCAACAGTCAACAGAAGTCATTGAAGCACACCATATATATGGAACTAACTCTATCCAGGCCAGACTATTTTAACAATGTGAAAAGGTATAAGTCCCACAGTCCTAACAGG
>OZ012690.1:16207359-16232359 GCA_963942565.1 Maea johnstoni
AGCACAATCAATAAAATGTATAGGAGAGCTCTATCGGATATTGACGGTATATGATAGTTAGTTTGACTTGGTCTGATAGCTCCTAATGATTAGATGAAGTTACTGGCAAAAAGTACTCTTGTTTTTTTAACAATATATGGACTTTTGTGTTAATTTACACTGACCAAATATGGTCATCCAAATTCAAAGTTCTGTTTAGACTTCTTATATGGTACTCATTTTTTAGATTTATAGTTTGATGTGGAATTGATGATAATGATAATGATGATGATATCTATGGCTATGTTGATGACCGTGGTGGTGATGATGATGATAGGATAAATGATGATGATGAGGAGGAGGAGGAGGAGGAGAATGATAGGAGAATGATCATGGTGATGAGTTTGATGCTGTTTTAACCCATTAATGCTCACAGCGGCCAAAACCAGCCTGACAATTTTGATGAAATCTTTCAGGCTTTAGTACAATTGGCAAAATATTTGAAGGAGAAATGTTGATCAGAACATTACCAACAACTCTCCTTCAAATATTTTGTAACATCATTCTCAATTCCAAAGTTATTGTCAAAAGTACCATCAATCCAGACGACAATTCCTGGATGAACTCTTAAGTATTAATGGGTTAATGAGTGATGATGATTATGAGAAAAATGATGAAAAGGTAAATTGCAGAACAATTGATAAAAAAAGAAATGTGACTGAAATGATTTGCTTCAAAAAGTAAGTTAAACTGTAGTATAAAATGTTATGTTGAGAATCGGTTACAAAGTTATGTTTAGACCGACCTAGGAATGTGGGGTACTATGATTATTTTGCAAAATATTCATTTGTAAATCTGGGCCACTATCACTCTGCTTTGTCTGTATTTTCAGAAAAGAACTGGGCCACATCTAATAATCATAATCATTTAAAAGTGTCCCAAATTACAGAGAATTTACGGTATATCAAATATCAACTGATAAAAAGAGAAAGAATAATTGTATTCTGCAGAACCCATGAAAGGTAGTCTAGCTTCAGAGCAAGAGAGGAATACTAAATAGTCAATCAGGTCATGCCTCGCAAAAAATGCCACTTTACAAGCTCAAAAAAATAACTTAAAGCACACGAGAATTGGACATGAACACAATTCTGCATTGCATCTATAATACAATCTCAATCACTTTACAATGGGTGCCAGACCCTCATTGAAACAATGTCAAAACACAAAAAATATACATGATCTATATCAAAGCCATCAATATGTTTTTAAAGGGAAATAGTAAATGACATGAAAATGATTGAGAAAGGGATAGCATCTCTGGGATAAGAAGTATCATATATATATCTGAAATAACATAGTTTAAAAATTTGATAGATAGTAGTTAAAAAAAAACATCCAAGAAGATTTTCTTAGTCTTGAAAACTTGATTGCGTATAATCCAAAGTTTACAACAAAAAAATATTCATTCCTTAAGCGATATATATATATATATATATATATATATATATATATATATATATATATATATATATATATATATATATATACATATATATATATATACATATATATATATATACATATATATATATATATGTATATATATATATGTATATATATATATATATATATATATATATATATATATATATATATATATATATATATATATATATATATACACACATTGACTATTTGTATAAACAAAAAAATATCCTCACAAATGAAAACTCCTAAAGATGCTAACCCTTGCTCACATAATAGTACCTATCTATTATTTTGTCATCATTTCTTTTTGAAATCCTTTTTCCTGATTGCTTCCAGTTTGCCATTGGGTTTGCCATCGTACACATAGGGCTCCTTGGTGGGGGACCCCCCTCCCTCGCCTATACCCCCTGCGGCATTCTGCCATAGGAACGACACCCTTTTTATGGCCCCCGTTCTCTGACGAAAGGGGCTATCGGTTGTGACGTTATCCGCAGAGTTGCTAGGAGTCGGATAGGCATCGGGTAATTTTGCCGGATCGAGGGTGATTTCCGATGAAATATTCCCAGCAATGTCCGCCTCGTCGTCCTCCAGTTCTTCCGTATCTCCGTGCTCCGAGAGCACCTCGTTGATGGAGCTGTTGTCGTTCTCGGGAATTTGGTCGTAGATGGAGTTGCGGTTACTGTTGCTGTTGGATCGTAGGCTCGAATCGCTCATTTCCGATTGCTGGTCGAACGATTCGCCGAGACCCTCGTCCCTTCTCTGGTTGAGCGATTCCTTCACGGCCTCACCGTTCTCGACCTCTGTCTCGGCGATAGTTGTCTGTGTGTCCCCCGACGCCGCAGCAGCGGCAGCAGCCTTCATCTTCTTCTCTAAGAATTTAGGCATGGTATAGTCAACCTTGTCCTTCTCCGACTGTTCGGGAATGGGGTCCATTTTCAGTTTGCGCTGCAAGCGTTCCATCGACATGCGGCTATGTTTCCTACCAAGCTTTTTATCTGGAAGGAGGATAGGATAGAGTGCTCTATGAATACAGTTGACTTTATTTACTAATAAAAAATCATGATAAAAATAAAAGTGCATATTCATAATGAAATACCTGAGAAGGAAATAAGAAGTAAGATTATAAACGCAAACATAAAATATTATCATGGATGATAGTGTAAGTAGTCCTGTTAAGGAAGAGGTGATTTAAAGTGACCTTTGAAGGCAGATGGTCTATGTAATGGGGTGGTATCAAATACTATATAAGGTAGCTTATGGGGCTATTTATTAATTTTAATTTTTTTTTTTTTTTTGGGGGGGGGTACATTTTTTGCTCTATCCTGCTTTTTTCCGTCTTTCTAGCTCATGTGAAGTATACATTGCTGAAAAGGTCTGCTCATGAGTAATATCATAATTAGGCATCACATGTTGTGCAAAGTTCAATAAGAAGTGCAAGGTATCACAATTTTTCAAAAATTTGCTCAGTTGATATTTCATAAATTTTCTTTAGGAGTTTTTGTTGAAAATGACAAAAAAGTGCATTTTCAACTTCTGGTTTGCATAACTTTGGAACAAAATTAAAATTGAAAATAATGTGATACCCTTCTCACCCTACCACTCCTAGCTATACATACACTAAATTGCACACAAACCTTTTAACATTTGATTCCCAAAAATGCATGTTTGAAATAACCATGTTTTGGTGAAATTCAATTTGGAGAAAAGAGCCAAAAACCATTACGCCTGTGTGCAAGCCTACATGTGGCCAGGGGTCAGGCTTTGGTCAAAAACTTGAAGAGACAACCAGACTTCAGGGTTTCAAATCACCATAGCCCAACACAAGATCTCATAGCCCCAGATTTTTTAAATGCTGCAGTCCCACTGCAGTTCTTCCCTAAGAACAATATTTGAAGGCGCAAGCTATCTTTTCACTGTCCTATCGCATATTGGAATTGTACCAAAGGACAACTGATATGTCAAATGGTGTTCTTCAACTGATTTTATTATTGATATTGCTGTTAGCACGATCCTCAAATTTCACTTTTCTTACAGCCAGCCACAACACAATTTTCTGTAGCCATTGGCTCTGGGGATAGTGTCTAGCCGGACCCCTGTGTGGCTGTGTAATAATTGCATAGTGATGGCTTACATGCTACACAGTGAAAGTTGACCTAATTATGTGGCAAAGGGTATATGCTATCAGGTGGCTCGTGGGGCTAATTTGTGAATATAGAATCATTTTAAGTTTTACAGATATCAAAGCCTACATATTTTCCCCCATAATCCAATCAATTGTGAATGTATACCGTAAATTCTCAGTTGTTTAGGACACTTTTAAATAATTACGATTTTTATGGGTTCAGGGTGGCCTATATTTTCTGAAAATACCTTGATGCTGTATCAGCAAGATTTACAGCTAGGTCCATATTTTGTGCAATGGCAACTGGCGACAGATCGAGGGTTGCCTAGATTTCCCATTAATTATTTTGCAAAATAATAAGTGGCCCAAATTCCTAGGGTGGTCTAAATTTCCGAGAATTTACGGTAGGCAATCACTGAGCAGTTAAGTGACCATCTATTACAGAAGCTCCCATAGGCTTGCACAAATGCAGGAAATATCTTTGGCCACTTTTCTCCATATTGGATTTCACTTAAACATGGTGGCTTCAAACAATGCATTTTAAAAGATTTGCTTGAAATTCGGCATAGTTATAGCTAAGGGGGGAATGTATCACAGTTTTTGCAATTTAAACTTTATTTAAAAGTTACGGAATTTGAAAGTTGAAAAAAAGCACCATGAAGTGTACTTTCTTTGCTAGTTTCAACCAATCAAATGAGGCACATTTAAACAAATATTACAACCCTGAACACCTAGACAACTTGGTGCATACCAAAAGAATAACTTGAAATAATGCATGTCTAAAATCTAGGCTAGATCTGGTCAAAATCATACTTGTGTTGACGCCCTAACTTAATGCTGTGTCAAATATATCATTTTGTATTGACTTATTTACCCTTTTAATGCTAAGGCTACTATCCTCAAAAGCACAAGAACGCAAACAATTCTTGAAAAACATCTAAATCCTGTCATATTGGTATCCATTGGAAAGCTCTCATTGAGCACTCTCAGATGAGTACCCATTTGCCAAGTTTTTTTTTAGGATTATTGCATCATATTGTATTGGCCAAATTAGCCACCAGCAGCATAAGGGTTGAATTATAAACCCTATCAAATTATCGAAGCCACATTGTTTTCCTGTGCCACAACAATTTATATTTTGAATGGTTGAATTTTTGAATTGGTAAGATTTTTGACACAAACATATCCTGATATATCATAATAATCTAAGAAATATTCATAGTCACTATGAAAATGAAATATAGGGTATCAAATATGATCATACAGAAAATAATATGTAGATTTTTCATGAGAGGGGTGATTAAAAAATACCCTTTTTATAGTAATTGACACATTTCATGTTCAAAATTTTCTGCATCAAATTTTCATAAACAAGGAGTTATGAATTACACATATTGTTGGAATGTATATATGAAAATTGTCCAATGATTAGTTCAAAATGCCAAAAACTATTTTCATGTAAACCCCTTTGTTTCTTTGAAAACAAGAAAATGTATTTCTATATGATCAACATATGATACTGCAGTCTTGAAAGAATGACCCCTATGTCAATGTGGTTTCTACCTATACCATGTTAAAATTGAGAATATATCTAATGTGCAAGGTAAATGAAAGATGAATATTCAATAAAGTAAAGCTTTATAAATGATAGATATCATTTATAGATATGATACAGAAATAGATTTACAGTCATGTTATAGTTTGGATGGTGAATCAAGAATGAATAAGACACAGTGAAACCTCTACATATGAAAACTCTGAGATGTGAGTACTGCTTTTTGTGAATATGTTTTCCAATTTTCTGATGTTATATTATATAAACAGTGTTAGCATTTAATTCTTGCACTAAATGCATGAGCAGCCCGGCCATAAAACACAACAGCACGCCCAATTGTGACCCAGTTTTCTGGGCATGGTTGCGACCACAGGTCTCTGACCTCATAACTGAACATAGCCTTGATTCCCAAGCTTAACCCATTCACACTTAGAGCTCCACTAGAATTTAACGTCTGCTACTTTCATACTTTTGAAAATAATTTGAGAACAAAGTGAAAGTTCCCAAAATATTTGAAGGAGAGTTGTAGTTTGGCTTCTGATAAACATTTCTCCTTCAAATTTTTTCCAGAAAATGCTTTTGTAAGTAATATATTTCCAAATTTGTCAGGCCTCTTTTGGCTGCTCTGAGTGTTAATGGGTTAATGTGGGTCATTGATGTGCTTGGGTTATTGTTTTGACATGTTATCCAAGGGTGTTTGTACAACCAGGCACTGGCAGACGACCAGTCAACTGGTGCAGGAATTAAATGTCTGTACTGTAGTTGAAACCCTTTGACATGCTGCTTAAATGAATATCACCTAAATCTATCACTTTTGCTCAAGTCTCAAGATATTATTTCACATCAAAGAAATTCCACTGCACAAAACATGGTAAATCATTGCTCTGTGTTACCAGACAACATATAATCAACTATAAAGTCACTAAAAGCAGATTTTTATGTTGATGATAAACGGATTTATTGCAAGTTTCTAAAGGATATTTTTTGAACAACATCATTCATAGATTGACTACATTATCTCATGGACATTTCACTTTCAATGAGCCAGACATTGGTATGAACACCGAAATGCTTTTTTGGAAAGTTACAATTATTTTGGTCATATACTAATATTATGTTTACATTTTACTTAATCCATTAATGCTCACTGCGGCCAAATGCGGCCTGACAATTTTGATAAAATCTTTCAAGCTAAAGCATGGTTGGTCTAATTTTTGAAGGAGAAATGTTATTTAAAACATATCCAACAACTCTCCTTCAAATATTTGGTAAAATCAATTTCAATTCAAAACTGTCATAAGTATTTTAGGTCCAGACGACAATTTCTAGAGGAACTCTTAAGCATTAATAGGTTAAAACGTCTCACAACCATGATAACAATTTCAAGGTAAATTTTCAAAAATAAAACAGACGAATAAAAACTTTGTATTCTATTTCATCGAATTAACAAATTAACATGAATAATGTATCAATAAGAATAGTGCATTTCCTTATAAGGCCCATAAGAAGTGAGTGTCATTATTCCTCTTACAAATAATAAGCAGTTCATACATCTGAAAGCAATTAATGCATTACTCTGAAAACAACAAAATTGAATACATAAGAAATTTTGTACTTTGACATTGGTGCAAATGTCGGAGAGTGAGTGAAAAAAATCAACAATAGTCCAATGTCAAAGTACACAATACATCTTCGAAGAAATCAATACACAATATTTTCAAGCAAAATTTCACAGTGCACTTGAAGCACAATTCACGAGGCGAAATACGGACATTCACATTGCAATCGCATACCATGAGCAAGTATATTTCATTAGAGACTCAAAAAGCAGTTGCATGTCATAAGTAAGCATATTGCATTCATACAGTGCTGACATTTAATTCCTGCACAAAATACCTGGGCAGCCCAGGAAAAATATGCGACCGCTTGCCCGATTGCCACCCAGTTTTCTGGGCATGGATGCATGGATGACCTCACAACTGAGCGTACCGTAAATTCTCGGAAATCTCGACCGCCCTAGGAATCTCGGCCACTATAATTCATTGACAAAATAATTACTGGGGAAATTCGCCCACCCCCGATTCATCCAAGGACACATTTCACCAAAAGTCGGCCACCAAGTAAATTTCATTGATATAAGAAAAAAACATTTAGATTTCCAAATTTTGCGATTGATTTTAGATTATTAACAATCGTATCTAGTGCCCATATCCGCCAAAAGACGGATTAATTAATTTGCATGCTACATGGGTCATTGATGTGCTCGGCTTATTTCATTAACATGTTACCCATGGGTATTTGTACAACCAGGCACTGGCAGACGTCCGGTCGACTGGTGCAGGAATTAAATGTCTGTACTGTATGTAAAGCAGTATAAATCAACTAGCTAGAGCAGCACATACTGTTTCATGGTAATAACTAGTGCGCAATCACGCCATCGATAGAAAAGTTGCATGAGGAAATTCACTAAAGCGTGCAACATGCGAGAGGCTGAATTTGCAACCCTTACCTGTCTCTTTGCAACGGGAATATGAGACAACTAGCACAAAAAACTGGTACTTTAAGACTTTTTTCAGAGGCATAGATTTTAAGTTTATTTTCAGAAGGATGTAAAAAAATAACAAGGAAATTCAAGAGGAATTACTCATAATGGAAAACAATTTAACGGGAATTAACGTGATTTTATTAAAATATCCCAACAAAAAAGTAAATGTTTGTTTGTTTTGCGGTTGATCTAAGTGTAAATATTATCTGACAATTTTAATCATAATTGAGAAATTTATATTATATGATTAACCCTTCCATGTCTGGAACTTGACTCCCCAAGTGCTGTCTGAATGTGATAGTTTCGAGTATAACCTATTAAAACCCTTATGTTGCTGGTGGCTTAAACTTGGCCAATACAAAATGATGCAAAAAAACGCAAAATGACTGAAACCCAGGCACATGGGTACTCATCTGAGAGTACTCAGTGAGAGCTTTCCAATGAATACCAACATGTCAGGGTTTAGATGGTTTTCAAAAATCTTTGCGTACTGATGCTTTGGACGAAAGTAGCCTTAGCATTGGAAGGGTTATAAAGGAATGAGTTATGATTATCATTTCTCCTTCATATATTTCCATAAAAATTCTCAGGTTGAAGAAGATAACACCAAAATAGTCGATTTTTGGACGATTTTGGGAACTTCAGGCATAAAAGGGTTAAGTGACTGTAAACAAAGGGGAACTTCTATTGTTTCACCAAGCGAAAGCATAAATGTCTCTTTATTTTTCCAATGTTGATTTAGCTCATACTTATAGATATCGGGTTTAAAAATCCATCGGTATCAGGTTGTGTGTTATTCAGACAGTGTCTGTTACCATGGCAACAACAGCAAAAGCTTTGACATATGCAGCGTCAGTCCCTAGCAAGCATGGCTACTCCATCTGGTGGTGGCATTAGAAACTACACAACCTTGCACCACCGTGCACCTGCGGCTAAAATGTTAAAAATCGATGCTTTTTTTAAAAGTAAAAAAAAAAATCATTTTTGTCTAGTTTAAAGCTGTCATTCATCCTAAAGGAGTATCTACAGGGAGTAAATAACTAGATAAACTCAATAAAAATGATTGAATCAAATCAAGAGAAAAAATAATTCAAGAGGTAATTAAGAGGGAGTTTAATTCATAAATTAGCATAAATTATCATATATTTGTGGTACAAAGGTAAGAAATGGTAGCGTACCTGCCGGCATGCCCATAGGTGCCTCGTATGAGCTATAGTACTGCAAGGGAACACCAGGTGGCAGGCAGATCGGATGCAGTGGGTGGCGGTCCTCGCACATTATCCTACTCCCTAAAGTTGGGTACGCAGCTACTGCTGGGGTATCTTCTCAAGGGGGGTGTTAAAGGGTTAATTGGAGGGTTTTTAGGTTAGTGGAGGTGGGCTCTGACTTCAACATTAAAAGTAAGTTAATGTGGGGTTTCCCTTCTAACCCTTTGTTAGAATTATTCATTTTAGGTATTAAAAGTCAGATATTGATAGGACAACTGGTTAGCATGAATATTTAGTTAAATTATTAAAGGGTAGGTATATGTGAATGTTTTTTAAAATTCATGTAACAGAGAGAAAGTTTTAATCAATTAAATTGTTAAAAGGGTAGGTATATGTGAATGTTATTTAATAACTGTATTAGATAAAAAAGTTTTGATCAATTAGTTAGATATTTGATGGACAGGTAGCCAGAGGATATTTGTTATTTAATTATTTGATGGATAATCCTTCATATTAGAGTAACTTTCCTTTAGTTTTGTGAATGATAGAATGAGGCATGACAATAGTTCAGGTATAAAATTACCTTAAAAAACAATAGATAGTAGAAGCTTATAAAACTTTAAAAAAATAGAATGAATTATACATGACTTAAGTAATCAAATAAAACGCTACACTCTCAAAAAGGGATTAGTAAAATCTTTAGAACTGTTTTAAAAACATTTGAATGTTTCAAAAATATTTCACAATCGAAGGTGCACGCATGTTGTTGTTGTAAGTTTTCATCTAATGCCTTGAGTATCCAACCAATGAAATTGAGTCAAGTGAAAGAGGGTATTAAGGGTGGAGAGGGTGTTAGGGGTAAAAGGGAGTGCTGGGAGGGTTCCAGAAGGGGGTTAAAAGGGGGTGTTGTTGAACTGACACTAGGTGGCGTTGCAGAAGAGCAGTGAGACGAAAAAGCGTAATAATCATCGAGAGTTAAGAGCAGAGCAGAGCACACACACACACGTCACACGCTTTAAGACACAGTAGCTGCCCCCTGGTGGCACAATCCAGCATCACGCAGCAACTGTCAATCAATCATGCAAGTGGGCGTGGCATTCCAAGTACGAGGAGGTCGTCGGGATCTCCACTCCTTAATTAACTAGAGAGAGAGAGAGAGAGTGTACGTGTAATTTGAGTTATAGTTTTCCAAACTGTGGAAGCATAGTAGTAGTAGTAAGCCAAATCGTTCAGACCACTCACAAACTCTCGCACAGTGGAGGTACCTGCATATTTGTCTGTCTGTGTGGACTTCCTGCAGGGCACCCGGTGGGGTCGCAGCGACTGTCAGGTGGGCGGAGGACCGAAGGATGCAAGGGTTTCGATCTGATCCTGTGCCTCCCGCACGCACGTACGTAAGTTTATGATACATCCACGAAGAAGAGTATGAAAAGACATCTAATCCTAGCACAAAAACAGTGCATATCACACACGACTAGCCAATATCGTAAATGCCACAGAAAAAAAAGATAGATAGAAAAAAAAATTCATCGACCAATCAGATTGAGCCGCCAAAGTGAGATATGCACAACATGGAACTCGTTCTGACCGACCAATCAAAACTGGGTGCTACACAAAAAACTTTGCTTTGTTACGTCTCATCTGCTTACTTGATTGCTTAGTGGTAACCGTATAGTTGGGAATTTTCATCCCATTGTTACGTAGGATTTCAAGTAACTCATAACGGAATGAGGAGATATCTTGTTTTATTTCATTAAGGTCGTCTTCAGTCACGCCATCGTCTTGCGCGCCCCGCTGCTGGGCCATGATGTAGCGCTTGATTAGGTCGCGCATCACCGTCTATCGCGAGAGAGAAAGAAAAGCATATAAATATTTTACAAATCACAAATGAAACATTCTAGGTATTTATTTTTCTATTTGTATAAATATATATATATATATATATATATATATATATATATATATATATATATATATATATATATATATATATATATATATATATATATATATTGTAATTAAAGGAAAGACCAATTAATCTCAACTAAATTGTAATAAAAAATTAAGCTAATGTTCACACTTTTAGATACACAACAAAACAAATTAAAATCTATTTTTTTGTTGGCATATTTTAACGAAATCTTATTATTTCACGTAATTTGTTTTCCACCTTGAACTCTTCCTCTAGAATTCCCTTGCAATCTTTTACCTCCTTTTGAAAATCTACTTATAACATACGCCTCTGAAAAAGTCTTAACCCTTATGCTGCTCAGGTGGCTAATTTGGTCAATACAAAATGACGCAAAAATGCTGTAAAATGACTGAAACCCTGGCATATGGGCACTTATCTGAGAGTACTCAGTGATAGCTATCCAAAAATAACACAGTATTCAATACTCCATCAATCTAGCTGTTAATGGGTTAAAAGTAGAGTTAAAGCTTAAATCTTACCTGATATCGGGCTTCTCTCTCGTTCACTTTCTTGACCAGCTTCTATAAGAAAGTCAAGTAGAGGTATAAAACCCGTTAAATCAGAGTTCCGCTAGAAACTGTCGTCGATATTTATGCTACTTTTGACAATAATTAGGGAATTTAAAGAATGGTTTGAAGTAGTTCCCATTGCCAACAATACAGTCTCGCTTGTTTGTATTGTTTGCAATTGTTGGCAGTGAATGAATTTTACAATGGAAACTATTGAGCAAAATCAACATTTTGCGGAGTTGGGACAAAAAGTATCTTTATACATACACGTAGTAGTGCTCCAAAGAGGTTTGCCAAGTTTGGATGGCAAACTCGAACGCTTTGTCTCAAAAAAGTGGGAAAAGCGGTTGCCAAACTCGAGTCAGACAGACTATAGTATTATTACATGTGCTAGTACTAATACTAGCAAAATTATTATCAATACAATAGAGGATATATGAAATAATATTATGCATAGTAAATATACATAATGTACTACAATAGACCGTTTATATAAGGGCTACTATATGGTTGCAAAGGTTTGGTGCTCCTGAAAAAATGAAATGAAAATGAAATGAAAATGAAATGAAAATGAAATGAAAATGAAATGAAAATGAAATGAAATGTAATGAAAATGAAATGAAAATGAAATGAAATGAAAATGAAATGAAATGAAATGAAATGAAATGAAATGAAATGAAATGAAATGAAATGAAATGAAATGAAATGAAATGAAATGAAATGAAATGAAATGAAATGAAAATGAAAATCAAATGAATGGTTTAACCCATTCCTGCATAAGAATACTCCTTGGAAATTGTCATCTGGAACAATGAACATTTTGAAAATAACTTAGGAATAAAGCGTGTCATGAAGTAAAAAGATATTTGAAGGAGATTTCTTCATTAATCTAAATTGCACAATTTTCGTTCAAACATTTTCTAAAAAAGTGCTTTTTTTAAAGAAAAAAATCACTTAAATAATTAGGCCTTTTTTGGCTGCCAGGCATAAATGCATTAAAAAACGAACAGGCTTGTCTAGAGTCGTGGAAATATTGATATAGTGGTGAAGGAACTATTATGCAATATCTTAACCCTTATGATGCTGGTTACTAATTTCGATAGTACAAAATGATGCA
The DNA here is from genome assembly GCA_963942565.1 of Maea johnstoni. Classification (NCBI taxonomy): domain Eukaryota; kingdom Metazoa; phylum Annelida; class Polychaeta; order Spionida; family Magelonidae; genus Maea; species Maea johnstoni. The sequence continues at coordinate 16,219,855 of OZ012690.1, forward strand.
AAAGCCTGAAAAATGACTGAAACCCTGGCAAATGGGTACTCATCTGAGAGTGCTCAGCGAGAGCTTTCCAATGAATACCAACTTGACAGGGTTCAGATGGTTTTCAAGAATATTTGCGTCCTTGTGCTTTAGACAACAGTAGTCTCAGCATTGGAAGGGTTAACCCATTCCTTTTTAAGAGTTCCTCTAGAAACTGTCTTCTGGATCTATTTCACTATTTACAATAACTTGGGAATTAGGAATGATCTTACAAAACATTGGAAGGGGAGTTGCTCAGAGAGAGTTCTGATCAACATTTCTTCATCAACTATTTTCCAAAATATGCTTTCGTATGAACTGTTATTAGGCTGAAATTGAAATATACGGCTACTTCGGACATGTTGAGCATTAATGAGTTAGTATTTCATATGAATACATTTTTTTTTCAATTTCAAAAATACACAAAATTACAAAATCCTAAATTTTTAAATTAATCTTCAAAACTCACGCGAATACTCTGCCATTTACTACGCCTCTGCCGCTTGCTACAGGAGCAAATCTTGTTCTTGATCCAACGCAGGATATAAAAAAGTGTCTTTGGGGTAGGAATGATATTGAAGGGGGCCGGCACAGTTCCACCCTCCGCAAAGTAACTCATCCAGAGCTTCGAGCGCGCAAACTTCCACTCCGAATCAGCGTCATCCTAAAATAAAGGAAAAATAACTTAAAGTAAAATCCTTCCCTCTAACAATGATGAATTTCTCAAAATATTTATGTTAGGTCAATCAATTTGATTCAGTGTCTTAAATTTCTTTAGCCATCTGTAGAAGTGTCCATTTCAAAAGGGCCTACCCTGATGGCCGCGTGGTCTACGGCTTTGCCACTGACTGCTACCTGTCTCTCACAACTGGCCTGGTTCAAATCCCATCCGGGTATATGGTTGTTCATGCGTGATTTCAAAGAAAATTTAGGTCCAACATATTCATGTGACATATCAAATTGAACCTTGAATTGAGCACAACATTATAATAGCCAATTGTTTAATTTCTTTTTACTTAATGCAGGGGGTCTTTTAGATTGTGGGACGTGCAAGGTGTTCTAGGTTTATGTTAACACAAATGCATATATGCTAGCTACTGGTGGCTACTTTGGCCAATACAAAATGATACAAAAATCCTGAAAAAGCATTGAAACCCTGGCACATAGGTACTCATCTGAGTACTCAGAAAGAGCTTTCCAATGAATACCAACATGACAGGGTTTAATTAATTGTAAAAAACATTTTTGCATCCTTGACTTCACTGCTTTGGGCGAAAGTAGCCTCAGCATTGGAAGGGTTAAGTTTTTCCTGCCTACCGTAGATTCTCGGAAATTAAGACCACCCTAGGAATTTGGGCGAGTATGATTATTTTGCAAAATATCTTATCGGAAATCTGGTCAACCCTTGGTCTATCGCCAGTTGCTATTTCACAATATCTGGCCTTAGCTGTATAAATATTGCTGATACAAAATCCAGGAATTGCCACACAAATATGGACCTAGCTGTAAATCTTGTTGATACAAAATCAAAGGCCTCCCGGAACCCATAAAAATCGTAATTATTTAAAAGTGTCCCAAATTACTGAGAATTTACGGTATCATATTCTTCCGGTTAAGCGCACGATGGGAATAAGAGGTTGGGAAATTTTTCTGAAGTAGGGGTATTGACGATCTTCCGTTTAACCGCTTATCTCAATGATTGCCGATCGGAGAGCATTGGCCGTTATTGCGCCTTTGCGCTCTGGCTGTTTAGTTAGCTTAGACGTTTGTAGCTACAATCGCACACGTGAGATCGTTATTTGGTCAATAGTACGACCATGCGGCGAATATGAACAGTGAGAGTGCGAAGGATCTGCTAAAATTGCGGAATTAAGCGCTGGTTTGCAGACACGGCAAGAGGAAAGGTATGTAATTTTGCTTTTCTTACTTCTTCTGGGGGGAAGTTTTACGAGTTTTTCATCACATTTGCGCTGGTCATCACCCTCTAACCGTGAAAAATAGGCCCTGTGCGCTTATTTGGGCATGTGCGCTTAATCGGAAGAATACGGTATATTATTACTTACGGAGATGAGCTGGTAGGAGTTACTAAGCATAGCAATAAGCATGTTGAGCAGGACGATGATGGTGATGTAGTTGTAGGTGCCGAACATAAGTTTGCCGATCAGCTGCGTAAAGTGGTGCTTCTCCTTCAGCTCAAACGTGTCCAGATCCACCAGACCGTACAGCGCGAAATACATCGTCTGGATGATCTCAAACAGACTGAAAAATATTAAAATGTATAAATAATAATAATAATAATAATAATAATAATAATAATAATAATAATAATAATAATAATAATATTGTCACTTGATATTGCACCCTTTCCATATAAACATGCTTAAAGGCACATTACATTCCATTGTCAAAGGTGTTGATATCCACATAGTTAATTGATATATATAGATCTTTTAACAGATGTGTTTTCAGTTGACGTTTGAAGTTTGCCACACTCCCAGCTGCCCGAATATTACTTGGGAGCTGATACCATAGTTTTGGGGCACAGGCACTAAAGGATCTGTCACTAAATGATAAGTAATAAATCTTAGTTCATATTTATATACATAGAATGTAGAATACATTGCCTGTATAATCAAAAACAAGTTTATTCATATACAATAATCAATAAAATATTTGTCAATTTGGTGCGTTGATTTGATCGAATCGCTTAGGATAGAAAAGACTCAAATAAAACCTATATATAGCATTGTAGCACTTATTTGTAAAGCACAATACATCAGGCATAGTTGTGATTTTTTCCTCTGGAAGATTCTCAGTCTGGCGAACAACACGAGGGAACTTCAGGGAAGTACTATGGCACATCAGTTAAGTAGGGGCCGGGAAGTTTTAAAGACCGGATCAATATTTTGGGATTTTTACCACTCCGGTTTATATATCAGCACCTGAAATATGTCGATCCATCAATCCGGACTGTAACAATGACAGCACTAGTAATTTGTATTTTGAGTGGCAGCATGAAATAGGTTTTTAGGTTTTGAATTACTCACTTTCCAAGTGATTTGTATACTGTGTCGTAGCATAAACTAGTCTCTTCTAAAGGTTAAGGGGAAGTACCTAAGTATTTTCTTAAAGTATGAATGATTTATTTTTTAAAGTAACTCGTATTTTATGACTTCCTTACCTTTCAAGTGCTTAGTATTTTGTGACTGTCTTACTATTTAAGTGCTTAATATTTTGTGAATTCCTTTTTATTTAACCCTTTTGCTTCTGGTTGCTAATTTGGTCAACATGAAATGATGACAAAAAGCTGAGAAATGATTATAACAATGGCAAATGGGTACTCGTCTGAGAGTACTCAGTGAGAGCTTTCCAATGAATACCAACACAACATGGTTACGATGTTTTTCATAATTTTTTGCGTTTTTGTGCATTGGACGAAAGTAACCTCAGCATCAGAAGGGTTAAGCAATTTGCATTTTGTGATTTCCTTCCTTTTCAAGTGCTTTGTATTTTGTGATTTATTTTCAACTTTGCAAAATGCTGTTTTTTATTTGCTTAATTTTTGAGCTATTAGTATTTTGTGACTTCCTTACTTATTAAGTGCTTATCATTTTTAGAATTCCTTACTTTTTAAGTGCTTACAATTACTAGAATTCCTTACTTTTTAAGTGCTTATCATTTTTAGAATTCCTTACTTTTTAAGTGCTTATCATTTTGGTAATTCCTTACTTTTTAAGTGCTCATCATTATTAGAATTCCTTACTTTTTAAGTGATTAATAATTTGAGAATTCCTTACTTTTTAAGTGCTTATCATTTTGAGAATTCCTTACTTTTTAAGTGCTTATAATTTTGAAAATTCCTTACCTTTTGAGTGCATATTACTTTCAGAATTCCTTACTTTTTAAGTGCTTATCATTTTGAGAGTTCCTAACTTTTTAAGTGCTTATCATTTTGATAATTCCTTACTTTTTAAGTGCTTTTCATTTTGAGGATTCCTTACTTTTTAACTGCTTCACATTTTGTGACGCTTTTTTTTCAAATTCGCAAAATGCTGATTTTTATTTGCTTACTTTTTGATCGCTTAGTATTTTGTGACTTGCATACTTTTAAGTGCTTTGTATTTTGTGAATTCCTGATTTTTCTGAGCATTTTGTAATTTATGAATTCCTGATTTTTTTAAGTAATTTGTATTTTGTGACTAAAAATCCTTCCTTTTTAAGAGCTTATCATTTTGAGAATTCCTTACTTTTTAAGTGATTATCATTTTGAGAACTACTTACTTTTTAAGTGCTTTGTATTTTGTGTCGCAGCGAGGATCGGGCTCCGGCTCGGCCTTGCATTCCTCGTCTCTGCGCATTGCATAGTACCAGTAGAGCTGATTCACGCCGCACGAAAACGCAAAAACCACCAAGCAATATACAAACGCCCACTTCATGATGTCCACCACCATACGCCCCAGCGAGATCTGCAGGGGCCCCAGGTGGGGGTTGACGGTGAAGATATAAACAAGCTTAAGGCTACTGAAGATGTTGGCGGCAGCGAAGAGGCATTCGGCGATGAGATTTGGGTCGTAGGCGTCCCAATCTTTGCGCGGTAGCATCGCCGTAGGTTTACCCTCTGCTTTCTCCTTCTCCACCTGAAAAAACAGCACAAAGTACAATGAATGAATAAGTATTCAAAGGCACATCAACGCACAATGGTCGTTTAGTGCTACAAAATATATTACCAAAAAGTGGTCCTTTGTTATTGTTAAAGATTAGAGAAGAAAATGAGGGAGAGTAAGAGCAGAGCCTTAAGATCCAATGAGAACCAAGGGACATTTTAGGTGCAGGGTATCCATAGACAGATCCACACACCCCCCTTCTTTTATAAGGCGAGCAGGGTGCCCACCAGCTTTAAGAGGGTTCCCTGGGATGTGCAGCCAAAAAGGTAGAAAATAACATAAAGGGGTTAATCTGGACTCTTTATTTTGACCATAATGCCCTCACCAAAAGTGGCTAAGACTTCCCAGTAAATAAATATTAACCCTCCCAATGCTGAGGCTATTTTCGTACAAAGCACAATTGCAAGGACGCAAAGATTTTTGAAAAAAAAAAACAACAACAAAAAAAACCCATCTGAACCCTCTCATGTTGGTATTCATTGGATAGCTCTCGCTAATTACCCTCAGATGAGTACCCATGTGCCTGGGTTTCTGTCATTTTTCAGGTTTTTTGCATGATTTTGTATTGGCCAAATTAGCCACCAGCAGCATAAGGGTTAAGTTGTTCCTGCCAATATTATTTTGGTCTATTAGTAAGGTGTTACTTACTGTGATATATGCGATGACCCTGAGAGTTACTGTTGCAATGTATAGAGAGTTGGTTGCAAAGTCTAGAATGTTCCACATATCATGTATATACTCATTCGCTCCCTCGTCCCATATCTGTTTAATCTCCTGCCAGACAAAACCTGAAACAAAAACGTTTTCAAAATAAAGATAAATATCCAATCAGGGCTCCAAATTAGCTGGAGCCGGGAGCCCACGGCTCCTCTGAATTCTCCTGCGGCTCCCTGATATTTCTGCCCAGGAGCCCCAAGTTGCCAACTTAGGCCTAAAATAAAAAAGTTTTTGTTTCCGATAACCATGCTAAAAAAAATAGGTAGCGTAGGTAGGAAATTACTTTTTTTTGCTTTTTTTATTTGCCAGGATAATACCAGGTGGTATTTTGGTGATAAGTATCCATTTGCTTGTAGTAGAATGAAGCTAGGCCTGAAGCTTTAGGATTATAGATGCTCTAAGATGCATTCTCAGCCTTATCTGAGGCCAAAATGAGCGGTTTGTACGTATTTTTTCATGTTTTATTTATTGACTTTGGGGAAAACATAAAAAAACTTTAGCATCTGCAAAAATTACGAATAAAAATAAATTAGGGTCAGGTTACCGGAAACAAACACTTTTTTAGGCCTTAATTTTGAACATAACTCATCAAAAAAAGTAATATTTGAAAAAAACACACAATACAATGAAGAGGGATAATTAAACCAACTTTTTTTATTCCTTAAGTCTAAAAAAATCTTTATTATATACTGTATAACGCATATTAAATAATGCACTCAGCATGTAGCTGCCTTTAATATGCAGTTTTATAATTGTGTACTGGTTTTGAATGATGAACTATCATTTCAGCTATTGTACGATACTTAAGCATTAAGGGATCGGATGTCCAAATAATCATGCACAGTTTAATAAATATGGACTCCAGGGGTGTTCAAAGTATGCATTAATCAAACTGCCGCAATATTAACCTGGTAAATATAGTAGATATTTTTGCATAATTGTGTCATATCATGTGACATACTCCAGATATTAACCACTAAATAGCTTAGATGAATAAAAGAATGGATATGTAGTGAGAGACCAATTACTATATAATTATGCATTATGGTGAAAACAGCTGGCTATCCCTGAATCTGGCCTCAGTGTGACATTACAGAGAGACACAGACCAGTGAGGAGTCTTGTATTGTTTTATACATTAAAACAGAGAAAGATGCGCACTAACATGTGCAGAACGTAACTTTTGGGCTTTTTACCTGCCGCAGCTTGGTTATTTAGGTAGAACGGCTGGTTTCATATCCACTTGTTTTATTCATCTAAGCAAATAGGTAACTACCAAATGACCTACCGGCTACATATGCCAATATCATCCATTCAATACTTGACGGTGGGGCCCCTCGGACCTCTTTGGCCATTTTTGGCCCTCCATTGAAGGTAAAAACAGACTCTATCCTCTGAGAGGCCAGAATAAGAAGTACTAAAAAGACAGCAATGTTACAATGCAGTGAGAAAACAATGAGCCGTTACAGATAATGATTAGTGTTATCATTTTTATCATCATCATCATCATTATAGATTATTTTTTTAAATATTGTTATTGTTATAATTATCATTATTGCTATTATTATTATTATTATTATTATTATCATTATTATTACTATTATTATTATTATTATTATTATTATTACTATTATTACTATTATCACTATTTTCCTTCATATTATCATTATCATTATCATTTTTATTAGTAGTATCATCATCATCATCATTATTATTTGTAGTATCATCATCATCATCATCATTATTATTATCTGTAAGAAAATATTATTACCATAATTATTGTTATTGATATTATTATTATTATCATTAATTCAATTATTATTGTTATCATTACTATTCCTTTTGTCATTGTTATTATCATTATCGTTATTATTATTATTATTATCAATATTATCATTATTATTATTATTATTATTATTATTATAATCATCATTATTGTTATCATTATTATTATTATTATTATGTCATTATCATTGCGATTATTATTATTTTTATTGTTATTATTATCATTATCATTACTATTCTTTATATTATTATTATTACTATTATCATTATTATTATCATTACTATTATTATTATCCTCATCATTAGTAGTAGTAGTAGTAGTAGTAGTAGTAGTAGTAGTAGTAGTAGTAGCAGCAGCAGTAGTAGTAGTAGTTTAGTAGCAGTAGTATCATTATTATAATCATCATAACAATCATCACTTATTTCTACCACCATTATCATGCATAATCCTCAATACCATTATCAATGCTGCATACCTGCATAAGAGTACATTACATACTTACATAGAAAGAACATGTAGGATGAACTGTGTGAGATGAATTTGATGAAAGGTTTTCGCGTCAGCTGGCCGAGGAAACTGGTGGGTGCGATGATGTAGATGATGGCCAGGATAGGAAAGGTTGTGCACAGGACGACGGTCAGGAGAAACTTGAAGATGACGTGGCGTCTTCGGAAACCGGGCAGACCCTCGTACCAAAGAGAGGCTAATAACTGCTGGCAGTTCGGATGGGCCACAAACTGGAAAAAATAACGAAAATGATATCATAGAATGCTGAATTGGTAATATGGCAATCAGGAAAGTAATAACTGGCACTTGAATTGATCTGGAAAATGGCTTTGCTACAAAACAATGTGCTCCACCGGGAATTTTTTGCCAATTAAAATGGCAGTTTTCTTCATTTTTGTTGAAAACTGAGCCCAATGCAGCAATTGCATTCTAACAATCCTGCAATTCATTTCTGCATCTTTACTTTACCTCCAGAACTGCATTTGAGTCATGTGATCATCTCAACAACAAGGCAACCACTTAACCTTTCCAAATGCTGAGGCTACTTTCGTCCAAGGCACAAGGACACAAAGCTTTTTGAAAACCATTTAAACTATGTCACGATGGTATTCATTGGATAGCTCTTGCTAAATACTCTCACATGAGTACCCATATGCCAGGGTTTCAATAATTTTTCAGGTTTTTTGCTTCATTTTGTTTTGGCCAAATTAGCCACCAGCAGCATAAAGGTAAAAGTATATGGTATGTTAAGCAATCACAGGCAGTTGGAGTTATTAGATATAGGTCCGATATTATTGTCATTATCATGAGTAATCCATTTCCAGAAATTCTATCTCTAGCATGCAAATGGCAATTCTTTCCCAAAGATAATTTTGATCAATTTCGAGTGTCAATTTCCATATGGCCCTCAGGTACTTAAGCTGCAGATAGTTTAGAAAATCTCGGCAGGTGTGCAGACAGAGGTGAACCAAAGGGGAGGAGAGAGGATCAATTATAAAAACATAGTCTAGGGTAAGTTTGTGCTTTTTCATCTTTTTGATCTGAAAACTGATCACCTATGTTAAATGAGATACCCTAGGACCTAAATGTGTGTGTGAGAGAGAGAGAGAGAGAGAGAGAGAGAGAGAGAGAGAGAGAGAGAGAGAGAGAGAGAGAGAGAGAGAGAGAGAGAGAGAGAGAGAGAGAGAGAGAGAGAGAGAGAAAACAATATGTCTATATGCAAGTGAGTTTCATTTTCTTTTTATCAAATCCAGAGAGAGAGAGAGTACAATATATCTATATGCAAATGAGTTTCATTTGCTTTTTATTCAAATCCAGAAAGGGAGAGAGAGAGAGAGAGAGAGAGAGAGAGAGAGAGAGAGAGAGAGAGAGAGAGAGAGAGAGAGAGAGAGAGAGAGAGAGAGAGAGAGAGAGAGAGAGAGAGAGAGAGAGAGAAGAGAGAGAGAGAGAGAGAGAGAGAGAGAGAGAGAGAGAGAGAGAGAGAGATATCGAGAGAGAGATGGAGAGAGAGATGGAGAGAGAGAGAGAGAAAACAATATGTCTATATGCAAGTGAGTTTCATTTTCTTTTTATCAAATCCAGAGAGAGAGAGAGTACAATATATCTATATGCAAATGAGTTTCATTTGCTTTTTATCAAATCCAGAAAGGGAGAGAGAGAGAGAGAGAGAGAGAGAGAGAGAGAGAGAGAGAGAGAGAGAGAGAGAGAGAGAGAGAGAGAGAGAGAGAGAGAGAGAGAGAGAAAGGAGAGAGAGTGAGAGAGAGAGAGATTGAAATCGAGATGGAGATGGAGATCGAGAGAGAGAGAAAGTACAATACACCTATATATAATGCATGGGAGAAGAGCATATGTGTACCTGTATTCCCCTACAGGCTATCAATAGCTCCCATTGTGGCGCTCTCACCGCAGCTCATCTTACCAATCACCACAACAACTCAGAAACCCTCACTGTTGACACAATCAGGTCTACCCCCAAACCCTGATCAATACCCCACTATCTTCACGGACGGAACACAAAACCCTGTAATTACCAACCCTCCCCATTGTCACCGCACATCCATACCACTTATCTCGCATTATATCTAAGGCCTGCGCAATTCTCGTGGATACTTATGGTTTTGTTTCGGTACAATGGCGTGACGTCATCCGGGAGGTTGTTGTTAAGGGGTGTGGTCTATTGGAAGTGGTTTCTCCATGTATTTTCCCTCAGACACATATAAGTATGTGCTTAATGCATAGATAGATATATTATCATTACCATGGGTGTGGTACGCTGCATCTTGCATAATGCTACCAGGATCTACTACACTGATTTCTTTTTACCTTTTCACTCAAAAATTTCATTTTTGAAGTGTTAAAATGGGGCAATTCTGTAACCACATTGGATTTTTGACCTTTTCACTCAAAAAAAAATTCACTTTTGAAGTTTTGAAAAAATAAGGAAATTATGTTATTTTTGTAAATAAAATTAAAGAACATTTTTGATACATAATTTAGATGCACGATAATACTATTTAAGTATGCCCTGATGATAGTGATAAAATGATTTTAATCTATATATACCTAAAGATTCTTGTTCACCACATTGAAATACAATGAAATTCCGTTAATTCTGTGATATATTTTTTTTCATAAAATAAACTATTTTGCCTATTGGTACTATTACCTCGATCCCTTTAATAATATTACATTAATTTTGATTTATTCATACCAAAATATTCCTCTATTGGAAGCGTTTCCATCCAATCTGGCTCCTCCGTGTATTTTCCCTCAGACATATAAGTATGTGCTTAATGCCTGGATAGATAGTATCATTATCATGGGTGTGGTATGCTGCATCTTGGATAATGCTAACAGGTATTGTTACATCCCTGCTGATCTACTACACCAATTTTTTTTGACCTTTTTACTCCAAAATTTCATATTTGAAGTGTTGAAATAAGGAAATTCTGAAACTACTACACTGATTTTTTATTTTACCTTTTCACTCCAAAAAAAACACTTTTGAAGTCTCGAAAAAAATTCTATTCGTAACTTAAATGCACAATATTACTGTTTAAGTAAGCCCTGTTGATAATGATAAATTGGTTTTAATCCAAATATACTTGAAGATTCTTGTTTGACATATTGAAATACATTATAATTCCGTTCATTCTGCGATTAGAGTTCATCTGAATTTTCTCATAAAATATTCTTTTAGCCTAATGGTGCTATTTCCTCCCTCATGATAATATCACATTGGTTTTAATCATATTCATACCCAAGTATTCCTCTGTCATGGAATCGCAAAGTGAGTTTCATTTTTTTTTTTTTATCTAATCCAGAGAGAGAGAGAGTAGAGAGAGAGAGAGAGAGAGAGAGAGAGAGAGAGAGAGAGAGAGATGAGAGAGAGAGAGAGAGAGAGAGAGAGATGAGAGAGAGAGAGAGAGAGAGAGAGAGAGAGAGAGAGAGATGAGAGAGAGAGAGAGAGAGAGAGAGAGAGAGAGAGAGAGAGAGGTTATCAAATCAAGTTGTGTGCAAAAAACCACTTGTTGACTAAGCTGACACAATCACCACATCTAATGGCGCAAACAGGAGATTGTAGACTTCTCAACGGTACCATTTAGACAAGTAGCAATAATGCAGAGTGCCTTAATGATAATCACAGCAATCATATACGTAACAAGCAAGGTTACATAAGGTTTTATCCTCACTCAGTGATATTTGTTCTTCTCCAACAGATTCTATTTAGAACATAGCCAGTATAATGCTGTTGGCAGCATTTGCAATAATTGGTTGCCAACACAAAAAACCAATCAACTTTTTCCATGGAGCATCAAGATTTCTTCTTGGGATTGCTAGCTGGGTAATATATGTGATGTATACATATATCAGCTTTTTCCAAATTTGTAATAATATTCACATAGAAAATGTAATTAATCAATCAAAAAACAAATTTAGTCATTTAATGATCAATTAAGTATTCTATTAATTCTTACCTTTTTGTGTTTGCATTTCAGCCTCCTATTCATACTAATTAATTAGTAATAACTATCTAAATTAATAGCTATGAATGATAAAATATAAACTTAATCAAATTCATATTTTTTATTTACTTAATCGATTAATAATTGATAAATCAATACTTAACTGACTAATCCACAGTTCATTTAATAACAGATAGTTCAGTTAGTATTGACTTATCAATATAATCGATTGAAAATTGATTAATCAATTAATTGAATACTTAATCGACTAATCCGTAGTTTCTTAATGATTACTGTAAAACTGGTAATGATTGCGTGATTTTAATTATTGCGTTTTAATGCGAATGCATGAGGACGCAATAATTAAAACACGCATAAATCTGTCCCTTCTGTTTCAGATATCTGACGTCTGGTGGCGTCGCATTAATTAAAACACGCATAAAAGAGAAAATGAAAAAAACGCAATATTTACTACACGCAAACATTACCAGTTTTACAGTATCAAATATCAAAGATCATGTTTACTTTATATCCAATCAATTAAAATTGATTAATCAATTAATTGAATACTTAATCGACTAATCTATAGTTTCGTAATGATTATCAAATATCAAAGTTCATGTTTACTTTATATCCAATCAATTGAAATTGATTAATCAATTGATTGAATACTTAGTTGACTTTATTTAAATACACAGGTCTTACTTTTTTTCTGCTTGTATTTGATGGCCAGTTTAAGGCGCGAGAGGTTCATGCGTTCTCCAGTCTCATTGACCGGTCCACTCGTGTTGTGGTTGAGAACGATTTCCAGTTCCTTGGAGCCGCGCGTCTGATCAAGCAGCGCGACGG
>OZ012690.1:16237359-16287181 GCA_963942565.1 Maea johnstoni
TTACACTAGAGTTTATAGTGCCATGACTTATACAGGTTTTCGGATAAATTTGCATGTCAAACTAAAATTTACTTAAAATCAAACTTCAATCACTAAATTTTTTTAGATTAGAATATAGTGAAATATTTACTATGCAATCTACAATAATACCATTTGCTGTTCCTGACTGCAAGTCTGAGACGTAATTGCCTTAAAGCTAGGGCGTGGCCAATATAAGCACTATCCTGTCACAATGCAATATGGAAAAGCTCTTTAAGAAAACACAATCTTAATGCGGATGGCTATGATTTCATATTGCTTTTTACATCTCTCACATAAAAAAGCCTATGGTGTTAAATTAAAGGTGAGACGTGAAAAAAAAACCTATATCGTGCTGGCACTAGTGTGTGAAGATCTGGTTACATATGTTGCTGAAGGGGCTAACTAGCCTATAGTCTGTCTGACTCGAGTTTTGAAACCACTTTTTCCATTTTTTGGGGACAAAACGTTCGAGTTTGCGATCCAAACTTTGCAAACATCTTAGGAGCACTACTACCTGTATGTATAAACAAACTTTTTGTCTCAACGCCGCAAAATGTTGATTTTGCTCATTAGGTCCCATTGTGAAATTTGCCCATTGCCAAAATTTGCCAACAATACAAACACGTCAGATTTGTATTGTTTTTTAGTATTGTTTAACAACTTTTTAAGGCCTTATTTTCTTTGATACTTGAAGCCTCTGCATACTAGGCTCAAAATCCACCAAATAAAATAAACCTTTTGATTTAGGTTTATATTGCCTTAGGATTTAATTTTCATTTAGGTTTATTGCATCGGTATTTCAGACACAAAAAGGAAACCCCCTAACTATGACAACTGATGGCATAATTGTCAATCATATTGGGGACTCCAAATTGTTATATTTTTCAATTCAGGTTTCGTATAGTACTAATATTACTAATTCTCTAACTGGTTGAAATGGATGCACTATGTGTACTATATAATGTAGAGGATGCAAGCTTTATTACTATCAAATCTAAGACAACTTAACAAGAGTGGTATCGTAAACACACCAGAAAAATACTAAGACATAGAAAAGGAATAATCATGTCCAAACTACTATTTGTACTCTAAAAATCATCTGTGATGCACTGTCCGTTTTCCTGTGATTCTGCAGCATAATTTTCAGCAATGCTGACACTGCATGGAATTATGCCTTATAATTCTATATTTCTATATACATGAATATACAGCATGCTTAAAGGCCACCAATAAATATCCCTTAAAGGTCAAACCGTTATCTCTATACCTTAAAGTATTCTTGTACAGAAACACTTGTCCTAAAGACCTGGGTCCTGTTGCATAAAAAATCTTAAGGTTCTGAATTCCTTTAAGCTTCTTTAAAAAGTCAAGGTTTCCCTTACTTCCTTACTTATAGCCTTAAGATTTTGCTAAAATTAAGCAAAACCTTGGAAGCTTGATTCTTTTCGGGATTTCTTACCTTAATATATCTTTTAAGCAACCAGACCCAGCATTATATATTTATATTAACATATATTTATTTGTATATATATATATTTATATATATATATATATATATATATATATATATATATATATATATATATATATATATATATATATATATATATATATATATATATATATATATAAATATATATATATATAAATATATATGTATATATACATATACATAATTATATATATATATATATATATATATATATATATATATATATATATATATATATATATATATATATATATGAATAAATTATCCTGCCATTACCTAGCCAATAACTAAGTCATGCAGCATGCATTCAGCATTCACAAAGAAAAATCTGAGTAAGCCTAAGTAGCAAAAATACCAACAAAATCCGAAAAACAAATAAAAAAACGAGGATTTTGGAAAAGCGTATTTAGCCTTGCCTCTCCATCGCTATCCACATGTTGCAGAGGCTCTTTATTTTGTTGTTCGCGTAGTCTTTGGATAACCTGCTTAAGCAAGGGCTGATTTTGCAACTGGAAGGCAACCAAAGTGAGGGCTACATATAAAAGTATATACACAACGCAATCTCTATATAAATGCAACCGGCACCACTGTCGTACGTCATGGTCACCATAATGTAACCTTATGCAAATTCAAATTCAACCGACGGTGCATTTTTTTTTTTTTTTGCATTTTTCAGTTCACAATTCACATGCGCAATGTTTCGTTCTAGTTCTGTATTCTGTGCAGGTGCAAATTACATGCTGTCTTGACCTGTTCTTACAAAACAAACTTATTCACGTTCTTACAAAAAAATTGTGTACCATATGCATTGCCCAGTTGCATAAAACACTGTATACGATTTTACGAAATATTTGAAGATGAGCAATGTTGGTTAATGGTTATGTTCTGATTAACATTTCTCCATCAAATATTTTCCTGACTAATGCTTTTGCTGCAAAATTTATTTGGCTGCTTTTTGCCGTTGTCAGTATTAATAGGTTAAACTATATCAAAAGATGTATTTTTCAAAGACAGTGTTACTAGTGTTATTGTTAAGGCTTAGTGTTTTAGGCATTGTAGGGTATGTGTTTATTATATCTCACACTTGGATATTAATTAACAATTAGTGCTTAAGAATTCTGCTACCTAATCAATACATTTAGTTTTTAGTCTTTGTTTACTGAGAGGTATGGGAGGCGATTTATAGGACAATATCAAAGTCATCAAATCTTTAGAATTCAATTCAATTGCAAAACAGCATATTGTGATGAAATAAAGTCCACTAAATCTTTAAGTTTTTGCAGTTTTGGCATTTCTTTTGGCAAATCCTTCACAGATTTAATCTTTTTAGTGTAGCAGTTTAGGGGAGAATATTAGCAACAATTTAGTGAAACGTTGGTTGAAGGAAAAGGGGAAAAATACATAATTCTGTTGAGAGGAAATAGGAAATAAAAGAAGTTTGATTATCAATGGCAATTAAGACTAGGTTGTTAACAGCACTTATTATGTCTATTTCTGTTTAAAATGGTGGCAGCTCCCACATTTTCTTTTAACTTATCTTAATAGGAGATTTTATGAGCCATTGTATCTAGGAATATGTTGAGATTCCCATTTGATGGTATCAATGACGTCAAATTTAGGAAGAGTTTAAATGTGTACACATGTACACATACACGCTGTATGCGTGTACACTAAATGAAATATGTACAGATCGAATAAAGCCTTCTCATTGTGATAAAAAGTGTGTCTATCACCAGATGAATATATTTAAAGTAAAATGTGTACATCTTTGTCAATATAAAAGTGTAATATATGTGCCTATAAAAAGGTGTACACATGTACTGTACACATAATGTCAACCCTAGAATGAAGGTACACATTTTGGAGTAAATGAGCACATCTAAGGGTCTTGTATTAATAGCATCCCAGTACCGAAAGTGGACAGGTGTTTAAACTTGAGATCACCAGATATTAATTAAAAGTTTGTAAGAACATGAATAAGCACAGGAGTAAGAACAAGATAGATTGTGGAATGAAAAAACAGATTTGAATATAGATCAAGTGTCATATTTATGCATTTTTCAAGGCAGCCTGCCGGTAAAATGATAGAGCTAATTAGTAGCTTTATGAAAAGTAATTAAAGATCATGCATTAATCAGTCACCAATACAAAAGTTATTCCAGCCAAGCTAAAAAAAATCAATATTCTAGAACAGAAAAAAACATTTTAAATCATTGATTATTTGCAGGCAGGTTTTATTTATGCTTATTTCAATTGTTATTCTTATGTAATACTTCTACTAATCCTTGCTGAAAAGATTAATCCATTTATTGATGAAACCTCATGGTCGTTGGATCAGCAAATCAACCGGCAGTAAAACAAAGGGCTTTTTGTCCTGCTTGAGGCACGTGAGAAAGTTGCCAGTGACTTGGCGTAAGGCAATACTTTTTCCCAAAGTACACCTATTTCCCCCACCAATAACTACTAGGTATACTGGAAATGTGCAATTTAGATAAACATCGCAAAAAGTGTCATTAAAAACAAAAACAAATCAAATATGAAAGACATTTGTAATTGTATTCTGTAAATTTTATACATTTTTTGAAGAGAATATTCATTTGAATAACTATGTTATCATTAAATGCATTTTTTCACTGCAATTCTTCCACAAAAAATGCTTGATAGCGAAATATTCTGCACGTGAATTAATTTGAATATGATTTTTTTGCCAAATTTTTTAGTAATTGTCAAAGTTAAATCTAGACTTGTCAATTCCTATTGGAGGGGAAAACTGCCATATCAGCGGAAAATCTACTGACCTACCACAATCACTGGCAACTTTATCACTAGCTCAAGATGAAAATGGAAACCAAAGTTTTTCTACCAGAGTAGATTGTGTTGGTGGGGGGGGGGGGGGGGGGCTAAATTTTAATCCATTTTGCCCATATTGTTCCTCGAATAAGGTCTTCTGGATTGTCTGGTTTATACGCAAATCATTTTGAAATAAAGCATGATCAAAGGTATAACAGGGTGTCAGGCATGATTAGCTTTGATCTAATAAAAATTTTGAACATTTCCTAAATGCTATTTATAAAAGGGATATGTTTATGAATTACCCTTATCTGACATTTTCAAGGCAAAAAGGGTTAACGTTTATTGATATACCACTTTTTAACAGTTTTCCTTTTACAAATCCTTTTTCCAAAATGTGATAAAACAATAAATACATTTTGGAATATTTCTGATAAATTACATCCTGACATTGCATTGAGGAATCTATTTACTATAGACTTTTTCGGGGTGAGGGTGGGGGGTTCACGTAGAGGTTCATCGTATAAATGGATTAAGCTGCATGTAGAGTGCCAATATACATATCGAGCAACTGCTTAACGTACTCTAGATTGTTTGCCAACTCTAGCTAGTCTCTATAAGCTAATGTGGTTGTGGAGAGAGCTAGAAAAAAAAATCAGCAGTACCAGCACCAGTATATCCTTAGTGCACCTGGTGCAGCTAAGGATTGTAGCAAAAAGCAATATCTCCAGTGCCATTTTTTTCTACGATATCATCTCGTTTTTGCCTTATAATGTCTTTGTACGGAAATTCATGAAAATTGTGCCATTTTCTCTCTCGAATACCATATAATCTTTGCTTAAGAATGATGTCTTTTTTCTTAAATTTCTTCGCATTTTTGTTTACCCTAATCCCTTATGCTGCTGCTGGCTAATTTAGCCTTTACGAAAGTATGCAAAAAACTAAAAAAATGACTGAAACCCTGGCAAATGGGTACTCATCTTAGAGAACTCAGTGAGAGCTATCCATTGAATACCAACATGCCAGGGTTTAGATGGTTTGCAAAAATCTTTGCATTCTTGTGCGTTGGACGAAAGTAGCCTCAGCATTTGAAGGGTTGAGGATGATGTTTTGGGGTCTTTTAAGGACCCGGCTAATATAATTAGATAAAGTAGAGGTTTGGGGATACTGTGTAATTTCCTCTCTTATATTGCATTAGTTTTGCCTCGAGAATGCGGTCCTTTAGTGTCTTTTAAGGACAGACCGATAAAAATGCTTTTAAGAGAAGATTTCTGGAAATAATGCCATTTCTCAGAAATATCATCTTATCGTTGCCTTATGAATGACGTCTTTGTGTCTTTTGCAGACACAACAATAGTTTTACTGTCTCCCAATCAGTTAATATTTTTTGTTTCAGGAAAATAGAGTTCTACCAATGAGAAAAAATTCGTAAAAATTTAAATTGCTTTTTTGATTGCTTGAATGGGTGTGATAGGCCTTTTTAAACTTTCTTAGAATAGAATTTAAAATCCACTGAAGATGATCATAGCAAAGTTACAAATTGTATATGAACTTCAAACAAGACAATACCCAATTCTTGGGGTACATAGGATGTTTGAACTATTTTTCACATTTTTAAGTGAAAACAGATTTGACTTGCATCAACAAGATTGTTGATTTAATTTAGTCTCGAGAAAATTGTTTTACCAATTGGTCATCTCTTTTGATGTGATGTGATATCAGAATATTAGACGAAAATTGTTTTAAATATGGTATGTTCGGAATGTGTTAGTTACAACTGCAACAAAAACACCTAAGTGTCATATATCACAAGTATGCAGTACAAAGTGTCGTAATTTACAAAAATTATGTGCATGTAAGTCAGTCCAGGCAAGGTACTCTCGAAGATTAATGGTACAATTATTGCGCTTAAGTACAAAGACAAAATGGCACCGCTTTTGCTGGGAACGAAGGTGAAACCCAATAAAAATGATCTCCAACCACCTATTTCTAGCAAATCAACCTATCAAATGTCTAACTACTATTCAAGGATCTGATTGGCCGATACAAGTCATGTGATCAGACATGCTAAGAGGTCAAGGTCATAGACTTACAGAGGAACTAGAGGCACTAGATCGTGTTCTTGGGGCCTGAAATAAGACAGCAAGGAAGGTGAACAGAGAACAGGTGATACGCCCACACAATTCTGCACGAAGGAACAAAAAGAGACCAACATTTAGCTCTTCCCTCTTTTAGTAAAAGAGGGGGTTTATCATATAAAAGGAAATCACCATTGTTGTGTTGAAAATTACAAGCTAAATAGTAGTAAAGCAACAAAATAATAGGCAAATTAGTGAAAGGTATATGTATATATATATATATATATATATATATATATATATATATATATATATATATATATATATATATATATATATATATATATATATATATATATATATATATATATATATATAATTAAAAGACACAAACATATGCATTTTAATTAAAAAGCTTAATAGGGTTGGAACGCAAGGCCATATAATTCAATATTGGCATGAAACATTTGCAGGTGTTTTTGGTGAAATCAGTTCAAGCTTCAAATAAGTAAGGTCAGGTTTACTTGGGTAGATAAAAAATAAATTAAGGCTTTCACATCAAAAAAAGGAATGAAATAATCACATTTTCCTCTTTTTCCTAAGATAGGCTGAGTTATTTTTGCAATCATTCATATTTTGTTAGGTCTTGCAAAGTTTTTCTTACAGCTTTTCACCAATATTTTGAAACCATCCAAAATGTGCGTATTTGCAAGAAAGAATATTCATACAAGCAAATTTCTACTTTTTCTTTTTCTCAATAAATAGAGATTGCTCTAAACAAGCAATACCTCAAAAGGCACATGCATACATTTTCTCAATATTTCCTGCCTGCTAGTCATTGGCATTTAGATAAGAAAATGTAGCAAATGTTAGCTGAAACTGAGAAGACAGTGCATTAGAAGGGTGTCACAGGTATAATAATATATAAGACATAGGTTAGATGTATCAGGACATAAGGTATGATAATACAGAGAAGAACGTATCCCATTCACACCAAAACTGCACACGGAAATTAATTATTTAACCTACCCTCGCATCAAGTTAACAAATTGACAGATAAAATGCTAATTTACAAAAAAAAATTGGCAAATTTCAAGAAAAAATTTGAATCAATATTATGTCTTACCATTTCTTAAGGTATATTCCTTCAAATATATTTCCGTTATTTTCATATTTTTAAAATTCTTAAAATCAATTGTCAGATTACTGGGAAGTTTGGGCTTAAAGGGTTAAAAATTGAGCTGATATCTTCTACAAGTAATGGGCTGATTAATTTTGGATCAGTTGGTCCGTGTAACATTTCAATTTTGTTGCGATAAATCAGTAGCGCTTTGGAGGTACAAGACCAGACTCCAAGCCTAGGCAATCTTCAAGTAAATGTTTGAAGTTATCAATAGTTAATTATGTCAGGCAGTTTGACACAACTGAGCATACAGACTCAGGAGTACTAAATCTGTGTTTAACCCTTATGCTGATGGTGGCTAATTTGGCTAATAGAAAATGATGCAAAAATCCTGAAAATTACTGAAACCCTGGCATATGGGTACTCATCTGAGAGTACTCAACGAGCGCTATCTACTGAATACCAAGATGACAGGGTTTAGAGGGTTTTCAAAAACCTTTGCGTCCTTGTTCTTTGGGTGAAAATAGACTCAGCATTGGAAGGGTTCACTCACCATTATTCATGGTGTTCCTTCAGAGTGTACATAACCAAATATTGACAAATTATCTTTGCATAAGGATTTCATGTTTTTCATGAGAGTGAGTGAGAAGCAAGAGGTAATAAATCACTCAGAAATAAAGATAAAATATCCCTCAACTTTTGAGAACCAAATCACAATTAATTGATTGGAATAAGATCAATTAATAAATCTCATATATATTATAGCATGTTTCTTGTATTTTATGAACCAAGCAAAACAGTGAAACGATCCAAAGGCTGCATATGAAAATTATTAATACAAGATAAATTAGTTAGTTATTTTAAGAACAATTATTGGTTAATCGTTCAGACCGCAATGTTAGGTTAATAAAAAAAGTTAATAAACAAAGATTGCACGTCTGTTATCCAAATTCAATATGGTTTCTCTATATAATAGAAGTTATGCTAGAGATTTTGTGGAAAGTAGTATTGTTTTTCTCTAAATCAGAGAAAAAATATTTTTGACAAAAGGAGTTGTTTTTGCTTGTAGGTGGGAAAGGGTTATTGACCCCCCACTGAGTCATATATTATACCCCAATTTATTTCCTAGTACATTTAGGTGTGAAAGAGAGGATCCTTGCCGTAGTAAAACATATAGATATTGTTTGTGAGAATTAAATCCAAGTAGGAAGAAGTAGTACATTTATACAGGTACAGAAGGTATGGCCATACATAGACTAGACAAATATATAATCATATATACTATATATGTATATATATATATATAT
This sequence comes from Maea johnstoni, assembly GCA_963942565.1. NCBI lineage: Eukaryota > Metazoa > Annelida > Polychaeta > Spionida > Magelonidae > Maea > Maea johnstoni. The sequence goes on from OZ012690.1 coordinate 16,246,171, forward strand.
ATATATATATATATATATATATATATATATATATATATATATATATATATATATATATATATATATATATATATATATATATATATTTCTTTTTTGAAAAAATATTCATTAACCCATTCATGCCTGTAGCAGCCATAAGTGCCTGACTATTTTGGTGAAATCTCTCAAAGTGAACCAAAATTAAGAAAATAATTGATGGAGAGTTGTACATAACTAACTCTCTCTACAACTCTCCTTCAATGTTTTCACAATTCAATCATTCCAAAATTACAGTTGAAAAAGTACAGACAACACTCGTCAAGTATTTTTCCAGGCATAAAAGGGCTAATCAAGGTAAAAATCTTTAGAATTCTGTTCTTCCTGCTCATCTTATGAGCAAGGTATAGCCATATAAATGTATGGTATAGCCATATGAAATATGTTGCCCCAAAAGATTTACAATGGAACCTATCACCTCCATAATAAAGATAATGAAGTGTTATGTGAAAGGTAAGAGGATTTAAGATATAAAGTGAAAGGTTTCCTCAATCTGACTATATAGGAGAACCTATGTCTCTTCCCTTGTAGGACTATTAGTTGCACAAAAAAGCATTAAATTAAATTCAAACTTAAAACATAAATGTTGTTTGTGGCAATAATTCTTTTCAGCCATGACAGCTAGAACAAATTTAGTTGTCCTATCTTGATAGCAATACCCTTTTGTGCAAACAGTCTCCATAATTATAAAACCATCAAGAGACAGATGGCTGATGCACAACTGTGTACATATCATTCCTATATTTCCATAGGGGTAAGCTATAAAGAATGTAGCTTTAAGAAGAAATACCCAAAAGTAAAAAATGGATCTTTAAAAAATAATAATTCTGAAAATAAAACAAAATATTTTTTTCCAAATCTTATTACTCCCAGCAATAAGATTTGAATGATTCATTTTTACAGAAGTCTGTAAGAAATTGAGGTGAAAATGTCTGAAACAAAACATTTGAACAAATATATCTGACAGTAATGACATTAAATTCATACGTCAATCATAACAACAACCAACTCTGTTCCAATGTAAACTAATTTAGTGTGGACTCATCCTAAAATTGCACCTTGATCAATTGGACAAACTATTTTGAGCTACTTATGTGTTTTAATCAATTATATTCACTTTTATGGTCTAAATTCAAGAAAAGAAGATCAACTTAGAAGGGACTAGGAAACTGATACACATGCACTCGTTATGTGTTCCAAACAATTTTGAAACTCCGCAAAACTTTATTGGACAAATTTTGGATCATGCATCTAGATTTTGTTTATCCTCAGCTTTTCTGTCATATTTAGGAAAGGCTCCAATCCTGGCTGTGAAAAAGTTACCAGTGACTTAGGGCTGTTGGCCAAATTTTAGATCATGCACAATGTTTCCAAACTTGAACTTGTTGGTTGTTGTGATTGACGTATGACAATGTTTCTTCACGTAACAGATATCTTACCATCAGGTCTTTTTTGTTGCTACCGTTCTGTTCTTGGTGCTTGAGCAATAATTCCACGGCTTCCACGTTTTCCTCGTTAATGGCGTGGAGAAGCGAGTCGCCCACTTCCACGTTAAACGTCAGGAGCAACTGGATAATCTCCAGATTCTCATTCTCGATCGCGATCAGCAACGCCGAGCGTCCCAGCGGATCGACACAGTTAATATTCACGTTAAAGTAGATTTGCGATTCTTCGAGGCATTTTCGCACGGATGCCATGTCCCCCCGCTCGACGGCGAGGAGGTATTGTTTTTCGTCGTTATTTAGATCCATTTCTTTGCGGATTACGCCCATGCCAAGCGTGTCACCATCGGAACCCTCCAGCCCCAGCTCGTCCATGAGCTTCTGCGGGTTCATCTTGCTGTCCTTGTAGCGCTTGTACACCTTGTCCATCTTGTCCGAATCCTGGAAAAACACAAAGACACATTCGTAAATAATAATGACAAATATAATCATGATTTCAATTCAAATTGAATTTTGTATATCTGCATGCAACATAACCATATTCCCCATTGCAAGTTACAAGTAAATTGGGCAAAAAACGGCAATTGGGCAAGCAGAACAAGACCTTAACTTGCCCCAATCAGCAAGTAATGTTTTGGGTATAGTCCTCCCAATGTAACTCACCTTTGTTTAACAGAGTAGCGGGGCAAGTGGAAGTGCCGGCAGGGCAAGTAAACTTTAGGAGGAGCTTGCCCTGCTCGGCAAGTAATGTTTGGAACCTATGTTGCACCCTGTTTATCATCACCTTTTCTGTCATGTTTAGGATAGGTTCAAATCCCGGCTGGGGCAGGTGAGAAAGGTGTCAGTGACTTTTTTTTTATTCTCATATTTTTTTGTTTGTACATGTATGGAAGGATACTTTTTTCATGCAAGATGTGTATTTTTCTTGATGATGAAGGTTTTTCATTTCACACTTTACTGCCAGTGACTTGGGGTTAGGCGGTGGTTTTCGGTGGATACTCCGGTTTCCTCCATAGAGTGCTGTTGTGATAAGGATAATTTTTCTGCTAAACAGTAATATGTGAATATTCAACTGGGCGCTGAGCGTAATTTGTTGAGACGAAAGCTGGGTTGTGTAAGTGGTCGTGAACTAGCTGTATCAGTTGTGTGCATGATAACAGGTCCCATTGGAGGGGGGTATTAATCAGACAGGTTTATAATTAGCCTATTATCCCCCCTGCCTCAATATTCTTAGCCACACTCAACATGGTGTGAAGGGAGTCATTGTGTGAGTAACAGTGTCAATCAACACATAAGGCGCAGCAAAATGAAGGATTCAGAAATCGGGAAATTGACGTGCAAGAAACCTTCAGAATTTTTGATGACATAATGTAGTGAATGAGTGTTAACAAACATGCCAGAGGGCCTCAGGGAAGATCCTTATCATTGGACTGAGTTACCCTCTTTAAATAAAGATTATTATTATTACTTCTACTATTATTATTATTATTATTATTATTATTATTATTATTATTATTATTATTATTATTATCATTATTATTATTATTATTTTTATTATTATTATTATTATTATTACTATTATTTTTATTATTATTATTATTATTATTATTATTATTATTATTATTATTATTATCGTTATTATTATTATTAAACGAGGCACAGTGGCTCATTAGGGTTAGTTGCCCAGATAATCTACTAGCTTACTCAAATCTCTGTCAGCCCTATATTAGCATACAAAATATTAGACAGTCAAATACACAATCATTATTGCCACCATTTCCAAATATATTTGAGACCTACCAAAACATTATTGGTTTTTTCTTAGCTTTATCCTAGGAATTCCAAGGTATGAATTCCCAACTTCACTTGGTCTGAGAAGTAAAGTAAGTGAATGTGACAGTTGAAATAATTAAAATACTTTTGGAGCAGAAATAAGTTTGGAGGAAAGAGTCAACCAAAACCACTGTTAAAAACGTTTGATATCATATTTATTCATTTAGTGGTAATAATATAATCCTAATTAGTTTTTCTCTTTCTTTGTATGAACTCATTATCAAATACCGCAAATGGAACCTTCATGACAGGATATGGTCACACAGAATTTTTAAAGTCACTTGTTACAACTTACAACCCTCAAGAGCTAAAACTCCTATATTAAGCTACACGCCAGAGTATCGTATACTTCCTATTAACTAAATATACCACTTTCTTGTAGTCATTTCTATTAAAACCGCTTTTATACTCAATTTTCTGCTGCAAGTGGAAATCTGTATGGCTGTCACATCTAGCGTCAACACTCCATCCTACACTGCTACTAGCTGGCTGCATTTGACCCATATAGATAAGGACCTGCACGCCAGTGCCGGCCAGGTGGGTAGCGTTCTCTAGGGAGTGCGAATGACAGGAAGCACGACTGTATCCAGTGTGCGATCGTCCTGAAGACTCCACTAGTGGAGTGTCCAGGACGACTGGCACTGTGGCCACATCCTGTAATGTTTAAGATACTCCTACCTGAACCTTTTACTGCAACACATTCAAGGTTACACTTTCACAAGATTAGAACAGGTTCCATCAGCAAGACCACTTATCCCATATACATTTGCCTAATGCAGAACTGCAGTAAAATCCCGTTATTGACCAAACACTCTCTTTTTTCTATGAATCTCCCATTGCGAAAGAAGCAAACCTTTTAACCTTGAGGCGTCATGTATGCACACAGAGAGACTGTACCTTCTCACCCCTTCTTCTCTTAAAATACGGCACCATCTTTAGCGCTCATGGCTCAGTCAGCCAGCATTCTGAGGAGTGCCGCACAATATACTTTAGAATGGCTAATTTTTCTGCGAGCTTTATTTTTCTGTTTTTTCTCAAATGCTTTAAAAGGGAAATAAATAACACAGGAAAAAACAATACAGTACATATGTAGGGACTTGATATACACGGAAAAGTCCTTATCTTTACCCATTACTATTTACTTTTTGGTATACTAAAATTAAAAAGTCTACATAAAATGGGAAAATTAGAAACGGAAAAAAACATATGTCCTCTCTTTGGAAATATTAGAAATGGAAACACCCAAAAATGAAAAATAAGGGAAAATTGTTACACAGAAAAAATAGCCATTCTGCAGTATCCCTCTTCATGCACAGCTCTGTAGATGTATGTCCTAGACGCTAGGGCTGTCATTGACATCCATTTTTTTTTTCGATTTGATCATTGACATTTTTTTTTTCGATTCTGCGATTATTCCAATTCGATTTTGAAAAACTGCACATAAATAGAAAATTTCCCCACATTCCCCACTATATTTTCATTGCTAGGATCCTTAGATTCTCGCAATGCAACGACGATGAAAGTTTTCTCAATATTTCTTGATTGAGTACTTGGGTTTTTATTTAAAATTCTAATTAGTTTCGGCTAAAAATGGCAAACAAGTGGTGTGAAAGGCCGGAAAAATGTGTTTACTCTAAAATCGATTATTTGGGATAACAATTGACATAATCTTTTTTCAATCAATTAAAATAATTATTTTGATCGATCGATTCTTGTCATATCAATGACAGCCCTACTGGACCCATGTTGCACATTCTGGTACTTTACATGTTTTATGTCTTTTGTTATTTCTGCCCCTTCCCCCTCTCTCTTTTTCTCCCCCCCCCCCCTCTCTCTCGCTCTGTCTGTCTGTCTGTCTCTCTTTTTCTCCCCTGTCTCTCTCTCTCTCTCTCCATAATAACACTATTATATAAAGCATATATATCCACCTACCACACACTACACAATAAAGTATCAACATAAACCTGCAATGTAAGCCTATAGCAAAGTTCCACCAGCCAGTCTGAACAGGAGAAAAAAGGTACTTCACTAGACAAAGGAGCTCTTCTAATGATTATAGTCCAGGCTATAATGGCCCTGTCTCTGCAACAGGTCTTCATTGTGAGGGAATCGAGTTTGATCACAGTAAGGAGAAACATATACCTTAAAGGGTCCAGGGTTTTATTGACATTTATGCTATGCCCCTACCTAGACCCTACTCCTCTTGTTGTCTTGTTGCATCAGTCTCTGGGCTATATACAATACAATATTGTGAACCTACATATAAATGTGATTCAGACATTATTATGATGCAACTGCACACTATATAGAGTTTCTAGATAGTATATATATATATATATATATATATATATATATATATATATATATATATATATATTTATATATATATATATATATATATATATATATATATATATAAATATATATATTCACTACATCAATCAAACAATTATATGGCATATTAGTTTAAAGCATATTCTCTTTCACTGGTAACTCTTTTTTTGTGATATTCAAATCGTCATATGACTAAATATTTGTTTTTGATATAATCGTAATTCTCTTCACCAGGAACACCATGCACATAGCAATTCTACAAACCGCTGACCAGTTAGATAACCCAGCCATGTTCTAGTGATGTCTAAATCAAATTCTGCTATTACTGTAAAATGACATTATATAATGATGATTGTACCATACATCATAATAAGTCATCTTACAAAATACAAAACCCATAGTAAAGACACCAGTTCCTTCTAGTTAAATCTGCATCCTGCTATCACTGCATGTAATATGACACATTGTTATTGCACAATTACATAATAAATCCATGTCCAGGGACAGATAACTCATTGGTAGAGACACCTGCTGAATTACTTTAATGACAACTGTGATGTAATATGCCATTATGATATACACTTGTTCAGTGTATACCAAGCCCAACCCTTTCAATGCTGAGTCGATTTTTGTTTAAGGCACAAGAACTCAAACATTTTTGAAAATCATCTAAATTCTGTCATGTTGGTATTCATTGGAAAGCTCTAGTTGAGTACTAACATATGAGTACCCCTTTGCCATGGTTTCAGTCATTTTCAAGCTTTTTTCACATTATACAAATATATATATATATATATATATATATATATATATATATATATATATATATATATATATATATATATATATATATATATATATATATATGAATATATATTATATATATATATATATATATGAATATATATATATATATATATATTGTTGCATTAATATTCTTATAGACCCTGAAATAACTCTCTTACATAACTCATTGACACACATGTGAAATATATGACATCACATAAATGGTAACTTGATTTGTATCCTTTTCACTTACTAATCCTTAAAACTCGGGTAACTCACCTGTAAACCTTGCATTACATTAGTAGCAACTGAATCTTCTTATATATTCTTACCTTAATTGTTTTACTATTCCATCATACAATGAAGACTATATTTTCTTGACAATACCCTCAATAACCGATACCTGGTGCAGCTTCGGTTGCCTGTTATCTAGGCTAAATAAACATACTATTTGGACTGAATAGAGCCTGTCTTTTAATAACAATAAACATCTACAATCACTCATGTATAATAGAATGGTATGCTGTAAAGTGCATGTAAACATCTGACTGTGTATAATCCATCTCTCTCTCTCTCTCTCTCTCTCTCTCTCTCTCTCTCTCTCTCTCTCTCTCTCTCTCTCTCTCTCTCTCTCTCTCTCTCTCCCTCCCTCCCTCCCTCCCCCTCCCTCTCTCTCTCTCTCTCTCTCTCTCTCTCTCTCTCTCTCTCTCTCTCTCTCTCTCTCTCTCTCTCTCTCTCTCTCTCTCTCTCTCTCTCTCTCGGGATTTGATAAAAAAAATGAAACTGACTCTCTTTCTCTTATTTAGTTCCTCTTTCTTACTTTTGTTCACCATTTTTTTCTCTGTATTTGATTGATAAAAATGTGTTGTCTGACTTTCTTGTATGGCTAAAAAGGGAAAATATTTACTAACCCAACATACCCTTTGATACTATATATCTTCTAGTTGAGGTTCAGTTAAACTTCATGTTGATCAGAGATAATCTTGTAACCATTCTCTCAGTTTGAAATGCTTACAATGAACCCCTGGATATACGTCGTACTTGAGACTGTGATGAGAGTAGTACATATAAACAGATCAATGGCCAAAAACATGTATGTTTGCAGTCGTCATGGCAACTATACTATTATGGAATATCTATTTAAATACCACATTTTCTATCCATAAACCAGTCATATACACATCTAATTGGCCTGGTAAGCTGAATTTTAACATTTATACAGACTCAGAACAAATTGCCAGTACATGAACCAAAACATGTGCATTCTTTTCAAGGGCATGTATTCTCATTGATTTGATGTAAATTGATCTTTCATACTAAGATTGTCTGTATTTGTTTTACCCCAAGCGCAGTATGGGTAAATACATTATTTTGAGTATACTGTGAGGTTTATTTATAACGAATGACATAACCATTGTCAAACACTGACATATTTAACTCTTTGAAACCCGGGGTGAACACATGGTCTGACATATATATGAAAACATCTTTTTAACAAAATGGTTTTTAAAGGAAAAAAATGACTGTAAATATTTCTTGTCAACCTAGATATTCTCCTTCAAATGATTTTTTCCAATGATATTATTCATGATAAGTATATTCTAAGATACCTGGCAATGATGTGTGCACTTTGTGTGTAAATGTGTTAAATTTGCCCTACCATGGATTTTGTTAACCCCAAACTGAGTAAAGTATGTTAAGTAGCGGCTGTGGAAGCATGGTCTTAGCCAGCAGGGTCTCTGGGAGTCTTTTTGGAGACCCAAACCCTTAAGAATCGCCCCTCAAGACACCCACATTTTTTTGGGAAGAATTTTTTCATCTCAATATAATTCCCATGATATTGTGTAAGGATATCATGCCTTATTTTGATAAATTTATACATGTTTATGGTTGAAATTTGAGTTTATTGTTATCCCCTTTAAAAATTTGGGCACCCAAAAACTTTACAACTGCCAATTTTGGGCACCCAGTTTCTAAATCCTGGCTAAGGGAACACCATAACATTCTAGCTCCCAAATCTAAGTGGATGGCTAATATTATATAATGTTTCCAGATAATTCGAACCTCCCAAGGAATTCCACTTAAAGGCCTAATGAATACAACATAGCTTGTTCATTACACTATAATGAGGTGTCTGACATTTATGCAAATACGGGCCTCAGGGAGCAAGAGATCATGTCAGAAGCCACTCTGGTTTATGTATATAACATGGATGGTGTAATTGTTATCCTTCTGAATGAGCTGGTAATCTGTGTAAACACTACTCTGTAATGGAATCAACACTGTGACCCTCTAACCCTTATTTATGCTGCTGGTGGCTAATTTATCAAATACAAAATAATGCAAAAACCCTGAAAAATGATTGAAATCCTGGCACACGGGTACTCATCTGAGAGTACTCAGCGAGAGCTTTCCAATGAATACCATGCAACCTGATAGGGTTAAGATGTTTTTCAAAAATCTTTGTGTTATTGCATGTGCTTTGGATGAAGGTAGCCTTAGCATTGGAAGGGTTAAGTACCCCGAGTGCTATTTGGTTTGTCAAATTACTATTATGGCAGATTTAAAGAGGGTACCTTTAAGCAATTGGCTTGCATGGAATGACCCATTGTCAAAAAGTAATGAAGTAAATTCTTCCATGCCTTTGAGTGTGGTCCTAAATATGTTAAGTTAATATTGAATGTGTCATCATTAGGCCTGGCCATTTTGGAAATATTTTTTCTAAAAAAGCATTCTTTGAAAAATATTTGAAAGAGAAATGTAAAAAAAGGTCAAACAACAATTCTCCTTCAAATATTTTGTGAACTTTTGCTTCATTCCCAAGTTATTTTCAAAAGTATGAAAGTAGGAGACGATAGTCTAGAGAAACTCTGAGTGTGAAGGGGTTAAGGTAACCAAATGCATTGAGGGGATGAAAGGGTTATTAGCCCATTGTAGAGTTCCTCTAGAAGAAATTGTTATCTGGATCGACATTATTATTATCATTACAATAATTTTGGAATAACAAATGATTTTGCAAAATATTTGAAGAAGAGTTGTTGTTTGTGAATGTTCTTATAAACATTTTTCCATCAAAAATTTTCCATACTATATGCCATTGCCTGAAAGAGTTCACCAAATTTGTCACTTTTCTGGTCATTTGTAAGCATTAAAGTGCTAAAGAAATCGTTGTGCTAAAACATCTGCCATGATCATTATAACTGTGCAAACATCAGATCATGAGTAAATGTCATTGCCCCACAGAAACCAATGAAAGTTTTATGATTTTTTGGTGTAATTGAAAGAGAAATCTCCAATTCTGATTATTCACACATTTCAAAGACCTCTACAATGGTTATAATTGTTTAACAATGATCATAAATGTCATCGCCCCACAGAAGTCCATGAATATATTATGAAATTGTGACGCTTTAAAAGCAATTTCTTCAGTTCTGAATATTTACATATTTCAAACACATGCACCTACCATGTTAAAATGTGCAAATATTTGAAAACACAATTATCGTGTCTATAGTCGCGTAACCATGGCAATGATTGTGCAACGATGATGGTAAATGTCAATGACCCACGGAAATCAATGAAAGTTTCATGAACTGTGATGCAATGGAGAAAGCATTAGTCAGTTCTGATTTATGTATGTTAATGTAATAGAGGGAGATTTACCTCCCCGATCTCTGAGATTTGATGGCCTGACCCTAGCCACATGGAAAGCTACTTAATGCTTCATAATGGACCAGATGGCTACATGGAATGGACCCGGTCTACATTAAATGTACATTTCCCATGTGTGTGTTACATTAAAGCAGTAAGTCTAGGCAGGGCTGTTACATTGACAAGAATTTGAAATCTGTCTTGTAGAATTATGACCGTTCAGTAATTCATAGAACATTTCTCATGTGTGTGTTACATTAAACCAGTAAGTCTAGGCAGGGATGTTACATTGACAAGAATTTGAAGTCTGTCTTGTAGAATTATGACCGTTCAGTTATGTGTGTGCTACATGGGACCAGTAAGTCTAGGCAGGGATGTTACATTGACAAGAATTTGAAATCTGTCTTGTAGAATTATGACCGTTCAGTAATTTATAGATCATTTCTCATGTGTGTGCTTACAATTGGGACCAGTAAGTCTAGGCAGGGATGTTTAACATTGACAAGAATTTGAAGTCTGTCTTGTAGAATTATGACCGTTCAGTAATTTATAGAACATTTCTCATGTGTGTGCTACATATGAGACTAGTAAGTCTAGGCAGGGATATGTTACATTGACAAGAATTTGAAGTTTGTCTTGTAGAATTATGACCGTTCAGTAATCAAGCTACTTAATGCTTCATAATGGACCAGATGGCTACATAGAATGGACCCAGGTCAACATTAAATGTACATTTCCCATGTGTGTGTTACATTAAACCCGTAAGTCTAGGCAGGGATGTTACATTGACAAGAATTTGAAATCTGTCTAGTAGAATTATGACCGTTCAGTGATTGAAATGACCATCCCTCATGTATGTTACATTGGTCACGGCGGGGATGTTATATTGACAATGATATGAAGGTACTTTGTAGAATTATGACCGTTCATTAATTTAAATGAACATCCCTCATGTATGTTACATTGGTCACGGCGGAGATGTTATTTTGACAATGATATGAAGCTTTGTAGAATTATGACAGTTCAGTAATTGAAATGAACATTCCTCATGTATGTTGCATTGGCCACGGCAGGGATGTTTATATTGATAATGATATGAAGCTTTGTAGAATTATGACCATTCAGTATATTTATTGAAATGGTCATCTCTCATGTATGTTACATTGGACCAGTAAGTTTTGGCGGGGATGTTATATTGACAAAGACCTGAAGTCTGTCTTGTAGAATTATGGCCGTTCAGTAATTGAAATGAACATACCTCATGTGTGTTATGATAAAAAAATAATCAAACCACTAAGTCTATGCATTTATGTTATGACATTGTATTTGAAATAATATATTTTTTTCAAATATTTTCAAGTAGGTGCTTCAACTGTTTTTGAGGTTTCTGAAATGAATTGGTTAAAGCATTATTTGAAGTTACAACATAAATTCCCCATGTATATCAAAAGCCAAGTGTGTCTACTAAAATCAGTGCTTTATGATTGCTATATCATTGATGCTGGCTGCACAGCTGTTAGACATGCAGTCAGGTACAAATTCTATGGTGAGGCATCCACTTAAGCCTCCTTTATGCTGAAGCTACTTTCACCCAAAGAACAAGTATGCAAAGATTGTTGAAAATCATCTTAACCCTGTCATGTTGGTGTTCATCGGATAGCTCTCGCTGAGTACTCTCAGATGAGTTCCCATTTGCTAGGGTTTCAGTGATTTTCAGATTTTTTATATCTTTTTGCATTGGCCAAATTAGCCACCAGCAGCATGATAAGGACTAATAACCACTGATTATGTATGAGTTTTCTATTCTATTAGATTTATATAATCCTAATCGCACTTTGTTTATGAGAATTCCTAGAAAATTCTGCTACTTACTTTCCTAGTAATATGAAATAATGATTCTTTTGTATTCTCAACTACAATAGGGAACACTCTTGCATTGATTGCGATTGTGTTATTTCAAAGTAGATATTAGATATCAGGAAAGATCCTTACCATTGGACTGAGTTATACCCTCTTTGAATAAAGATAATTATCATTATCATTATTTACTATAATCATTATCATTATTATAATTATTATTATAATTATTATTATTATTATTATTATTATTATTGTTATCAATATTATCATTACTATTATCATATCTTGCATCTATTTAACCCATTAATGCCTTGAGATCTCCTTGACATGATGGGTCATGCAATATTTTTGATCCATATATATATCGGCTGAGCCGCACTGCTCAGCCAGTCCCTAGTATATTGCTATACCATTTAAGGTTTGGACAGAACCAGCAAAGCCAGATTTTTAAAAATCCAGATTCTGCCCAAACAGAACCAAAATAATGGTCCCGTCGATAGCATTTAAAGTTTGAAATCCTGCACAATGCCGGGTAGTGTCATTTGCAGGATTTTACCGTGTGTTCAACGCCTACCCAGTGCGCAGAGTCCACCATTTGTCAGACTTTGATGGTACTACACGGTTCAAGTAAGAAAACATGTACGATATATAGTCTGATTCCACATAAACCAGATTTACCTGGTTTATGTAGAAATAAGATTTTGGCTATAAGTTGTACGGAATGACCTGGCGGGCCATTCTATCCAGTTTTTGCGACGTTACATATGCCTGTATTACAGTCAAGTGGCAGTTTCAGAGTGCATAACCCAGGCATAACTGACAGTGAGCAACATCACATCAAACTTAAAAGTCATTTGACAAAGTGAGAAAATGGTATTAGATAGAGACACCCACACTACAGGGATAAGCATAATATCTGAAGTGTTCCAAAGGTACACTGTCCAGGGGCAGGCTTCCCCCAGACGATTTTGAAAATCACTTGCTCTGAAATGCACTTTGGGTCACTATTAGGTATGATTATAAAGGGAGATAAAATTGAGAAATAAGAAAAAAAAATAGAAAAAAAAATTGAACAAAAATTGAAATATTAAAAGGAAAAAAATCTCAAAGTGCTGCAGTTGATAATTGATATTTCCATTCGCAAACTTGGCTCCTATGATTTCCATCTGGTTGCAAAATTACTTACTCCAGGGACCAATACCATTAAATGACCATTAAGGTCAATCCCAGCACTCTTGTGTGTACACAGTAAATCTCAGATGGTCATAAAATATGCCAAACTCTGCTATTTATAGGAAGTAAATGCTGGCAAAAACACCCTTACATCAGAAATGAGGTCAGATGAGGGTCAAATTTAAGGAAGAAGATCAAAGGGTTCGAATGTAACACCTTTCTTTTTTTATAGACAAAATGTCACTTATCTCTGATTTTCAAGAAAATAGACTATCCTATTTTTTCTGAAGGAATTGAACTACCGCAATTCTTTTTCCAGGAAATAAACTACCCTATCTTTTCTAAAAAATAAAAAAAAACTCTGACTGTTATCAAGGAACAGAACTAATAGCCTAGTGGTTAGAGCAGTATACTTTGATTGCTTACTTTGTTTAACAAGCTAACAAAAGTGCAGGGCCCAACATTAACTTTTGAAGGCACTTGTAGGGCAGGTAAACTTTAATTTCTATCTGCCCGACACAATTTTGACCTGCCCTGCAAAAGGTGAGATAGGATGAACATGAAAGTGACTTTTTTGTATGTACAAGTAAAGTACCAATGTAACTGTTCTCTCTGCTACAGCTTTATCTGTACTGTTGAAAGAATATTGGATTTCCCTTGTGTTATAGTATCTCTGAAATCTTACCTACCATGCAGGGCATGCACACTGATTTTATCTGCCCTTCAGCTATTTTGATAACTTTTATCTGCCCAGAGCAGTAGGGCAGCCCTTAATGTCAAGCCCTGTTGGAGTCCATCTCAGAGGGCATGTAAGAAAGTAACCAGTGACTTGATGTTTGTCAATGGTTTCCCAGGAGGTGCTAATTGATTGCCACCAGGTCTTATAAAAATTAACATAATACATTAACATAATTAATAGATTAATTTAAGTTATAAATTACTCTACTCTATAGAATTCCCTATCTTTCCCCTGGCTAGTATATATTTGAATGAATTCCTATTTCTTAAACCTTACTTTCAACTGTTGGAGTTAAAATATTCCAAAAAATATATTTCTAGCGTCAGAGACATTAATACAATGAGAATAATGAATTTGAGAAGTGATTCTTTCATTATCTTTATTACACATGCATGGCATAATTATGCACTATACATGATTCATTACCTCATTTTGAGTATTCAAGTTATATAAGTTGACATTTTGAAATTTATAATAGATGGTAATATCAGATTTCATTGGAAAAGGTAAATGCACATTTGAAGGCAATTTATCCCTGTTTCTTTGCATAATATTTCAATGGGACAAGGGAAGTAACTGCATAAATATTACATACCTCTAACACAATTAGATACCAGAATATTTTATGGAAATGAAGATGAGTATAACAGAAACCCAGTATGACAATTATGATTATACCTGTCGTTATACCAAGACATATTTAGGAAAACATTTAAAGAGAGAATACAGATAAGAATTTGATCAACATATATATTATATTTCTAAATCTAAGTTTGATTTTTAAGTTCTTCTCAAAGGAAGATATATTAGATCCAGACACACTTTCAAAGTATAACACTTAGGTATGAGAGGGTTTATACCATGCATTGATGCCAGGGGGCCGAATACTTGGGTATATTAAAATGCAATTTTGTAACTCTTCCTAAATCAATAACCTAACCTGCAATAACCTAAGATGATAGGTATGCAGTATGTAAGGCCTTGACAGGCTCTTATGACTAAACCATTATGAGGGATTATAGAGTGGATTATAAGAGTTCTCCCCCTTTATATTACTTCCTCAATGCACACAAACATGATTATGGCATGGATTAGAATACATAAAAATCACTGATATTCCCAGTTAATCAGCTTAAAAAGATGAGCATAGATAAAAAATGTAATCAGAAATGTTTCGAAAAGATCAAAATTGTTAAGGTACTTGATATGGCCAAGACAATATTTTAATCTCTTTATATATTTGACATGAAAACTACACCGACTCAAAACTGTGTGGGAAACCCAATTTAGTTCTTAAATTGCTCACCAGGTGACAATAGCAAGCAATTGTCATCGACTATCACTTATTTAATGCCCTAGCCCTCTAGTACCCAGTTAATGTATTAAAAGTGCGAGCGATGATGATCTACTGCTCCCCATTGGTTAGCTGCAACTGATTGTTGATCATGAAATTGCAACTGATTCCCAACCCTATATATTCGATAAAACGTTTACCTGACATTGAATCTCCATTCTGTAACAAGTAAATTGTCCGACTTTTCAGTTGGTATAACGGTAAGAGTTCCTCGTGTAGCAAAGTCTCTCTGCCTACTGTGACTCTTACCATACCACACCGCCTTAAAACATACATGCACATATCAGAAACAAAACTGGCCAGCTTTGTTTGTTTCTTCTATCGTGTTGATACCATACAAGTATACATGCACATGTATCAGGCCGAGAAAAGAATATTGTTTGTTTCCTGTAACGGTCTGGAAAAAAACAGGGTAGGTAGGTCGGTAAAAAAACTTTTTTTGCATTATTTTTTTAGTAAAAAATGTGTGTTTTATGCATGTTTTACGTTGATTCAGAGTTGGGAGGAAGGAAAAAACTTTACAGTAGGGATTTTTTTGAATAAACCACCCTAGGAATTTGGGCCACTATAATTATTTTTTTGAATAAAAAACTTGTTAGGGTAGGGTTACAGGAAACAAACAACTTTTTTTAGGCCTCAGACACAAGACTGACCCCCCTTTGTTTGTTTCTTCTATCTTGTTGATACTATCAAAACAAAGAAAGTCACTTATGGGAGCCATGCATGCCTTGGTGATCATTGAGACTAAATACTGCTTAAAACGGTGCGAGCTGCCATGTCCACGCACTCTGGAATCTGTCACACTATCCTAGAAGAGATACAACTGGGGCTTATCCTTAACCAATTGGCACTCAGAGCCTGACTATTTTGTTGATATTTTCCTCACAAAAGCGTTTTTATCAAAAATATTTGAAGGAGAAATGTTTATCAGAATATTACCAACAACTCTCCTTCAAATATTTTGTGAGAATTTGCTTTATTTCCAAGTTATTTTCAAAAGTATGAAAATAGCAGACGATACTTTCCTGGGGAACTGTGAGTGTGAATGGATTAAAGGCATGATGAGGAATTGGATTAGTAACTCTCTTTAATCCTTGGGCTGACGTCCATTTTCGTAGCTAATTGCTTCCATATCAAAAAATTAAATGCCTCCTAGTATAGGGCTGTCATTATTAAGAAATCTTTACTGCTTCGATAATCAACAAAATTATTACCAATATGGTACTTCGATTCGATACAATCTTTGTTACCTGTAACTGTAGCCTAGCTATAAGGCTCTAATATGATTTTGCTTTATCATATATAAAAGCCTGCACCTATACTAGATAGGGACTTGTGGCCTACAGTTGGCCATTTAGTTCACACATTCTGCTGACACATTTATTGACTTTTAACTCTAAATGGAATTTGTTATACGTGTGTTTGGAAGTAAATATGTCTGTCTCCTAAATATATTGACTACAAGTATTTGGTATCATCAAGTATCTAAAATTTCTATAATATTGGATATAAACAAGAGGATCGATATATGGAAAAGAGGTCAGAAAATATCTTTTTATCTTTCATACTTATCAGGGTTCGACTTTCCCAGGGGCCCAGGGGCATATGCCCCTAAATCGTGCTGTGGGCCCCTAGGGGCCCAAAATAGTATATATAATAACCAGAAATCCTGTTTTTGACCGCTTATTTTTATCAAAAGATCTTTTCAGGCCCCAAGCCTGAAATCTAAGTGTCAGACCCTGCTTATTTAATTATACTGCTGAAATTTCAATATGTTTTTTGCAGTTAATTATGACCCTCAATTGCAAATGTTTTTTCTACACTTTTTCTGATCGTACTTGAAAACAAACATCCTAATTGCCTGCAGGTTGTTCTAGATTCTCGTCCTTTACATCTCTGTATGTAAACATTATAATGTTATACATTACATAATCACCCGCAAGTATCTCTACACAATATAGACATCAAAAGATTTGGTTTATGTCATATTTCTTCAGGGAGAAAATCGAGAAACACACTGCAGTCATCAGCATGACACAGTGTGAAAACCAGTTGGTCTGATCCTAAACACATGTTTTTCTGCCCACGTCCGAAGTTTCTGGTACTGGCCCAGACAAGCCAGAAAATTCCTGGGATAATTTAAGTTCATTCCGCGAAAAATACCAGGAATATCCAGAATTGTTCAGACACCCTCTTGCGAATATCTGTGTCTCAGTAGTGGTATAACACCAGATGTATTGGTTGCATAGAGGCTCTGTATGGTCTACAGTGCATGCAGATTGTTTACCCTGTTCCGTACTGTATTTGTACAAGATTACATAACGACTACAATGCACCATTCTGAAGGGCAGCTCTTGATGATACAAGTAGTTTTGATAACTGGTCCCAACCCTCAGTCTCTGTGAGGACGATAAACAACATACAGCTGTCATTTGCTATCTTTATCTACTGCCTTAAGGATGATGATGATGATGATAATGATGATGGTGATGATGTTGATGATGATGATGTTGATGATAAAAAGATGATAAAAAATGATAATGATGATGATGATAGTAATAATAATGATGATGATAATATAATGCTAGTAAAAATTATAATAATAATAATAATAATAATAACAATAGTAATGATAATAATAATAATAATAATAATAATAATAACAATTATAATAATAATAATAATAACAATAATAATAATAATAATGATAATGATAATAATAACAATAATAATAATAATAATAATAATAATAATAATAATAATGATAATAATAATAATAATAATAATAATAATAATAATAATAATAATAATAATAATAATAATAATAATAATAATAATAACAACAACAACAACAATACTGATTATATTAATAATTGCCCTGTCAATAAACTATAATGTGCCTTCTAAATTCAGAAGATAAGGTCATAATTGCTTCCTTTAAAAGCACTCTAGATTCAAGTGGGTAGAAGAGCCTGCTGACATCTGGCATTCATAAGAGGACCAGTGTCATGCCCAGCACTCACATATGCTTCCTGAAGCACTCTCGATTCAAGTAGGTAGAAGAGCCTGCTGACATCTGGCATTCATAAGAGGACCAGTGTCATGCTCAGCACTCACTTAATTGATTGCTGGCAGTCAGATGACATTTCATACTGTTAACACAGTGTGTTATTTCAACCTCTAGTCGCCCATGTGTGACACTGCTTAAGATATCTTCAAGCTTGACTAGAACAACAGACATCTTAATGAAAACAAAGGGAATTCTTGATGCAGAACAAAACAGATGTTCAGCTCCCTCATGCTAAAAGCACATGGCAACAAAGGAGAAACAGTATAATCCAAAAATGCTCCACAGTTGAAATGACAGTTCACTAAATACAAAAGGTTTTACCAATTCCTACTTTAAACCATTCATAGCTATTGCTAGGCCATTTGTGGTGAGAGACAGTGAGCAGTTGGTAGCATGCAAGGCCTTAGACCACTAGGCTAGGGGAGCTGGCCTTGCAAAACAGATAATCTGAGGTAGTAGTTATATGGTAAAAAATCAATGTCCTATTTGGTGTGAGACAGTGAGCAGTCAGTGCATGGCGATACCTTAGACCACTCGGCTATGGGAGCTGCCCCTACAGAGATAAATGATCTGAGGTTGTAGTTGTATGGTAGAAAATCAATGTCCTACTTGGTGAGAGACAGTAAGCAGTCAGTGGCGACACCTTAGACCACTCTGCTATCGGAGCTGCCCCTGCAGAGTTAAGTAATCTAAGGTAGTAGTTGTATGGTATAAAATCAATGTCCTATTTGGTGTGAGACAGTGAGTAGTTGGCGCCGATACCTTAGACCACTCGACTATCAGAGATGGCCCTGCAGAGATGAATAATCTGAGGTAGTAGTCGTATGGTAGAAAATCAATGTACTTAATGAAGGCCCTTTTTGATGTGATGCCTTAGACCACTCGGCTATCGGAGCTGCCCCTGCAGAGATAGATAATATGAGGTAGTAGTTGTATGGTTGAAAATCAATGTCCTACTTGGTGAGAGACAGTAAGCAGTCAGTGGCGATACCTTAGACCACTCTGCTATCGGAGCTGCCCCTGCAGAGTTCAGTAATCTGAGGTAGTAGTTGTATGGTAGAAAATCAATGTACTTACTAGCATGTGTAGTACCTCCTCCATCATCGCCCTGTCCTCTCCCTCCTCCTGGTGCCTCCCGCCCATCAGGGCAGACAGAGACTTGATTATTGATGCCATATCTATCTTATAACCCTTCCAATGCTGAGGCTATTTTCGTCCAAAGCACAAGAATGCAAAGATTTTCGAAAACCATCTAAAACATGTCATGTTGGTATTCATTAGATAGCTCTCGCTGAGTGCTCTCGGATGAGTACCCATTTGCCATGGTTTCAGTCATTTTGTAGTTTTTTTGCATCTTTTTGTATTGGTAAAATTATACACTAGCAGTTTAAGGGATAACAAAAGACATTACTCTTAAGCTATATATCCAAACCACTCCTGCTTCTTAGTGTAAGAGGTAGAAAAAATATACTATCACACATAGCAGCTTGAGTCATCGTGTGCTAGGTTGAACTGCAAACACTCCTATGATAAATATAGTCCGAACGTTGCAGCATCTCTCATTGTGGGATGCATGGTGAAAATAAACAAGCACTCAAAATAGCTTGTATGTACGAGTGTTTTCAGGTAGATAGTACTCCTATGCAATTATAGACACCAACTGAGGTCTTCCATTCATGAGAATGAAAAAGGTACACACACACACATTTGCTTTAATATGTGTATGAGAACTTTCAGGTAAATAGTGCACCTATGCAAAATGCACAAACCAAAGTCTTTCATTCATGTGAGTGAAAAAGATGCACACACACACATTTGCTTTAATATGTGTATGAGAATTTTCAGATAAATTTAGTACTCCTATGTAAAACACACAAACCGAAGGTTTTCATTCAAGAGAAAGAAAAATGTACACACACACATTTTCATAGTAAATATAGTAAATAATAATGTACTCCTATTATGTGTAATGAATATATTCCAAATGAATCCTCTATGCTGGTATTTTGCACTCCTAGGATATAGTATCCAAACAGTTATTCCTTAGTGTATGAGAATAACAGAAACAGATACACAGTATGCATTAGTATCCTGACTGTGGGTTCTCCTATGATATATCTCCAAACCATTGCTGCATTTCCCAGTATGAGAGAATGCAAGAAATTCACACCCACATAGTTGTCTGTGTGTATGTTCCTGCTCAATGTTGAACTGACCGCTGACCACTCACTACAATTTACAGCAGAGACCAGTGTTGTTCTCTCCTGTGATAGGCTAGAAGTAGTTGTGGACGATTTCTCCGATGAACTAGAAGTATTGAGAAGTGTATGTGCACTTAGTCATCCACATGTGTTAGTCCCCTAAATTGTGTAAGGGTCAGTAGAAAACTGACCACTGACCTCTTTGTACAACATAAAGCGATAGCCACAGGGCCAGGCTCTTCTGATAAATGTTTTCTTACTCGGCTGAACTAGAAGTATTGAGAAATATATGTGCACTTAGTCATCTGCATGTGTTAGTCTCCTGAATTGAGTAAGGGTCAGTAGAAAACTGACCGCTGACCGCTCTGTAAAACATAAAGCAATAGCCACAGGGCCTGTCCCATCTGCTAGGCTAGTAGTAGTAGTTGTTGACCATTTCTCTGCTGTACTAGAAGTACTGAGAAATGCATGTGCAAATAGATGCCACTTTTAATGTTTGTCCATGGAATATGTTGTGGTCAGTAATGGGCTGACCGACTCAGACCACCCTATACAATGTATAGCAGTGACCACAGTGATTGGCTATCCTGACTGGCTAGTTATTGCAATGCATGAATTCTTGACCGCAACAAGAAATGTACTGGGAAATGTACGTTTCACACACATAGTTGGCATATTTTTATGAGTGTATGGGTCTCTCAACTATGTGGTGGTATTTGTATGATGAACTTGCTGGCTGTTGTGAAGTATTCCGAAATGCACACAGAGAAATAGTTGCCAGCATTGCATATGTGTGTAAGTTCAATGATCATGTCCAGTCAGTATAAGTGAGCAGATTGCTGACCACTTACAACACACTGAAGAGGCCTGGGTCTGGTTTCTACGAAAAATCCCACCAGTAATATATAGATGTCTCCGATCACTTTCTGTTGTGATGTTTTTCCCAGCCAGAGTTCTAAATAAAATCCCTCCAGTAAAATATAGATGTCTCCGTTCACAAGTCCTACGAAAAGCACAGTCCCTCCAGTAAAACTATACTGGTCAGTCAGTTAGAAGATGACCGATGACCGCTAACAATGTACTGCCATGGCCAATACAGCTGTCTGTCCTGTCTTGCTACTAGCTGGCGACTAAAGAGCACTGAGCATATCTTTGGCTAACTAATAGCTGGCACTAAATACCACACATTGCAAGCAAGACATAAGACCAGGGACAACGTCATTTCTCACAACTGACCGGTTGACTGGACATCAGAGGCTCTTAATCAGTAATCTCTGACCGTTCACGGCTCCTGCAAGTCCCACATGGCCTTAC
This sequence comes from Maea johnstoni, assembly GCA_963942565.1. Lineage (NCBI taxonomy): Eukaryota > Metazoa > Annelida > Polychaeta > Spionida > Magelonidae > Maea > Maea johnstoni. The sequence continues at coordinate 16,267,964 of OZ012690.1, forward strand.
GTCCACTATCAAAATCTCCATCATCACCTAAAAACACGCTCTGGTAATATTACATGCCCCCCTGCTGGCATCCTATCTACCCTGCACACACAGCTGTCAGCAGTCAGGGCTGCCCCCCCCCCCCCCTCCGCATACGTGACCTAGCTAGCCTAGGGGGGGGGGGGGGTCCACTCAGGGGTAGGGTTCATGCAGTGTTAGCCAGCAGGTACACCCAAACCCTCAAAAATCACTGCCAGGACACCCAAATTCTATTGTGAGTAATTTCTGAAAATGTCAATCTCAAGCATATAACGTTTTTTTTCACCAAACCCAGCTACCCTCCTGCAGGGGTCCCACTCAGGGGTAGGGTTCATGTAGAGTTAGCCAGCAGGGCATCTGGGTGTCTTCTGGACACCCGAACCCTCAAAAATCGTCCCATCAGGACACCCTAATTCTATTGTGAGTAATTTCTGAAAATGTCAATTTCAAGCATATAACTGATTTTTTTTCACCAAACCTAGCTATCCTCCTGAAGGGTTCTATGCTACAGCCTTTTTCGCCAGTCTTCATGAAAAATCAAGTTGCCATTGGCTTGAGATTAGGCAGGTATCCTTATAAACACATTGGGCAATCGGTTTGTCAATTGTTATGATAAGCCTTGAAATGACTTTTTTTATTCCCACAGTATGTCACACATGGGTAAATACAAGATTTCAGAAGAGGGGGTTGTTTTTAAGGAGAGGATTAAAAAGTGGCACAATCATATGATATTTTAGTTTTTTCTGTATTTATAATTCTGGTGTTTCTCTACTGTCTCTACTGGGATGGATCTGATTATCCCAAACAGTTTTAATACTTCTCACATAGCTAGTGATAATCCAATGATCCATTATAATCGCAACCGATTATGATCGATCATCGATCGGTTGTACACAACCGATGATCGATCATGAAAATCCAAGCCGATTCCTATCACTACATATAACATCATGTCCTTAAAGATATTTATCAGACTTAAAGAGAAAACACTTCATCTAGTCGGGTGTCAAGCAAAGTTAGCAATACCCTCTACCCACACGGATAACTGTCGCATCTTGTCAGAGACGGTCTGGTAGGATTGTCATATACCATCTATCTAAGCACAGAATAGGAAACCCGATACCTACTTCACTACTACCCAACCCCTAATTTGTATGGTACAAATGTCTCATTCGTAAAGATGCTGTGACACTGAGATGACCACTCATGAGTTACAGGTTGATCAACTTCCCCTATACATACTGTATGGTTTATTTATGGGGAAGATAATGCTAGGATCATATATATTATGTCTTTATGATGCATTGTGCTAATGGTCATCTCTCTCTTTGTCTTTATAGAATAAAGAATACAATCAAAGTCATATAGAGTTGTTGGGGTTAAAGTTTAAGTCAGTAATACATAGGTGGTTATTCTAAATGGATAACTCCATCTCTCTCTCTTTCTCTCTGATTCTCACCCTCTAATTCTGTCTCTGTCTCTCTCACCCCTCTCTCTCTCTCTGTTTCTCTCTCTCATTATCTTTCTCACTGTCACTCTCTCTCTCTGATCTCTCTCTCTCTCCCCTCTCTCACTCTGATTTTCTCTCTTTCTCAGTCTCTCTTTCCTTCTCTCTCTCTCTCTCCTCTCTCTCTCTGATTTTCTCTTTCTCAGTCTCTCTCTCCTCTCACTCTCTCTCTCTCTCTCTCTCTCTCTCTCTCTCTTTTCTCTTTCTCAGTCACTCTCTCTCTCTCTCTCTCTCTCTCTCTCTCTTTCTCTCCCACCTCTCTTTGTCTGTTTGTCTGTCTCTCTCTCTCTCCCTACCACTATCTCTGCACATGCAAGTATATCAGTACATGCATACACTTCTAAAAAAACATGTTGAATAGAAACAGTACAATTACCTATGGCGATCCTCCATTTGTCCCGTTGGTTATCCATGGTGGTTTCTTGAAGAAGTTGACCTATTCCAGTTGTTATTTAGTGGCAATGATTAATTACTCATGAGGAGCACAAGTCCCTATCTTTAGGGTAGCATCTGTCCGCGAGAATTAAGCCTGAAGCCAAAAGACAACCTCGGCTTGACCCGTGGTCAGTTCACCGAACACAGCGCTAATATTATTAATATGACCACTCCAGAAATAACGAAGTGTACCCTTTAAATAGTGGTATGCTTGTAGGCTATTGGCAGTGCGCAGTATGTGGTATGTCGAACACGTCTTGTTCGCTTTAAATATATTTTGTGTACTACCGCAAACTAGCAAGTAACTGCACATATACTAAACTAGAGGATATTTGCACTGAACGACCCATGATTCAGACAGAGAGGATAAAAGAAAGTAGAATCTTCAACTTCAGTAAGCATGACCTGAGTTTGTCCCCCATTGCAAGGAAGCTTTTTAAACCTTTTTTCTTGCTTCAGGGCAAAAACTGGTTGCAATTGATACTTCAGAAGACTACTAGGTTTTGCTTCAACTTATACTAGATTCTACAAAAAATCTCTGATCTCGTTCTCGTCTATAGCACCGAAAATTGTCCTGGCTATCTTGGTGATATATTTTTGACCACAGGCACTACAGTTTTTTTTAAATTTAAAGTTATATCTCCAAAATCTGACCTGTTGAATCCCATGTATCCTGACTCATACATTCCACTGCTAACGGTCAATTAGCACAACCAGGAATTCTTATATAAACTTAAAGAAAAGACTCCAAATTTGAATTTGAATTTTGATTATCTTCACGGTGTCTGCCTTATTTAGGCTAATTCGCGACAAGCCAGTAAAAACCCAGGCAATAACCACCGCCTAACCCCAAGTCACTGGCAACTTTCTCACATGCCCGAGCCAGGATTAGAAACAGGACAGTGGTGCGAGACAATGCCTGGTCTTGTATTAACAAATTCTATGGTGCGCTATTTAGGTAAAATACACCCTGCATGACAAAAGATCTAAGAGAAAGACAAGATAATAAGAGGAATCTTTGATCCATGTCATGTGACAGTTATAGCGCTGCCTTCAATCCCTCAGATCCTGGGAACAATGTGGATCTTTTAAGGATTTAGCTGTTTGCACTGATAGTGTTGTAAAGGTTTGGAGCGTTTTTGTGTGTTTTTCAAAACACCACTAATGCACTTAAAAAGAGCCACATATAGCCCTAGTACGTAACCAGTACAGACAGCAGTGCAAGTTTCGGGTCTCAAGTACCAAATATAGCAGAGATTTCTTAATCCTAAATTCAAAAGTATTTTCCAAGATTTTTTCCTGGGATAACTTTAACTTCCTGTGTGCAAATCATAAGAAATTGTGACATTGTAAAGCATAGTAAGTAGCCAGTGGAATCTACACAGTATCTGACTATATGAAAATATTTTGCTATAAAAGCGATATATTTTGATACATATTTAACTGAAAGTGATTCCTAATGGGTTTCAAAAACCTCTTTGAATATTCTTTAAAGTTCATTAAAATTTACTTATATAGTGATCTGTATAATGCTATGCAGTGTGTGACATATGGATACAGACTAAAAGTCTATATTCTGTTTCTCGGTAATGCGTCTAACAGTCTCTTCAAATATTGCTCTAAGTTAAATGAGATTGATGAGTATAATATGTTAAAATTTGTCAGACCATGTGTCCTTAATTATCAATAGATTAGCTAGGATTTCTAAAATGATAATGGGTAAATCTTAAGTATTCCTTGGTATTCCCAGGTTCATTTGGTATCAGGCGCGCCTTCTAGATGCTGACCGTTAACACTTATGCTGCTGGTGGCTAATTTTGCCAATACAATATGATGCAAAAAATTTCAAATAACTGAACATGGGTACTCATCTGAGAGTGCTCAGTGAGAGCTTTATCCAATGAATACCAACATGACAAAGTTTAAATGGTTTTCGAAAATCTTTGGGTCCTTGTGCTTTGGACGAACGTAGCATCAGCATTGGATGTGTTAAGTATGAGTTAGATGCCTACCTTATAACTCAGTCCACATACAATAGTATAATCCCCACATCTACTTTTCAGCAGAGAAAACTGGAAACTGAGTACATTTCTGAAGAGATCTAGAGAGAAAGGGAGAGAGAGAGAGTCCAAGAGAGAGAGAGTCCAAGAGTATGAGTTAGATGCCTACCTTATAATTCAGTCTACAAACAATCGTATAATCTCCACATCCACTAAATATCAGTATAGAAAACTGGAAACTGAGCTCATTTCTGAAGAGATCTAGAGAGCAAGAGAGAGAGTCCAAGAGAGAGAACGAGAGAGGGCCTTGTCTTTTTAATAGTTGGAAAATCAATGGAAATTGTTCGGGCGTATTTCTATAGGTTTTCTCAAGCTGAGAGGTTACGTGTAAGGGTCAGAGACTGAGCAGTCGATGGCAGGAGCTGTCAAAGATGATAGATCACGCGATCGGGCTTTGGATGATCAGTCAAACCATTATACAACCTTCAGGAAGCAAAATCGATGAAGGCTTCGACATAAGTTTTATACAGGCCAAACAAAGAGTTGTGTATTGCATTCGTGATTACAATTTTTTGTTTAAAAACTTCAGGAAGCAAAATTGATGAAGGCTTCGACATAAGTTTTTTTAAAGGCCAAACAAAAAAGTTGTGTACATGCGGTATTGCATTCGTGATTGCAATCTTTTGTTAACCAAACAAACAAAAAAGTTGTGTATTGCATTAGTGATTGCAATTTTTTTTTCAACCTTAAGGAAGCTAAAGGCTAAACTAAAAAGTTGTGTTTTGCATGTGTGATTACAATTTTTGTTTAAAACCTTCAGGAAGCATAGTCGACAAAGGCTTCGACATAAGTTTTTTGAAAGACCAAGCAAAAAGGTTGTGTATTGGGTTTGTGATTGGAATTTTTCACTTGAAGTTATCATTGCAAGTGGGTTGAAATTAAATGATTTACCCTTCTCTGAAAGATGTATAATAGCCAAAAAAAATGTAGAGAATAATTATGTATAAAACATGACTTAAATTTAGATGAGAAGTATATAAGGTGAAGGTCTAACTGCCACCCTTACTAAATATAGCTAAGAATATCCAAGGAATTCCTGAATCTAGAAACTCCTGAAAATTCCCAGTTATATGTGGTATTAGGGCAAGTTACTCCATTTGTGCCTATATCATCAAAAACATAACATTTTTTCAGAAAAAAAAATTGAGATTATAAAGAAATTGATCAGTCCAACCAAAAACACAGGAAAGTCTGATTTTTCACATTTCTGCTTGCAAATAGTCATATCTAAAACCTAATTGCCATGGCAAGTACTGTGCATGGTTACGCACTGAGGTGCATGGTGTTGCACTTATGTTTATGTCTGGCATGCCATGGCTAGTTCTGAATGGGTGGACATCTTCTGGCTCTACTTGACCACTGGGTCATCCAGACAGACTCAGGCCCCCATCAGGGTAATTAGCCCACCACAGACTGACAGCCACTGGTCTGTGTTGGCTTAACATGTACAAACTATCTGCCAACAATTAACCCATTTATGCATGCTTAAGAGTTCCTCCAGAAATTGTCGTCTGGACCTATGATATTTTTGAAAATAAGTTTGAAATTGAGAACGATTTTTGAAAATATTTGAGGGAGAATTATCAGTAGTTTTCTCATGAACATTTCTCCTTCAAATATTCTCTCAACTTTGCTTCTTCCTCGGAAAATTTCATCAAAATTGTCAGGCTGTATATGGCTGCTGTGAGCATCAATGGAGATCTTCTTGTCATTGCTTGTCTGATACTGCATGCTTCCCAGGATGAGTTTACTATGATAAACGTTTTCAATAAGATATCAGGGCTCGACATTGGTGCTAATGCCCCGTTAATTTCCCCGGGCAAGTAGAATTTGTAAATTATAGCTCTAAGGGCAAGTGAAGACTGTATCTTTCTTGCCCCAGTTGGCAAGTACACTGTTTATATTTTATGTTTACTTCTGAGAACATTTGTAATTAGGTTTTGTGGTCTGGCTTCCAAGGTCTGGTATCTCAGAGGTATTCACATTCTGTGTTGACAGCTCTACACGTGTAATGTTTGAACAGACTCCCTTACAATACCTATAAACACACACTCATCAACACATACAGAAAGAGCCTTAGTAATAAGTGGCTATTGTTGTAGTGATGCCATTGTTGTAGTGGTGCAATAATGATACACCTACGCATAGGATCAGAATTCATTGTTCCCAGTAGGTACACCTACGCATAGGATCAGAATTCATTGTTCCCAATAGGTATGCAATTACGGTAAATCATGTAATGTTAATGTGGAATTAATCTTACCTAATGGGTTCAAAACGGTAAAATTAAAAACAGTATCTTAAACCATTTTTGTTGGTATGGTGTGGCAGACGTGTGTGATCCGGGAAAATTGAAAATGGAAAAAAACAAAATAGACATTTTTGGGGAAATAAATTAATTTCCGGAAAATATACCCGTTTTACAGTAATACGCAGTGGCCCATACCTCAGAGCCAATATGGTAATATATGAGTCACGATAATACAATCTCATCCTTTTCCTTCACCACACTCTATGTTATAAATTTTTACTCTAATTTATTTTGTCATTTGTGTTCAGTTCCAATTCTTAGTATGTTTAGTTTCGCATATTTTGTGTTTATTTATTTGTTGTATATGTATTTCATTTCAACAGAGATGGTCAATAAAATACTACACTATACTATACTACTCTGGATTTGCATATCTCAGGAGTATTAACATTTCCTGCACAGCTCATCTCCAGTTTCTTTGCACCGATTCCCAATAGAATACCTGCCAATGCAAATATCAGCAATTGACCTTTATACAGTTCAAGGCATTGTTTTAGTGACTTTTGATATGCAGCAATTGACTCGAGGGGGTAGAGGGTAGCAGTTCAAATATAATGGTTGGTTTCACACCATCAAATATTTATCAACACAGCTAACATCATTGACAATACATGAACCAATAATCCACGTTGTTCATTCCAAATATGCATGGTTGTCATTGACTATTGAATTATCACCAGAACGGGAAGTATGAATTCATATACAAGCTGAGACATCATGTAGTTAAACATTACACACATACACACAATATATATATATATATATATATATATATATATATATATATATATATATATATATATATATATATATATATATATATATATATAATATATATATATATATATATACATGTGTGTAATAAGTATGTGTTCAAGCATGTGTGTGTTACATTATATTTATTAAAAGCACCTGATGCACAGTATTTTGGCCAAGTGCATGATACCCAATATCTAGTAATCTGATTCACCATATATATAGGCGTTAGATTCACATAGGGCTTTGACACCTGAACAACTTGGCACATAGCAGTACAAATAGGACTTTGACTCTTAAAATCAATTATGAATAACTACTGTAAAGGTTTTATATTGGCATAAACTGGAATGAATAGTGTTCTCTGAATGGCTCATTAGCTATCAGCAGCCTTGATGTTGTGAGGGGAGTTCATGCCAAATGTGTGGTGCATAGGCACAAAAGGCTCTGTTACGTCACCAAACCTAATTTTAGATTCGTGTGTGGTATCTGGAAAAGTTCTTTGATCTTAGAGTCCTTGTATTGGCTTGTTTGACTAACAGTTCCCTCAAGTATAGAGGGGTACATCCTTGCATGCATTTGAAAGTCAAAAGCAGAATCTTGAACTCAATCCTTTTCCTGATGGGCAGCCAGTGAAGATCTATTTGGAGCCACTAACCACTCTCAGGAGGCATTGACTTGGACTTGTTGGACTAGTAGTAGTAGTAGTAGTAGTAGTAGTAGTAGTAGTAGTAGTAGTGGTAGTGGTAGTAATAGTAGTAGTAGTAGTAGTAGTAGTAGTAGTAGTAGTAGTAGTAGTAGTAGTAGTAGTAGTAGTAGTAGTAGTATACATCAGTGGATGCAGCAGTAGGGGAAGCAGTAGCAGCAGCAGTAGGGGAAGCAGTAGCAGCAGCAGTAGGGGAAGCAGTAGTAGTAGGAGTAGGAGTAGTAGTAGTAAGCAGTCATAATAGCTTTGAAGTAGTAGTAGCAGCAGCAGCAGAAGCAGCAGCAGTAGTAGTAGTAGTAGTAGTAGTAGTAGTAGTAGTAGTAGTAGTAGTAGTAGTGGTAGTGGTAGTAATAGTAGTAGTAGTAGTAGTAGTAGTAGTAGTAGTAGTAGTATACATCAGTGGATGCAGCAGTAGGGGAAGCAGTAGCAGCAGCAGTAGGGGAAGCAGTAGCAGCAGCAGTAGGGGAAGCAGTAGTAGTAGGAGTAGGAGTAGTAGTAGTAAGCAGTCATAATAGTTTTGAAGTAGTAGTAGCAGCAGCAGCAGAAGCAGCAGCAGTAGTAGTAGTAGTAGTAGTAGTAGTAGTAGTAGTAGTAGTAGTAGTAGTAGTAGAAGTAGTAGTAGTAGTAGTAGTAGTAGTAGTAGTAGTAGTAGTAGTAGTAGTAGTAGTAGTAATAATGGTAGTAGTATAAGTATTAAGTAGTATTAATCATAGGCTAACAAATAAAGACAAAATATTTCAAACGAAAATTTATATCCAATGGAAATGGCTGCCAGACACAATTCTTTTAGACACAATATAAGATACCTCTGCCACACAGTTCACTGTGCCAGAAGTTTGGATCCGCTCATTACTTCGAGGATCCAATTGCTGGGAAACACCTGAATACAAACCATAATTTCCCATGTCACAGTATGGCTTCACTCCTGCAGCTACCTCAAGCTAAATAATAGAGACACTCCATTGATCCGCATGCGTGCACTCTCCTTCTGCTAATAGCAACACGTTACCTTTTTGTTGCCACTCTCAGTCTCTTTCAAGCTGAGCAATCAAGGGAGGGGAAAAAACATTGTTTTGTGGTGTCTCCTGTTGCCATGGCAATTTTGACTACCGATTTCTATTGTTGCTTCGGGGTATGTAAGAGAGGAGAATTATTATGTTGCAGTACACTGCAGCAGTGGATGCAGCAGTAGGGGAAGCAGTAGCAGCAGCAGTAGCCGGGGCTGCCACACCCAACTGATTCGGTGGCAGCAGTAGGAGCAGCAGTGGTAGTAGTACATGCAGCAGTAGGGGAAGCAGTAGTAGCAGCAGTAGGGGCTGCCACACCCAATTGATTTGGTGGCAGCAGTAGGAGCAGCAGTGGTAGTAGTACATGCAGCAGTAGGGGAAGCAGTAGTAGCAGCAGTATATGGGCTGCCACACCCAACTGATTCGCTGGCAGCAGTAGGAGCAGCAGTGGTAGCAGAAGTATACATTCAGCAGTAGAGAGAGCAGCATCTGCAGTAGTAGAAACAGCCACGCCCTGGTTTAAAAAAATTCCCATGCCCAATAAAGCTTGGAATACCAAGGAATTACCACAATTTTTCTAGGATTATCCGGGAAGTCTCAGATGCATTTTCAAGGGTTGGCAGCTTGGCAGGGGGTTAGCAGTAAGAGTTAGTAGTAGCAGTAGTAATAATAGCAGAGAAAGTATATAGGGACCGCCACACCCATATAATGCAGCATGATAGTGGTAGCAGTAGAAGCAGCAGTTGATGCAGCAGTAAAAGCAGCAGCAGTAGCTTAAGTAGCCTAGGCCTAGCAATTCATTTACCTCTTACTATAATTTAAACCTAAAAAGCATACCAGCTCAAAACTGAGTCTATTCTTAATTAGTTCTATTCTTGCTCACCAGGTGTCCACAGTAAGACTTTTCTCATTCTAGGTAACAATGCGGTTGGCGCCATCGATGATCAACCACAGAAACCAAAACCAAAACATAGAAATATTTAATTGAGAGCTGTTAATTCTATTTACTCAGTTTTTTCCTCCATTCTGCTTTTATTTGACTTTCATTCAACTTCATCAAATTTCACAACCATTTATTCTGGACTAATCTGTTGAAAGTGGCATGCAGTGTTTTTTTTCAACCTATAGAATCATCAACAGCAATAAGGAGCAGTAAATGCAGCAGCCAATGCAGCAGTAGATGCAGCAGACAATGCAGCAGTAGAAACAGCAGCTACTGATTTGCAAATTTATACATTTGTAAATATGTGAAATTTCAACTTTTTAAATTTTTCGAATTTTAAAAAAAAAATTAGGAAAATGTGTAAAAATCTTAAATTTGTTATGCAGCAGAAGAAACAGCAGCCAATGCAGCAGTAGATACAGCAGCCGGTGCAGCTATTGATTTGCAAATTTATATATTTGTAAATATGTTTTTTGAAACTATTTAAAATTTTAGAATTTTTTTTTAAATTATAGGAAAATGTGTAAAAATCTTGAATTTGTTATGCAGCAGTAGAAACAACATCCAAATGCAGCATTAGATGCAGCAGCTGATACAGCAGTAGAAGCAGGTGATGGAGTAGTAAAATCAGTAGCAGCCACACCCAAGTATGGCAAGCGACAGCATGTCCATGGCTGGCACTGCTGTTTCTTGACAATGGTTAGTGATGTAATACATAATGGCATAGTGACAGGAACCCCACCTGGGTCCTCACACTGGTCGCTAGGGAAAACACACACTAGGGATCGACACACATGTTGGCACACACACACATACACACACACACACACACACACACACGACATTACATACACACTACATACAAAGACACTACACTTCTACCTAATCATTTACAATGCGGAGGCTACTTTGGTCCGAAGCACAAGGACACAAAGCTTTTTGAGAACCATCTAGACCCTGGCATGTTGGTATTTATTGGATAGCACACGCTGAGTATTCTCAGATGAGTACCCATGTGCCAAGGTTTTAGTAATTTTTTAAAGTTTTTTTCTGTCATGTTGGTCTTCATTAGATAGCTCTCGCTGAGAACTCTCAGATGAGTACCCATGTGCCAAGGTTTCAGCCATTTTTTAGTTTTTTTTCCATCATCTTGTATTGGCCAAATTAGTCACCTGAGCATTATAATTAGGGTTAATACATACAGACTCACACACACACAATATTCTATAACAAAAGCCAGCTAAAATTTCCTGTGATTGCCACGTGAAGGTACTGGAGAAACCCTGGGGGGTCTCTTATGCTACATTTATTATAGAATACCCCTCCTTCAGCTAATGGATCTCAACCAGGACTATTATAATGAGACAAAGCATTTGACCATTTTGTATTATCCACTTCTGAAATGCATTTGATGAACTATATTGCTTTCACATGGAAGCAGTATAATGCAATAATGACAAAAAAATGTTATAATAATTGCAGGGCCTGCTTCCATAAAACATCTTACAGTAAGAAATCTCTTCAGGTTTACTTGTGCCTTTCAGCTATAATTCCATTAATTCCGTCCTTATTTCATCCCTAAAATTTCTGTCAGGTACTTTTAAGAATGAAAGCAATTAGGGAATCCTTGCAACTCAAAAAAAAACCTAAAGGATCCGACTCCTTAGTTTAAGGCGTTATATGCGACTGCACCCTGCTGCTTAGGCCTAAAATCTTTTGTTTGTTTCCTGTAACCCTACCTAACAAGTTTTTATTTAAAAAAATCCCTACCCTAAAGTCTCTTCCTCTCAATACTTTCAATATTTCAATTGAGCTACTGACTGAAATAAACATGCCGTGGAGATTAGAACAGAGATTTGCAAAACTACTTGAAAAGCAATTGATGATAAAAAAGTTATATCCATAAGAGGTATGACATAAGATGGATTAACCTGTGATGTATTCAATATACAGTCAACCCTGACCGAGAGACCACCCCTGAACAAGGACCCCCTCCCGACAAAGACCGCTCAAAATCCCCCTGAGAGAAGTTACTTTATATTTTCCCTCCGAATAGAGACCCCTTGTCAACAAAGACCAGAGACCGCCTTTTTCCTTCCCAAAGACCATGTTTCACCTGTGAACAAGGACCCCTTTCAGAAATAGACATTTCCAAGTCTCTTTGTTGACAGAAATTTCTCAGACTGATTTTCAGTATGCCATAACCATAACTTTTTTGTAAGGGAATTAAAGGGATACACACACACACACACACACACACACACACACACACACATGCAGCAGTGGGATACGATTGTAATTTAACCCAAGCCTGGGTGGGGACCTGTGTAAGCTAAGTTTAACCCAATGTTCAATTGCAATTTTGTCATCCTCAGTCATACCTGTCAACTCTACTGATTTGGGAAGTACTCTCCTGATTTCAGACCCCAAATTTAGTGTCTTCTGATAGAGCACCTGATTTGAAGAAATCTACTGATTAGCTACTGATTAGCTAATTTTTTAAAATTCTCTGTTTCCCAGCAAGTAGATCAGTGACTGACAATGATTAGAATCATGTCCATCAAAGTGGAATACTGGAACAAGTCAACTGCAGTGGTCAGTAGGTTTAATACGCGTCGCTGAAGCAGAGAGCTAAATATACCTCGGTGATTGAGGATGAACAAATAGACTTCAAGTCAAAAAAGCCTCCTCTAAAGGCGACATTTTCCTTGTGTAATTGGCATATAAATCCGATTTTCCCTGATTCTAAGCAGTTCAGACTAGACAAATAAGGTTACATAATTTAAAATTGCTCTGTAAATAGCTTTAGAACATCACGAACCTGTGTACATAATGGTACACGCATGTTTAGTTTATGCATGAGGAACTGGTTGTGCACTAGATATCCATGTCGGAAAAAATGTTAACTGATCATATGCTACCTCGGGGTAATAGGTAGCCTAGATTTCTAGGATGTCATATATATTTTCTGTCATATTTTTTGTTACCAGGCTCCAAATACTCCAGGTAGCCGTTTGCCTTAAACCTGATTTTTAGCCAAGTGCCAAAACCTTCATAACATGCTGAACATAAGAAGTACTGGTATCTGATCTTGAAAGATCACATAATGTAAGTGTTGTTAGTTATGATATTTTCAGTGCTAAAGCTATCTGTGTGTGATTTTGATGATGAAATATATCACCATTCAGCAACTGTGATCTGCTCCTAGTGGCCAGGATCGGAACTAAGCAAAATGCTGCAAAAGAAGCCCCAAAAGTGAACCGCGTGAAATCTCCTGATTTGGGATGGTTGAATGTTGACAGGTATTAAGATTTTGTGCAGTACAGTTGATAACCTAGGTAGAGATGCCACCTAAAAGGAAGTTTCTTACATTGGTAGAAAGAGTTAAGGTAATAGAGCTCAACAATAAGAACAGAAGTGCTCGTAAGATAGCCGAGGACTTTGGAGTTGGAAAAACCAAACCCAGGTTCCTAAGTACATGTACATGTATATCTTTCTCATTCTGAATGAGTATAACTTTCTTATTTTGAATGCTCATATGATAACTGCCAAAACATGTACTGCTTTTCCTAGCTTGACCATTTTTTGGTATTATGAAATATAATATGTGATATTGACAAACCTTTAAATCAGATTTTAGTCTTCTTTACATTTTACCCACCAATTTGTGATTTATTTTTAAGCAGATAAAACAGTGAAAAAATAGTATGTAGTCCATGCACCCTTATGAAAATAGCATCGAACAAAGGCCACCTGTGAACAAAGACCGCTTTTTTACTTCCCAAGGGCGGTCTTTATTCGCAAGTTTGACTGTATTCCATTTTATCATGGTACAGTACTATGAATGAAATACTTGAAAACTAATAAATTGTATGTATTTATTAATCTACCTACCGAATACTATATCACCGCCATCATCATCATTCCCATCATTGAAAAAACCTTTCCACATCATCTGCATTATTAAAAATAAATCACTTTCCTCATCATCACCATTGAAAAATCCGTTTTCTCGTCATCATCGTTGAAAAACCATTTTCCTCCTCATCATCATTGTCAAAAAATAATTCATTTTCCACATCATCACCATCATTGGAAAATCACTTCCCTCATCATCACCACAATTGAAAAATAATTAAAGAATTATTCATTTTTCTCATAATTTCCATCATTAGAAAATCAACATCTTTCTAATCACCATACTTATTATAACCACCAACAACTAGAGAGGACCTGTAGAATAAAAATCATTTACTTTTTAATTCACATTGCATGTAAATAGGCACCTTTTTGATTTTGCATGATTTCTTTACTTAGTTGCCTATACATCCCATTTGCTTAATTCTCAGTTTTCTCTCCATAGTAGTAGTCAAAATAGTCTCTTTGAACAGACACTCCATTATTGCCTCTATAGTAAGTATGGTCTCTTTGAACAGATACCATATCAATGCTTTCTGCCAGCATGTCTCTTAGATTAGACCCCTTGCTTATCGGATACACAGACTAGACCGAATCCTTGGTAACAAACCGAATCCTTGGTAACAAACCGAATCCTTGGTAACAAACCGTCTAAAGTTGTCACCATCAAACAATCATCATCATCATCATCATCATCTGTATCACCAGTTAAGCCAACGTCATCACCATGAAAAAGATCTCCATCATCATCATCATCATCATCATCACCACCACCAACACCACCAGTTAAGTCATCATCATTACCATCATCATCATTGACATAAAAAGATCACAATAAAAGGATCATCATCATCATCATCATCATCATCAACACCATCATCACCATCATCATCATCATCATCATAATCACCATCATCAAAAGAGCATTATCATCATCCTAATCAACAGATAAGTTATCTTTATACAATCTGAACCAATATGTGACCTAACAGGGGCAAATCAACAACTTAGGAAACCATGCAATATCATACAGCCTTATCAAAACCAATACAAGGCAACTGCAAATTAAAGAACTGGAAATGCAAATGAAAGAATGTCTGGTATTGGGTGGCAATATATCATAGTGTGAGAAAGGTCTTTAATTTTAGCATTGACAGAAAGGCCTTACCTTTAATTACTGCATTGACAGAAAGGCCTTACCTTTAATTACTGCATTGACAGAAAGGCCTTACCTTTAATTCCAGCATTGACAGAAAGGTCTTACCTTTAATTTCCACATTGACATGAATGCCTTACCTTTAATTTCAGCATTGACAGAAAGGTCTTACCTTTAATTTTAGCATTGACAGAAAAGTCTTACCTTTAATTTCTGCATTGACAGAAAGGTCTTACCTTTAATTTCTGCATTGACAGAAAGGCATTGCCTTTAATTTCAACATTGACAGAAAGGCCTTACCTTTAATTTCAACATTGACATGAATGCCTTACCTTTAATTTCAGCATTGACAGAAAGGCCTTACCTTTAATTTCAGCATTGACAGAAAGGTCTTACATCTAATTTCAGCAATGTGCACTGACAGAAAGGTTTTACCTTTAATGTCTGCATTGACAGTAAGGCCTTACCTTTGATTTCTGCAATGTGCACTGACAGAAAGGTCTTACCTTTAATGTCTGCATTGACAGGGTGTGTCCTTATCATCAAGCAGAGGTAGGAGGCCTTATCATAATCCCGTATGTCTGATCCAGCTACGCAGTTGCCGCGAGAAAGATTCATGCCTCTGTGTCCTACAGCAACACCTTCACCCAATAGTCGTAGGCATCTTCGCACAATAGAAAATCATTTACGGCTAATGCAAATTGATCCCGCGAACCCACGGCTTTGTCGAGAGCGGTTGAATTAATGGAGGTTCGTAATTGGCTGGTGGTATACCGAGGAAATCGGTATCGTTGCGAGCCCTCGTACCCATCGCTTCCCCTCGCGCGGGTGACACGCCCAATAAAGGAGTAAGCCACAAGGCCGATCTACAGTTAGCTTAGCATCAATCACGCTGCCAAAAATCCATACAGGAAAACTGTGTTTGACTGCACTACCCTTGGGAAAAAGTCAATGACGGGAAAAATGGATATTCTCAGGAACCTGTTGATTGCCTAGAAAGGGATGGATCGAGTCTTAAACAGGCCGTAGTGGCATTCAGAGTTGTTCTGCCATATTGCGGTTAATTCTTGACTATATATAGCCAGTTGTAAGTGGTGGAGGAAACTAGTACCTCGCGAAAACCACTCAGAAACCTGTTGATTGCCCAGAAAGGGATGGATCGAGTCTTAAACAATGAAATCATGGCCGTAGCGGCATTCAGAATTTTGATTATCATCATTTTTCTGTCATATTGCGGCTAATTCATGACTAGTCAGTTGTAGGTGGTGGAGGATTATAACCCAGGTACCCGGCGAAAACCACCACCTAACCCTAAGTCGCTGGTAACTTTTTCTTACATGCCTCACCTAGAATTTAAGCCCAAGCAGTGGTGAGAGACATCTTAAAGCAGTCAGATGCAACACCTTAGACCACTCGGCCAGCAGGGTTTGCCTTATAATGCAACGGGCATTATCTAATTCACATGCTCTGATCACAGGTCTATGGCAGACCTGTTGCTTTATTAAGGCCAAAAAAAAGTGCTTGTTTCCTATTACAACCTAAAAATATATAGGTAGGGTAAGTACAATTTTTTAAAATTTCGATTCTTTTTTATTATTTTCATTCTTTTACTCACACGATTCTCTAGAGTTGGATGGCTTCAATAAAAGTGTGCCTTGTTGTAATTGTCTTTATATGCATTAATTGTACTTCTGTTCATCCAAAAATTGATAATTTAATGGTTGGAGAATTGATATCTAGGACGGCGTGGGCTACTTTTGGGTAGGAACAGTTAATTTTTCAGTAGGATTGGCAAAAATCTTTAGGGTAGGGGACAACAACTAGATAGGGTAGAGACGTAACAGGAACCAAACATATTTTTTTAGGCCTTATAAGTCCTTGAATGGACCTTTAACCACTAAATCCACAACCTAAGTGCCATATGTAATGAATTGTTAGTAGGTGATACAGTTAACTAAATTTTAACAGTCGCCAGACAATATAATATGGCAGAAATTCTGATGCTGCAAACATCCATGGATCAAGAAACAGTCAAAATGTGCTGACTTCCAATTCATCACACCGTGTCATTTGTGGCACAAAACAACAGTTTCCTAATATGCAGCACGGAAAAATCCAACCTTGCGATAAATGTGTAATGACATATCATACTCCCTCTATTAGAACCAAAGCCCTTCATAACATAAAATTTGCAAATCTTATAACGAATACATTTATTACATACTCAAAGATGTGGTGACCTTATAAGATTGATATTTTATGCAGCCAGCAATTGTTATGTGTATGGGGGTGTCCCCAATTCGTAGCACTTTAACATTTTATGCTTTTAGCAGTGTTCGGAGAAGATTTCATTACAGGTACCATTAAGCAGTTTGTATGAAGGTGAGCAGAGAAGAAATGCAATTAGAGCAATTCAATGAGTCCCTTTATATGATCGTCTCGCCATTAAACTGGCGTTGGCGCTTCGAGAAATGGACCGAATGCCTAGAACAACAGGTGGAAACAAAGCGAAATAAATAGATTAGCTTAGTTTGTCATGTGACAACAGCGTAATATAGGCGGTTAGATAGGGTTAGGCCTAAAAATATATATATTTGGTTCCTAATACCCTACCCCACCTAGTTTTCGTCCCCTATCTTTAAGTTTTTTAGCCAATCCTACTGAAAAATGAACTGTTCCTACACAAAAATAGCCTCGCCGTCCTAAATACCAATTCTCCAACCGTCAAATTATCAATGTGTGGATGAACAGAAGTACAATTACTGCACATAAAGACAATTACAACAAGGCAAACTTTTATTGAAGCCATCCAACTCCAGGGAACCGTGTGAGTTAAAGAAAAAAAAAGAAAAAAGAAAATCCCTACCTACCCTACCTATATTTTTCTAGGACGCAATAGGAACCAAACTTTTTTTTTTGGCCTTAGCCTTGTAGTCTGAGGCGAGTGGAAAACTGGCAAGACATCTTGGAACATGCTGTGACATCATACTGTTTCATGCCACTGCTGATGATGATAATACAACAATGGCAACAATGGGAAGTAATTGTCGATGAATTACACACTCTTTAGGATATTTTCTAAAAAATATAAATAACTAATAAAAAGGATGACATACTTAATTGGAAAAGCCACAAATTATATGTTTCTGATATATAATGAAATAAATAGCTATTAATTGTTCCTGTATTGAGTTGAGGAATCCCTTTTCCCAATTATAATGTGCAATAATGCTATGATTACAAAGTGGTTGATTGTTGTTATCAAAATAAAGAGTATTGGGGTGGGTGCGCATTTCGGAACAGCCAACAAATTACACAATTCTTCTCAAAGGTCAATCATATGCTATATAAAAAGCCAACTCAATGCTATTAATATGTCCGTTACCACTATTAAGACATGGCAATGAAAGAACAACGCTTGATTGTCGTGTGTTAACATGACAATAAACTATAAAATCACCACTATCAGTTAATTAGTTCTCAAAGCCAGGTAGCATAAATTGGCTGATAAGGGGTCTATAACACACAGCATAACTACCTACCTGAGTTCCACTTCATTGGCTTATTGATCGCAGTAGAGTTATTACAGGTAGAACTGTCATTAGTAATACAGGCAATCATGATAATAACACACGGGTGATAGCCAGGGGACTGCAGATAGTCCTGCTACACTGGCAGAGCCCAATGTGCTTTTAGCTTGATTAGGTGTTCATTGAATAGAGAATTAAAGCAGTAAGTTGATGATGCTTCAGTGTAATATGTGAAGAGTAGTAGTAGTAGTAGTAGTAGTAGTAGTAGTAGTAGTAGTAGTAGTAGCAGCAGCAGCAGCAGCAGCAGCAGCAGCAGCAGCAGCAGCAGTAGTAGTAGTAGTAGTAGTAGCAGTAGTTGTAGTAGTAGTAGTAGTAGTAGTAGTAGTAGTAGTAGTAGTAGTAGAAGTAGTAGTAATAGTAGTAGTAGTAGTAGTAGTAGTAGTAGTAGTAGTAGTAGTAGTAGTAGTAGTAGTAGTAGTAGTAATAGCAGTAGTTGTGGTAGTACTAACTGCATTCATTTTAATTCCATTTTTTTCATTTTGATAGTACTAGACTACAATAAATTGGGGTTCCTAAATGTCAACTAAGTGATCCACATGATAAATGCATGCTGCAGAAATAAACCATTATAGCCATTTCTATGTTATAAATGAGTCATCATGAATCAGTTTGCCTGCATTGTAGCTAATGAAAGCAACAATAAGTGGTACCATTAGCAACTCCATCAATAAGAAAGAAATACAGAAATCAGACACACATGACACACACATGTATATATATATATATATATATATATATATATATATATATATATATATATATATATATATATATATATATATATATATATATATATATATATATATATATA